>OY744536.1:61440717-61523217 GCA_963556195.1 Sepiola atlantica
TGTTTAGTAGTTTGTCTCGTATGTTATAATCATCATCGTATCATCCATTTTATTCATTTTTGTCTTGTATGTTATAATCATCATCGTATCATCCATGTTATTCATTTTTGTCTTGTATGTTATAATCATCATTGTATCATCCATTTTATTCATTTTTGTCTTGTATGTTATAATCATCATTGTATCATCCATTTTATTCATTTTTGTCTTGTATGTTATAATCATCATCGTATCATCCATGTTATTCATTTTTGTCTTGTATGTTATAATCATCATTGTATCATCCATGTTATTCATTTTTGTCTTGTATGTTATAATCATCATTGTATCATCCATTTTATTCATTTTTGTCTTGTATGTTATAATCATCATCGTATCATCCATTTTATTCATTTTTGTCTTGTATGTTATAATCATCATCGTATCATCCATGTTATTCATTTTTGTCTTGTATGTTATAATCATCATCGTATCATCCATTTTATTCATTTTTGTCTTGTATGTTATAATCATCATCGTATCATCCATTTTATTCATTTTTGTCTTGTATGTTATAATCATCATCGTATCATCCATTTTATTCATTTTTGTCTTGTATGTTATAATCATCATCGTATCATCCATTTTATTCATTTTTGCTCAGTCTTCTTTGTTATTTCTTTTCCCGCATTTATTTTACACCCATTCAACTTCTTTAACTTCGTTCTTTTTCCTCGTCGTTTTAGTCTTCTTCTTGTACACATTTATTTTTTCTGAATTATTAGTCTTAAATAATTGTTCTTCGTCGTCTTCAGCTTTTTCTTCCATTCATTTCTCTATCAAGTCAACTTTAAATTATTAGTTGTCTACTTATTCTTCCCCACCTCCTTTTCGTCTTCTGTTACCACCAACTTTATTTCTTTCAATTCTTCATTTTTTTCCTTTTCTTTTTACCAACTTTTTACCCTCTTCCCTTTCGTTCCCGTTAGAAAAATGATTGATGGCGTTGTTCTTATTCAATCTTTCTCGTGACAGTTTCTATTATGGCTCAATGTACAAAACACACAAAGTCCTCTGACGATTTCCCAGTTACTGTGAAATAATCTCATCTACTAAAAATAAACGTCGCTTTTCAGCGACACATCAATTATTTTATTTCTGACTCGTAATAGAACGTTTCCGTTATTCGCAAAACAATCGCCCCCTTTTCTGTATTTCAATTTCAGAAAACTAGCTTACTTCGATTTGCATGCTAATCCCAAAACACAAATACAAAATGTATTCTCATATATTTTAATAATAGTCTGCTTAATCTTATTATCGTAAGGGGCAATACATATGCTATGACGAATGCAAAATATGGTGCGAGCACATTTAAAGTTTAATATTTAAATGCATAGCCTATTTTCTCTGTTGGTATTTATATTCTGTTTAGTCAGAAGTTTTTAAAATATGTTGCACAATTCATCAGCTTCGACCTTGTTTGCCAAATCTCCAAGATTACTGACCACACTGGATTTTATGATGCAGTACTTGCTTACATTAAGGCTTGAAGTAATGCATAGGTATCTACGGTATAGATACTCCTTCCAATCGTCTATGTTATAAAAGCCCACGCGATATTTCACGAGCACTCTGGTTACCGTAATATATTAACTGCACTTACAGATGTCACACAGCTACTAATGCCGGGTAATCCCGTCGTGTTAGGACGAAACTTCTATTCGTAACAATAAATTCATGTATCCAAAAAAAGTATTCTACAAAGGTTTAATTTTACTTCACTTGAAGATCTCAGAAATCAAGAGGTTTCTTTCTTGCGGCTAACACTTGATATCTATATCAGATAATAGGTATTCGAATATACAATGAAAGTTCCTCTTTACCTGTCAAACGGTGATTCAGTAAAGAAGTAAGAACATTAAATTACCTCTCCGTAATTGACCAGTAACTGTGTTATAGAATATCCTTCTGTGGACTCTTGGTTTTACCGGATTCGAGGACAATAATCATATAGTCTGGTAAAGTATCTAGAAAAATGTTCATTACTAGGCGAAAGTGCTCCATTCTCCTTATGATCTAGTATATAGCCGTGTCGTGAGATCTGATTTCGGCTTACAATACCATGTTATTTTTTCTATTGATTCAGAGTTTATTTGTAAGGTTAAGTCTCTTCGTGGCAGGTTGTCCTGACACACCCTTGTACATAGAGACCGTAAATACTCGAGGGTGGTGTCTAGTAGGTAATTCAAATACACCCCGTATGACCTCCTCTATGTATATTAAAGTCAGATAAAGGCGGAGTAATGATGCTACACGTGGCAAATGTAACCCACACTACCCTTACTTGTATTGACAGATTACACAATCGATTCCGCATTAGTGCGAGGTGATATTTTCTCATCGTTACAGCGCCATTCACATTAAAATAGCGCCATTCGATGGTATGGTACAAGACAGATCCAATCACCGGTGTATCATTGTAATACATTCACAGCATTAACGTCGCTAACACAACTGCAAGTAGCTTCTGTGTCTTCATCTGTATCGCTATCATCAGGCGGAATTCCTGATAACATATTTCTTACAAAGAAATCTATAGAACATATTACCACAATACTTCTACCTGCATGACACCACATGACACAATTCAATGTAAAAAATAGATACAATAACGTTTCCCCATGGAATTCAACTTTCAGTACTCTCAAAATATTGTCAGCGTTAAACTGAAAATCCCTTTCTTGAACTCGGGGTTACATTTTTGCCTTGATAAATATTGATTACTTTGTAAAAAAGATAATAAAACTTGAATGCACACAATCAAACAAGAGATACATATTTCGAGGAAAGCCGTCGGCGTCAAAGTCAGTGTTCAAATTAAGAATGAGTAGAGTAAAATGTATTCTTTTTATCCAACCATGACATGACTATCAGCCGCCTACATTTATCGCTAAATTATCTGTCCTGTATGAACGTTATCAAAAAATTCGATTTTTTTACTTTGAATAAAAGGTAGAGGTTATTAGTCAATCTTTGCTTTCTGTATTGCACGATTATCCACGTCGTCATGTTTTTTTCTTTCCAGTCTGTTGAATTTATTCAATAATAGTTATAAGCGTTCTGCTTTCAAACCTAAACTGATTGAAGCAATGCATGATTTCAGCGAACGAATTACGACGATGCATCTAATTATCACTGGTTTCTTTCACTCATCAAAATACTTTCGCCATGTGATATACACAGAACAAATATCATGAATACACATGATACAAAACTCTTGTACAAAGGTATGTTTGGTCTGCATGACGTATGTTCCCTTTAAAAGTGTATCCTGTATGCGTGAGTTAATAGAACGCATGGGTAACTTGTGCCGAGGACTCTGGTTTATGATAAAGTAACTTCGCATTAATAAGTTAAATACATTTTTGATCGACTTGATCCTGATAATTGTATTAAGTTTCCTAGTTAGTTCTAGAATCCAGTACTTACAAGACGGATGCACGATGATTTTTCCAACATCTTTAGTTGAAGATTTTTCTGTTAAGCCGACTGGATGAGACCTTAACATATCAAGGTAGGAATACACGTCGGTATTTACTCGACAAGATGCATCTCTTTTTGTGATATAAGATACTTCAAGATCATGTGCAGTTTCTTCATGGACTAAGCTAAAAATAAATAATTTATTTGGAGGAGCAATTGTTGGAAACAATTGTGAAAAAAACGGAGAAGAATTAAATACATTTTACTCATTTGCTGACTTGACTATCGACCTGCTTTTTCTAAAGCTATTTATCGGAAATAACTGATTAGCCGATTACTCGGTTATTATTCTGGTTGTCTAAAAATTGCTTCTTTCGATTTTCACAAAATGTTGCATGCAAGTATTTGTTGTGAACGTAACATACGTAACAATAACTACATCAGCCTCTTGTCTATTTAATGTATTTCAAATCTAGTCTCCATCTCTCTCTCTCCCTCTGTCTCTCTCTCTCTCTCTCTCTCTCTCTATATATATATATATATATATAGCACTCGATAAAATGAAAGAATAAAATAAGGTGCGAATCAAATGTTATTATGATTCAGTGTTCAAGCAAAGTACTTTAAAGTCATTAACTCATGAGTTTTTAAAGAAAATCCTCTCCTCAGATGACCATTACCGCAATGACATTACTGCAGGTAATGAAATTAAACTGTGAAAATATACCAAAAAATATATAACAAATACATAAAAGTATATAAAACATTAAATATATCGGCCCAAAACACACTGTTTTGTTAAACTTATACAGTTCATCCAAGTCATAAAGTTTAAAACAGCTTCAAGAAAAATATCAAAGAGGTTGATTAAAACACAATTCAGGTGTTGAATGGTAGTCCAAAACCGATAAAGTTATCCAGGCGGGACATTTGTTTTCTATCGATGCAGTAGATGACAATGAAAGTGTATCCAAGATGTATGCAAATTAATAAAACGATAGAAAAAACAAATCATATGAAAAGTTCAGAAAACTCACTTGGTGTTGAATATTATAATGTTTAATTAAGGGTTCTTATGAGCTGATAGCAGTTGTGCAAACCATAACTTCATGGTTAGATGCAAGCTCCGCTAAGGCCAATTCGAATAAAATTAAACTGACCTGATGTATTCGGTAATTTTTTCTTCCGAGTCGAATAAAGTTACTCCAGTGATAAAATAATCTTCGAAGTAATCAAGCACCCGCAAACCTTGTAGACAGCGTAACGAATCCAAAAGAAACCATGCTCATCGGTAAGCCAGCCGTATATGTATATATATATATATATATATATATATATATATATATATATATGAGCGAGATTATCCATATAGTTCATTTGATTAAGATACATACACGACATAAGTATTTCCACAAAAATAAACGTAAAGCAGACGCTTCCTTAATATTTACATATGAGATGGAATCTAACAACACTATACTTCCATGGACGTTCTAATAATCGAATAACACAATAGTTTTACAATCCAGACTTACCGCAAACTAATTGACATTAATTAACGTTTTTTCGTCTAGACTTAATGACCAATAATGCACACATATCTGAAAATGTCTTCCATCAAGTTTACTCAACATCCAGCAAACGCGAGCATTTTTCGTCGACAGAATATATATATTTTATATCCCAAAAACATGTTATGCCCGTTAATAGAAGTAACAAACTTCTCTTCTATATAGAGCACATTGCACATTTTAACAAACATACACAAATTACACTCTTTTGTCTCATGCAAAATGCAACAAAAGTTATGTTTAATGGTAGTTTATTAAAGAAGTGATTAAACTGGCAGATAACTTATGATGTTTTCATTCCAATAGTAGTTATCACAGGCGCTGATAACTAATGTTTAACCTGTTCATTACAGTTTTCTTTAATGAGGATATACGCCGTTATTATATGTCCGTTGCTTGTTTGTTTAACGTAATTCTAACAAATTTGTAGACATTTAATCAAGCTCCATGGGGATTGCTGAGTTTATATCTACTAATACATGTAATTCAATTAAAGTGAACGGTATAGAAATAGCACATGATTCACATGCGATGTTTCCAAATGTAAACAACCAAACTAGATAATATATTTTATGATGTTTTCGATAAATAGTTTTCTTAACTGTCCGACTGTATAAACATTTCATAAAAATGGAATAGTATGTGTGTGACAGCCGCTGTAAAATCATATATATATATATATATATATATATATATATATATATATATATATATATATATATATATATATATATATATTAAGGCAGTTCGGTATAAAATAATTAAATAGATACCACATATAAGATATATAATAAGTAGGAAAAAATAATTATAATAATACCTCACAATATAACACTTCGATACACATGTGTGAACCTAAGTTTATACCACACACTATGAGCATACACGGGCAAGTAGTATGGGAAGCCCTTGAAAGGAAGATACGCAACATAATTCTACTGGAAGGTTACGGAAAATACTGGAACATTAATGAGGCTTCGAGAAATCAATGACAAAAGGAAGCTGCGATAACGTAAAATGATTTGTAGCATATCTAAAGAGGTGTAGAATGGTGAATAACTAGTGAGCCTTGGTGTCACTTACCCTCCAGGAAACATAACTTTCAATTGTCAGTGAGCAATCACAGATAACATTTGTGTGAGATTTTCTACAACAGCAATAATGCGACAATTACAACTACTATTGTTAGCACTACCTCTACCTCAAAAAATACTAATACTACAAAATGTAATAATGATTCATATAGAAACAAGGTAATTAAAACGGGAAGATTGGATCCTACAACATACGTATACATCAAAAAGTAGTATGTATCACGTAAAAATACAGCTCATGTAAACCCGTATAATAAAAAAGAATAATACATAGCGGAAGTCGTATATAGTCACAAAATAGATTTAATAACAAAAACATTTCTATCGTACATTACTATCTAACCGTTTTTAGACTTAAAGTTAAGGACGGTCCTCTGTAGTCGAGTTAAACATCTAAATACTGGATAACATACAGGGCTTTCATGTAGATATGTTCAAGTTTCAGGACGTTAAAAAAATACTCTATAAAGGAAGTGTGATTGCTACTAACGAAATACCGATACCATATTTTTTTTCTTTGGGATTGCTACATGATACAATATATGTGAGGTAAGCATCCCATTTTTTAAATATATAATCAGTCTTGTAAACCTACGTGAAAATATAATTACCAATTATCATCTGAAACCAATAAGATGTTTTTTTATTAAATATCAGTGAAGCATGTAAAATGAAGTGTTTGTTTAGGAAATATATACTATTTTATTCTTTGCTTATGAGAGAGTTAATTGAATTGTAATCATCCTTGCTAATTTGGATTGTTTCATTATTTAAATAAGAAAAAGTTAGTTAAAATGACTGCCAGATCTAATTAAACTAAAATTGTGTTCGCAAGATTTATTAATTTAAAAAATATTTATTTAGTGAGTAATAGGTTTTCAATCGACTTATACATAGCACACATACTCTTTAAACTTACCGCACAATATTAAATTTCTCATATTGGTTCTATTTTGGGTTTGGTTGTCTCTAAATTCTTTACAAGCGTCAATACACATTAAATTTGTCTGACGTTTTCAAAAGTTGGCGTTTTTTTTGCATATCTATAATTAATGCTATTCAAAATCTGGCCCAATTGCAAGAGAACGTCGATTTATTTTCTAAAGGGATTTTAATTCGTCTAGATTAAGCTGTGAAATTCAACGATTCGCAGCCAGACCATTACAAATAGCTGACAGTCGCCAGCGGCAATGCGGTTTTTCTTTTGACCGATAAAATTTTATTAAATTTGTCCACTTATGATGTTTTTTTTAATATGTTACCATGATAATCGTTTTATTTTCTATATCGGGTTATAGATTTCTACGTAGAAATGTTTATAGAACATCGACTGAATGTTCTTACGATTTCCTGAATTCAATAACCGAGTTCAGCAACGGATATGATATTTCAAAACTTAACTGTGGCAGATATACATCAATACTCTCCGAAAATTTCGACACAACCCGTAACTACTATAAATGATAAATAGTTCAGACCACTGACATATCGTATAGATTCCGACGTCATATAAAACTGCGATGATCGAGTAATGAACATAGAAGCAAGTTTGATTGAATTCCAAATGAATAGCCTTGTTATAAAAAGATAAGCTTTCTTACTATCTCCGGTATATTCAGGCATATCGACTTCAAATAAACTATATATATATATATATATATATATATATATATATATATATATATATATATATATGAATTTTAACAAAATAACATTAACTTATTTTAAACTTACTTAATGATAAGATCATGATATTTATTTATTGATTGATGATGTTACAGAACATCCGATCAACTCAACATGGTATCATAAGTGTCAAGCTCAGAAAAAGTAGTGCTGTTTGAGTTTATTTATGTTAATAAACTTATCACTACGCGGCTATCTGCAGCCATATTTAATCTCATATATATATATATATATAATATATAACATTTAAAATGATGAGTTAAACGTAAATGAAGAAGATACGGTCTTAAGTCATCATAACTATTATACAAAATAAAATATTTTAAAAGTGTCGTGGAAACGATCGTACGTCAAATAATTGTTGTGTATTTATTCTTGCAACTGATGTAAATAATGTTACAATTATTTTCATCTCAACTAATATATATATTACACGCATCTCTTTCAAGTGAACAGGCTCACTTATCTGCATATGCTAACTCGGTTAAATAGAATGGTGAATGTTAGCTTGTACGGTTTATAACGTGCATTCGGACTTTCTAACTTGCGTAAAAACCAACAAAGCTTAGTAACGATTATTGTTTTACATATGAAATCTGTCTCTTTTCTGTCTCTCTTTCTCCCTCTCTCTTTCTCGCTCTCTCTGTCTCTCGCTCTCACTCTCTCTCTCTCTCTCTCTCTCTCTCTCTCTCTCTCTCTCTCTCTCTCTCTGTATCTATAAACATTGTCTAAAAAAGTGTGGAGTATTTTTTTTTTTAAATAATTAAATGCGGTTCAAATTCCCAGAGAACTACATAAGACATATCGCAGATTTTGATCTTGCAATTATATATGAGTATATTTATCTACTTATTATCTATATTATTATTGCACGTTTTTATTATTATGATACAATTACTTCTAAAAATAGAATAATATTTTCGAGTAATATCTTTACTTCTTGGTATATTCCTATTTACTTTATTATAGATTGTTAACTTTGTATTACTTTACTTTTCTATCAATTTAAACTATACTCAACCTTGTGTTCTATTTTATTTTGTATATTTATTTATCTATTTAGGTATTTGAAGTTATCTATATTTACTCTTTTTATTTTATTTCTTGATTTTACATTCTTATATATCTTATCTAGTTTAACATTTTTATTTTATTTTATCATAGTGTATTCTAAAATTAGTATCCTTACTAGTTGGAAGCAGAAGATATACTACACTAGCTTCACACATCTAAAAAGGAGGTGGTAATGCCTGGGAAGATTTATCATGACAACATCACATATACTACACTAACTCCACACCCATCAAAGAAAATGGATGGGATCCCTGAAAGTATGTTATTATGAAAACAGAACAGATACAATACTTACTACTCACCTCTCAAAAGAGGAGAGAGGAATGCTTGTAAGAATGGTATCATGACAACAAAACAGATACTGCACTACTTCTTCATGTCGACAGATGATCGTGTGACGCGTTCAGATACGGCGTATCTCGATTAGACACACACAAAAATTGACAAAAAACATGAAAAACATCTAAAAACACAAATAAAAACAAAGAAACATCAAAAACATAAAAAATTGGAAGCTTACAGCACAAAAATGACAAAAATATGAAAAACCGTTAAAAAAAAAAATACACCTAAAGATAAGCACATCAAACTTAGCCCTAAAGAGCCAAACAAATAATAAAATGAAATAAAAACAGTGACGAAAACATGAAAAAACATAAGAAAACAAAAAATACCAAAAAACATAAGAACATTTTAAAAAACAGTAAAAACAATAAAATTTGCAAAAAAAATACCAAAAAATAAAAAATACCTCTAAAAATAAAAAACACATTTAAAAACATCAAAATTGGCGCCACAGAGCAAAGAAAGAAAACATTAAGAAATAACATTAAAATCATAAATTAATGAAATAAAAAAACATAAAAAAACATCAACATTGGTGCCAAAAGCTACAAACAAGTAAAATAAATAAATTGACAAAAAACAGCAAAAACATAAAAAAAACAAAAAAAGAACATTAAAAACTTAAGAATTAGCGCTAAAACACAAAAAAAACATATTGACGAAAACATAAAAAAACATTAAAAAAACAAATTCAATATAACATCGGAAACATGCGAATAAGCGAAAAAATGCTAAAAAATAGACTAACAAAATTACAAACTATAAAAAAAAATAATATACAAAAAGCATAAAAAGCATACAAATTGGCGACAAAGCGCAAAAAGAAAACTTTGACAGAAAAAATGAAAAGATATAAAAAGAACAAATAAAAACAAAAAAGATGGAAGGTTGGTATTATGACTAAAAAACATATACAACACTTCTCAAAAAAGAGGGAGGAGGGTATCATGACAACTTAAAATATATTACCTTACATCCACACCACTCAGAAATAAAGAGGTAATGTCTGGAGGATGGTGTCATGGCAACAAAATAGATACTACACTGTACTATGTCTCTGAATTTAGCATTTAAAGATAGTATGTTAGTCTGCAATAGTATACACTATACTATTTCATGATAGATACAATATTCTTAAATAGTATCGTTTTCACTTATGCAGACAGGTAGACCTACAAATAGATACACAATCTCCATTCTTAATAGATCAGTGTTTTCTTATTATTGTGTAATGTAACTACTGTTATATTAAAGTTTTTGAGTTATTGATAGATGTATTTTTCTCTCATGTTATTTCATCTTCTCCATTCAACTCATATGGTGAATGATTTGAATGATGTAAATATTTACTTTGTTATTCAATTAGCTGTATTCTTTTAATTTCTGAGTCATGTCACTAGGCTTTTCTTTTAGTACTTAAATCTGAGCTTTTTCTAAAGAGACTGTTGTAGGTGATGTTATAAAAGGCGCTAACATAGATTCGTTTTGTAATCAATTGAAAAAATAATGAAAAATAGTTCCAAACAGTCTTGGAAAAAATCGTACGCCTGATAAAAGTTGTTTGTGAATTATCTTAACAGTTTTCAAATGTTACTGATCTGAACTAACTCTATATGTCTGTATATATATATATATATATATATATATATATATATATATATATATATATATACAGGGTGTCTCAAAAAAATGTACTCACTCTTAGAATGACGAGAACACCTTTATTTATGAACATAGAGAGAGAAATGAAATAGCTTCAAATACATGAAACAAATGTAATTGAAAAATCATGTTCGCAAATGTTCAAATTGATGTCCATTATAAATTTACTCACTCTTTTTTTTTGTTTCAGATATTCTGAATTAATGAAGCCATGGCAGGAAATCAACTTAGTTTCGAAGAGAGAAAGTTTGTCCTGAAATGCTATTGGAAGACCGAAAACGCCACTGAAGTGCCGGTTCACAAGGGAATTCGCAAAACCGCCACCCACGCGCCGGACCATTGCGCGAATCAGAGACAAATTTGAAGCAGATGGAACCGTACAGAATACCAACAAACAACGTTCAGAACGACCACGGACATCTACGTCCCTCTGAAAAAGAACTGCAGGTGCAGGAAACACTCCTTCGATCACCACAGAAATCACTTCGCCAAACTGCTCGGGAAACCCATATCTCAAAAGATAGCGTCAACCGCATAATGAAGCGTCTGCATTGGAAATGCTACATTCCAAGGCTGTGTCATGCTCTCAACGAAGACGATCCTGACCGGAGAGTCGAATTTTGTGAATGGTACCTGGCAAAATGTGCAGAAGATGTCGAGTTTGCACACAAAATTGTGTGGAGCGATGAAGCAATTTTCAAATTAAATGGTACCATTAACCGTCATAATTGCACGTACTGGTGTCCTGCAAATCCTCACGTAACAATTGAACACCATATAAACTTACCAGTGTGGTGTGGGATATCCGCATTGGGCATCATAGGACCTTTCTTTTTCAACGAAACTGTCAATGGTGAGAGCTACCTCAACTTTCTTCAGGAATTTGTTGGTCCACAAATTACAGAGAGGTTTGGTGATGACGGCGATATTTACTTACACCCATGGACTTTTTTTTGTGGGGATACTTAAAAGACAAAGTTTATGGCAACACACCAAGGACAATTGATGCATTGAAATTGGAAATTGAAAGACACTGTCGTGATATTCCTAATGACATGTTTCGCGACGTTTGCGAATCCCTTGGTGTGCGTTACCAGCTGGGTTTGAACAATAATGGTCATCAGTTTGAACATTTGCGAACATGATTCTTAAATTACATCTGTCTCATGTATTCGATGCTATTTCATTTCACTCTCACTTCACTTTCTCAATTGAACAACACTCTGATATTTGTTTTAGTATCCGTGACAGTTTGCTAATGAATGGCTCACTTTTTCTACAAATTTATATAAACACGCATTCAACTCAGCTAGCAGGATAACACGTGAGTTTATATACCATCCAGAAAGATATATTTTTAAAAAACTTTCTTCATTCAACGCAAGTCAAGTTGCCACTATAGACGTTAAGAACTACTGAGTAATAGAGTGAACATTTAGGGTGTAATCCTAAATTAGGAACGTTACAGCGATTTGCTTGTTCACATTAGTTTTAAATATTTTCATGTCGGTAAATTTGTGAAACAGAGATAAGGGAGGGAGTTCCAAATGCTGTCAGCTCGAGAAAAGCCGCCATTTGATCAGAAGGCTCGTCGGCATATGGGGACCTCCTCCGCAGTGAATCTTTGGGATTTGGCTGGTTGTCGGATTGGTCGAGTGTATTTTGTCGATGGGTGCAGCAGAGCAGCAAGTTAATCGGAGTACATTCCATTTAAGCACTTGTAAAACAATCACAAGGATGCAACATTGCGGCGATTTTACAGGGACTGGAGTTTGGTGGATAGTGACGGACCTGTTAGATTAGATACGCTTTTGGGACTTTGTCTGAGAGGGAGAGACTAGAGGATAGTTCACCAGTCCAGATAGTACAACAATATTCCATGCATGGGTAGATGGTGACATTGTAGAAGTATATGAGGGGCGCTCAATAAGTAATGCCCCTGACCCATTAACTATAGCAGTAAATTAATGAAACTAAACACAGTTATTAGTCTTTATCTACATGTGAACCACCTAGACTTATGCATTTCTCCCATCGTTTGATGCATCTTTTGATATCGTTTTTGTAGAAAACTCTAGGTTGGTCCTCCAACCACGTTGTAACTTCAGAAAGCAAGGCTGCATAATTTCGGAAACGGTTTCCTTTCAAAAACAACTTCATGGCTGAGAAGAGATGAAAGTCAGAGGATGCAAGGTCAGGCGAGTAAGAGGGATGTGGAGGATTTCATAGCCACACGCCCGTGCTTCTGATCTGGCAACATGCGAGTTGTGGACCGGAGCATTGTTCTGCAGAAGTGGGATACCTTAGCTGATCTTGCCACGCCTCATGAGTTTAATAGTTTATTTTTAATTTCACTAAAAATGAAGCGTAATATTCTTCTGTGATGGTGGTACCCTTTGTCGGGAAAACTGCCATCACTACTCTGTGACTGTGAGCATGACCTTGCCAGCGGAGGGCTGCAACCTTGTCTTCTTTGAAGGTGGTGAGTTCTTCCGGTTTGATTCTGTGTAATCAGTATTTTGAGAAACTTTGACTCATCTGTTTGCACATCTTTAAATTAATCCTTGACCACTTGACGCGTTCTTGTTTCTGGAAAGGTGTGAGCAACCTGGAAATCGATCTGGCAGACACCTTATGCGTATTCAAATGGTCATAAATGATAGTTTTCACAGCCCCTGTACTAATCCTGACTTCTTGTGCTATTTGGTGAATAGTGATGCGTCGATCTTCATAAATGGCAGCCTTAACCTGACGGAAAGACGTCTTATCCATGGCAGAAGAGAGACGACCAGGTCTAGGAACTGTTTCCACAGACTTCCGGCCATGTTTGTATTCACGATGCCAGCATTTTACCAGGTCATATGATGAAGTATCATCACCATCAGTTTATTTTAAGGCATCAAAAGTCTGCGCGACACTTAACTGGCTCGATTGCACAACTGACTCAGTTCAAACACCTGTAAATAAGAAACCACAATTAGTTCAGAGATGTTTTGCAACATAACCCATGCACACACACACACACACACACACCCACACACACACACACATATATATATATATATATATATATATATATATATATATATATATATAAATATATATATATAATATTTAAGTGTAGAATTATAACGATCATTAAATTATCGTTTAATAATAATAATCATTCGTGATAGTGTAAAGCTCAATATATTATATAGAGCAATATATTTTAGAGGTAAAAGATGAGACAATAACATTGTACAGATACAATATTTATTAAAAACATCAAAAGTTCAGAGCAAGGAACCTCATATCCTTAATCCATGGATTTTTAAAGAAAAAATTTCTTCTCATTAGAAGCCGACAATGCGATTATAAATATTGTCGGCGACAATTAACAATGTTATATGAAGTAAAACAAAGTGGAAGTAAAGAACAACATTAGGGCCAGATGTGAAAAGTCTTATTTTGAGGTGTGAGCGTAAAGTCAAAGTGGGTGTTATCAAATAACACGTCAGGACAAAATAAAATAAAAAATAAAAATAAGAATAAAAGCATCCGTTATTTAGGGATGAATGCTTAAAAAAGAAAGCGATACTTAAATTGTTCAGGTGTCCAAAAGTATTTCCAAGATGTTAGAGGTCTTTGGTAATTGGTAAATTCCGATTTATCCTGTGTAGTATTTGTATCCGTTTCTTGCTGGAATTTTTTCTTTTGTTATGGTTCGGTGTATATAAAAAAATTGAGGATTTCGAACAACCATCGCTTCCTGGTTGAAACGAATATCGGTAGGTTATATATATATATATATATATATATATATATATATATATATATATATATATATATATATATATATATATATATACATCCATATATAGAGATCCGGTAGTTTAGGTCAGAGCCGAGTGGAGCGTTGTTATAGACTGAAGGGTTGGATAAAGAAAGTGCCTCTTCTGTCGGGCTGGGTGGGAATATTAGCTGTTTATGATGGTTGGGGGAGGGTTAATGGGTGCAGTCAAGGTGTAGGGGGTTAAGGAAGGGTTGAAATGTTAAGGATACATATCCACGCTCACACATACACTCATAATAGATATATATAGGATGTACACTTAAATTGTTTCAGAGATATTAAGATAACACATATATATACATACGCAAAACATAAAACTGTGTTCGTATACATTATTGTTTACAAGGATCTTCTTACATTTATTTTTTCATATTATTTATCTATCAGAGTGAGTGTCAGATTTCGCTTGGATTTTTTAAGCTTAATGATGTTTATGGCGGGGGTAGGTAGGATTTGTTTATATTTCGTTGGGTTAAATTATTTTGTTTAAGGGTACGGCTAAACTTCTAATTCATTTATTAGCTTTTAAAAGGCTAGAGGTTAGGGTTATAATTTTAAGGCTATTTTTGTAGAGAGATTATTGTAAGGACAATCTCTTAATGGAATATTTATCTTTACAAACTATTTTTCTTAGGGAAGTTAGTTATCAATTTAAAAAAAAGAAACTCAGATTCGCATAGAGAGATTTTATATTTAGCAAGGGGGGTGGTATTAGTTTATTAGTTTATTGTCTGTTAGGTGTCAAATAAGAAAGGGTTGCAATACTCTTGAATTCAAATAACGGATTCATAAGACATCTATATGGTTTTAGGGTGATAGAAAAGCGAACAAGGGTGTACATCCTTCACACGGATGCATGTGGGTGTACCTCTACATATAAGGGGTTGTTGCGCGGGATAGTGTCTGGCACAATAGAGGTGCGTACATAAACAGATTCGCATACAGATAAAGATGCACATACATACACATAATATACATGCATATAACATATACAATGAAGTAAATCCAATGCAAACATACATACACACACATATATACATGTACATATATATACGCATCCCACATACATACATTCATACATATAATGCCCATAAATGGATATCTGAGTTATAAATACTACTAAGTTATTTATTATTATTATCATTATTATTATTATTATTATTATTATTATTATTATTATTATTATTATTATTATTATTATTATTATTATTATTTACTCACTAGGAGTTATCACACTGGTCATCGTCAGTGATCGCCCACTGCCAACAGCCTGTGTTATTCCCTGGAGTCTGAGTGACAACAAGTCTCCTCAGACTTCCAGTATGCTCCACTTCTTTTCGTTTATCACCGCTGATGACCTTGCGGTATCGCAACAGCCACCTACCACCGAGTTCACGGTGATAATGGCCATTGGCCTCCTCTGGGGACCGGGTGGCAACAAGCCTCCCCACGGTCCCAGAGCTGTCCGCGGGTTGGTTTCCGAATTCGAGGACATTTCTCAGGATTGTAGCTGTTTTGATCATTACTGTCCTTTGTATGGTCTCAGTTATCCCTTTGATTCCTATTTCTCCTAGTCTTTTCTCCATGTTTTAGGGGACTGTTCCTAGTGCTCCTATTATTATTGGTGTTATACTGACTTTCTTCATGTTTCATATTCCTTTCAATTCTCTGGCAAGTTCAGTATATTTGCTTCTTTTTTCCGTCTCTTAGGATCTTCACTCTGTGGTCCGCTAGAACGGCAAAGTCTACGATTTTTCAGGATATTTCTTTCTCGTTGATTATTATCATATCCGGTCTCCTTGCTGTGATGGGTTTGTTGGTTTGTACATTCATATCCCATATGATTTTGTGTTTTTCGTTTTCTAGTACAGTTTCTGGTTTGTGTTTGTACCGTTTTTTTGCATATTCGAAATTCAGTTGTTTGCACATTTCCCGGTGTACTTCTTTCCCCACGCTGTCATGCCTGTTCTTGTATTTCTTTTGGGCTAGCTTGCTGCATTCACTTATTATATGATTTATCGGTTCGTCTCTTTGTCCACATAATCGGCATTTGCTGTTTTCCTGGGTTGTATCTATCTTTGCTTTAATAAAGTTTGTCCTAATCGCATTTTTCTGTGCGATTATTATTATTATTATTATTATTATTATTATTATTATTATTATTATTATTATTATTATTATTATTATTATTATTATTATTATACCGGTGTATTGTTCACATATACAGTAGATACAATGTATCCTGACCCATACATACATACATATATATATATATATATATATATATATATATATATATATATACAATATACACACATACATCAACATATACACACATACATATACACATATAATCCACATATATATACACATGGATTTACAGACAGACATACATACAAATACATATAAATACATAAAAACACAAATATATATATATACATAAACATACATATATACCGACATATATACACATATATACATATACCCATATATATAGATAGACACATACACACATATACACATGCGCAAACCTACATGTACATAGACACAATCATCACATATATAGATATACCTTTCATATATATAAGATCCATATACATACAAACACACATACAACATAATGTACATATATTCGGAAGTGCATGCCTACTTACGTACATATAGACATGCATACATACACATCGATCCATAAGGGGCATATGCGGGATACCTATGTTACGGGTCGGATTTATATGTTCTGTGGTTGGGGGTGTCTATTGGGGTTATAAGTTGGGCCTATTTAAATTTTCTTTTATGGTGACAGTGTGAAATTATCTCATTTCTTGAGTTTACGATATTTTTCTCTCTTGCAGTAGTAGTTATCATTAGTGTCTCAGAAGTGCAAATGTTGCAATGCTTTGCGCCTGAGGTGTATGAGTTTGATTTTTTAGGATTGACCACTTTAGAGAGAATGGGATATTATTTAATTTTAAATGTTTGACTATGTTTGTTAGGGAGGGTTTATTATTAGTGTTGTTGTTGAAAGAGTACATGTGTGTGGAGATGCGGTTCTTGATTACTTGGGATGTCGAGCCTATGTATGTGTATATAGTAGGTCTAGTTATTCTAGTGTTAATTGGGGTATTCCTGTTGTTCTGATTTGCGGTGGTATGGGTGTTGCCTAGGTGTGCATTTCTGGTATTAGGTAGTGTTAATTGCTGGAGTGATGGATATTCGTTGGTGTCATTGAGATTGGAGGATTGTTGGGGTAATTTAGATTAATTGGGATTAAGGATATGAGGCTCCTTGCTCTGAACATTTGATGTTTTTAATAAATATTGTATCTTTACAAAGATTTATTCTCATCTTTTACCTCTAAATATATATATATATATATATATATATATATATATATATATATATATATATATATATATATATATATATATATATATATACATATATATACATATCATTAGACATGCAACATTTAATCTAGATCAGACAACTGGAGGTGGGTCAAGGGAATTGTTATTGAACGCCGCTAGTAGGTATTTGTTCAAATTCATGTTACCTTTGAACCTTAAACTCTCATTTTGGTTGCTTTCTGTCATGACAATCGGTGGTTGAAGAGAGTTCTTGTAGTTGTTGACGGAAAGGTACTTTGTTCTAGCAGCATTAAATGTTAGCATCCATTTATGACCCCATTCCACTACAGACGAAATGTAACTTTCTAAGTATTAAGTCATGCCATCGGATATGTGTGCGTCCGTTTTACGCACCTTACCAGAGTAGAGTCTGATGTCATCAGAAAATATACCCACTTCATCCCCTATATTTTCAGGGAAGTTTTTTATGAAAATCGTGAACAATAAATGGGCAAGCATCGATCACTAAGGCACACCTGCATTTATGCCATGTTGTCTGTGTGAATGGTCATCGATGAAAACTTGGATATTTTTTCGTCATTGGAGTGATCGAATTATATTAAAAATTCGTCCAGTAATACCATACAGATTACTTTTTCATGAGAATACCTTTATGCCAGCCATTACGGAAGGATTTGTATATTTGAAGAGCAATCGCCCTAGCTTCATGATAACATGAAAATAAATAGAATTATGCTTAGCTTTCCAATATGAATGTTTTAACAGATATATCATATTTTACGTTTTTTGGTAAATGAACTCAAGAACAAATAGTTCTAGTGGTTGTGACCGAATTGGTCACGGATGATCGAAGTAAATACTTGTATGCTCAAATGTTTTATATTAAGTTCTCATTCGTAAAACCGTTTATTAAGACAATATTTATTGACACAGTTTCATTATTTTATCGCAATATTAAGACAAAAAGTAGTGCCGGAAAATTTCTACAAAGAGAAGCAGTGAAATATTAATTTACTGGTCTTTAAAGAAAACGCTCATATATTGCGCTTTAACTCTGACAATAGACACGTAACGTCCTCCAAACTTTATACTTATTGAAAATCTACGAATCTGTGTACACATGAAATGAACTAAATAAAAAATAATGAATAGTAAAAAGTGTCTGTGCAACATATTTTTTTTAAAAACTCATTATTCTTTTTAATATTTTCCCACGCGTCATACGAATATTTTTTTAGTTAACACAAACACTCTGGTACTGGCATTGCTCGGATCCAATGGAAAATATTAATTACATTTTTTTTAACCAACCTAAGCCTAAGGCAGTGTTTCAGAAGAACAACTTCTGCAAGAATCCCATTTTATCCACAAATTTCATTAAACAATCGTATTACCGACATATCTTTTTAAAGCAAATACCCTTGGAATATTCGTCCATTTTTTGTATATTTCTATGTACCTATCAATTACTCCAAACAATTAATCTATACAATAAAGTAAAGTATCAGTATCCCTTTAAGTAGTTAACGAGATTAAAATAGGATACTTAACAATAGCTTGCACATTGTGTTTACTCAAATAGCTCACAAAATCAACAGATTCGTAATGTGTATTTGAATTGAAATAACTTATGTCGATTTTGTGATGTGATACCTGACTCCCCTCAAGTCGTATAAGTGCACAAGACTGCAGTATATATATATATATATATATATATATATATATATATATATATATATATATATATATATATATATATATATATATATATACTACGAACAGTAGTATGTATTGTGGACTGTATTCTCTTGTACAACCCCATATTGAGCAAGCGTTAAGTATGTATTGCCTTGGTTTGTCTTGTTGCGTGGTTCCTGTTTTGGAAATTACCTTTATTGCTGTTGTTATTTTTGCTGTTATTTTTATTGACATTTGGAACTGTTTTGTATGGAATTGCATTTATTTTACCACGTTTTATTGGGTGTTCTTCTGTTATCTGTTTTGTAAACTATTATGGCGACAGCTTCTTGTATCTCGAGGCTTTCAGACAGTATGAGTGTTACCGAGAAACAAGCCGAAGCGGCACCTGAAAGTTCGAAATAGAGCAAGCCTCCTTAAGCTGTTATCAATGTTGTTGATTTTATTGAGAAGGCGAAAAAATGCCTTCATTTCGTTACAGAAAAATGACTAATTATTGGCATTCCAAAGTACGAAGAAATATATAAAAGGAGCATTATAATATTTGTAGTAAATAAGAAAACGTTTCCGTGATTTAAACGAACTGGATGACAAATAGATAAATTAATGGGTGTTTATTCATGGGAAAAACAACTCGTCGTCTAGCCCTGGATCAGATGAAAGAGGATGGAAAGAAAAAGTATGTTGAAGTACGTGACGTCAAAAAGAAACTAGACTAAGAAAATATCAGCTAGTCCGAAATCTCCCTTAATATAAGATCGCAGCTACCAATGAAATCCTCCTTCCAAAAACAAAGCCCTAAGCACACCCTTAAATCAAGGTCAACCACATCAAGTCCTAGTCCGATAAAACCACGTCCCCTTTCCGAAAGATATGCCCCACCGATCACTGCTCCCTTGAAAGTGAATCCCTCTTAGTTCAGTTAAAAGAAAACAAGGCTGTGTCCTCTCCTTAGCTTTCTTTTTTCATCTCCCCACAAACACCCTATAAATGCACTCCCAATTCATCCCCTACAAAACAGCTCGCCGCCGCCTCTCCCCTTCAACAAAAAAGGATCATCGCCCCCACCCACTCCCCAATGAAAGAAGGCAAGCCACCTTCCCACGCTCAATCTAAAAAAAAGGCAGATAAGCCATTCTTTAAGAAAAGGGAAGAAAAATACTGCTGATTTTACTGCTGATTTTAGGCGACGAGTCAATCTAACAATCTAACAACAAGGGCAGCTAAAGTGGAATCATAATCTAGATTCAATCGGACGGTAGAGGGGGTGGATAGTGAAAACGTTACTATAATTAAGGCGAAGCTAGCCTCCTTCGCCACCTAAGAACACCAAGCTTTAGTAATTAGGGCTAGGTTAAAAAGGACGCTCAGGAGATAACAAATATGGCCGCGTAATAGCGTGCAGATAAACGTCGACGAGCTGCTGATTCTCATATCGCACGTGTCTCATTGCCAGATAGGCGTTTCGTGACCACAAACGAAGTTATTCTGTAAGCGTTTCGTTCACATTTTAAAAGTCTTTTTACGAGGGAATCTTTAGCACAATTCGACCACTATTTAGATGACATTTCTCGTCTTGAGGCGACCGTAGAACTAAGTGCGAAGGTTGCATAACAGAGGGGGAATTTCAAGACGTTATAAGGCGGTCGGCCTTAGCAAGTTTCCTAGGATCGATGGTTTGCCCTACGAGGTGTATCTGAGGATGTCGCGCATTTCTATTCCCTTACTGACAGTAGTATCTAACTCGTGCTTTCAGAACTGGACTATTTCGCAGTACCTGACCATGCGTATCGAGAAGATGTTAGGCAAAATAAAAAAAATCGTAGGAATGGGTTAAATAATTGTCGGCGCTTAATGATGCTAAATTCTGAGTCACAGATTTTAGCAAATATATCAGCCAATCGACTGCAGTTTTTTGGTCACTCTAATCAGCCCTCAACAGACTTGTGCTGTAAAGGGCAAGATTATTCAGGATCACACTTCCTCCACTTCATCATAGATAAAGTCGACACTGAAGCCGGGCTGATCCATTTAGATCAGTCCATAGCATTTGATAGAATGGACCATTATTACTTGGAGGATGTTTTGTCTGCGGCCGGTTTTGGCCTGCAATTTCGCTTTTGGATTCGCCTCTTGTATGCGAACCTTACTGTACTGTAGGAACTAAACTGTCCGAGGTCTTAGCCTGTGAGATTGTCCAGATATCTTCCTCGGGGATGTCCGTTTTTACCGATCCTCTATGTTCTTATGTTTGAGCCATTCTTTTACAGGCTAACAGTGAATCCGATCATACGTAGAATTACTTTGAATTACGTTCAAGTACTCCGCGTTTGTCGACGACTTGACTGTGCTTGTAACGAGCAGTGTCGGGATTAGTGTCGTCGACTTAGAAATCAGAATGCATGAAACGATAACAGGGGCCAGAATTAACTTTGACAAGTATGTGGGCTTGCGCATTGGTGCCTGCAGAGGTGTATTTATGCACGGACCCTTTAGCCTGACTAACGAACCTTGCAAGCTACTCGCCGTCTCATTCTGTCCAGATCTTCAGCTGGAGAAGAATTGGTTGGAAGTATTGATACCGATTCTAGTTGCAGCTGGTCTGTATATCCGTTGATTTTTATCGTTAAAAGAAAGAGCGGAGGTGGGTTGCTCTAAAATTTATCCGATCATCCTATATCGTCGATCAGTGCTACTACTCCCGTCGGATACGTTGCTCCAGATGCAGCGGGCTCTTTTCCAGTTTTTTGTTGCTTGGCAATGCCCATATTAACTGTCGCAAGATTTATCTTCATCCTTCTGAATGTGGTATGGGTATTGCAAGCGTCGAGACTCGACGTTATGCGCTTCGGTTATTTTACCTAGGTCGAATGAGGTCGTCTACTGAGTGAAACGGTGGTTTTTAAAAAGTACACATTTAGATGAAGTGGAGGCACACAGGTTGACTCGAGGCGAGTGCCCCTTTTATCACGAATGTAGACACGCTATGAAGTTCTTCTTACGGGTGAAACAAAGCCTCTCTGACACCCTGCTGTTAAGGCATTATATATGGTTATGCTGAGGGGGGCCGTTCAAGATTATAAATTGAGGGGGTCGCTTTGGCGAGGGGGGAGCTACACTCAACTTGCCTTGGGCGCCTCAATAAAGGTGCTTCGATAATGACAACGCATATCTGGCCTAGCTGGTGATAAGACATGCACTGTGGGTCGGCAAGAAACTTCATTCAGCTAGTTTAGTGAATTCAACGATGTGTGTTAGATGTGATGACAAAGACGAAACAGTGAGTCACGCCTTCTATTATTTCCGCATCGTTTTGCTGCTGATTAGGCTGGTTGCGAGTCTCAGTTCGCATATTGAATGTATCGTATTTTGACCTATCAATATGTGTAGAACTGGAATCTGACAAAAGATAGTCAGAAACGTTTCGGGTTCCGAAACTTACTAGCCGTGATAAGAGACGCGATATTGAAAACTTGTATCAAGGCAGTCTATGGAGGTTGAACGTAAACTTCTCCCGACCTTATGGCAATTTTCAAATAGTACCTGAAAGCACGTACTAAGGCCGATAGAGTGACACTCTTTTAAGCAGATTTTGCTGAAAGGTGTGTGAGAGGGGCATGACTGTGTAAAGTAAGTGGAGATTGATTGGTGTGATATTTAGACGTACTTTAGCTACAGCATATTGGGTTACAAAAACGAACGTCGAGTATGGCCCTTTTAAGTTAACTTGACTATATGGTTTCTGCTTATTGTAGTTCATAACTTAACTAGTGCATGCATGGTTTCATTATGGTCCCTTTTAGTTTTGTACTCCGCCCTCACATCGTTTCTTGTCCTCCTTTTAGTTGGTAACTTCCCAATCCCATATCTAACTAGGTGACAGAGCCCTTGATTTACCAGAGATGCAGGTCACCTTTCGATATTTTCGAAGGTGGTGTTTGTAAATAAAGCGTAAGCCCCTATGACACCCCCTTTTTGAGTTTTTGATTTCGACTAGCAAGTCTGCGAAACTGCCACAGTTTAGAAATGAGTAGTATTTTTGCTAATTTGTTTTTTTCATTGTAAATATTATATATATATATATATATATATATATATATATATATATATATTGTACATAACATTTTTTATCATCATAGCCCCATTGTACATTTCACATTTATGGGGCTTAAGTAAGATTTTCATGGCATGCATTTTTTTGATGATTAGAGAAGTATGTATAGTATACACGCGGCATTTTGGTGACGCATGGCCCTGCATAAAGTTAGATTTGTTAAGTTTGTTAGTGAAGAAAAAAATTATTCTCCCCTTGTTTGGTTTTATGCCACAATTCATAAATGTATATACATTTGTAAATAAATAGTGACTGTATTCGACGGTATTCGAGTGTATTAGGCTAATCCTATTGGATTACCGGTAGTACGATTGTTTTTTACGTTTACGTTGTAATAAACCATAATTTTTAAAGACTTTACATTGTAGCTTTTTTGTTATTATAACCTATGACCAAGTTATACCAGCTGGCGCCGATAAATTCGACATAGGGCCCATCAAGGATATAGTAAAGTCAACTATAGGAACTGGCGAACAAGGATTCGAAACCAACGTAAATTTTGGAATATATTGAATCAGACGCGTGCTTTGTTTTATTCAGTAAATACATGCAAGTCACACAAAGTACAAAAAAAAAGAAAAGAAAGCATTCGACACACAGTTTTTATCGTCGGACGTTCATGTGTGCTAACGAACACGGATTTCTCTTGATTTGTTTTTTGTTGTTGCTTCAACTAAAAAACATCTATAAAGAAGCGTGTCAAAGAGGACAACCATTTTACAAAAGTAAGAATACTTTTATTGTTCGATTAAAAAACATGATGATGGACCGTGACTCAAATTCGAACTCGGACCATTAACATTACGAACTATACAAGATGAAAGTTTAATAGAAAACTTTTAGTAACTAATAATAGTACACTCACTGCTATTACTTTTTCTAATATAAAATACACATGTTTTGTGTGTGTCGAGTTCTCCTGAGTATTTCCCACATGGAATGACTAAAATGTTGCGTAGAAGCATGCACCAACAACGACAACAGCAACAACAGTTGCAACAATTAATACTACAACAGCAGAAGAGTTTCGAAAAAATTCTGAAACAAAGAAAAAAAAACTTTTTTTTTTCTGCCGAACGAATTTCAAATTCTTCATCTTAATGTGTATACAAGTCTGGTTCTGGCGTTACATTCCATCATATTTCAAACGATTTGAAACCATCTTTACTAAAAAGGGGCTTTGATTTGTCGGATCAAGAACTGGTAACCCTGTCATTACAGAAACTGGGAACAGAGGAGAATACCAAATATACGAATTTGATATTGCTCAGAAAACTTAAGCAGTTTCATTCGGTGGAACTATTAATATATGGGGAAAATATTCGACGAAAGGAATAGTATATTCCACACGCGATACAAATGTCTACACATCATGTAAACGGATAACGAGGATTGTTTGCATATACAGGAACAGTACACTCTCTGATTGAGCAATTCAAGATAGATATAATCCCTAAACATTTATTCAAATGCTTAATCGTTGTTCAAGGGCTAATAGCCCTGAAGTACACACTAATACATTCTAGAATCTTAACAATAGTAGAGCAAGGCACGTACACCACGTTACAAAGAATGACAGATAAATGTCAGCGTCTCATTATTGTTAGAATATATAATACCCGAATTAAAGAAAAAAAAGTTGCCAAAATACAACACATAAAATAACAAATAATTCCTATATTCAAAAAGACAGGAAAATGTGAGACGTGCGGAAATACTAAACATACTTAAGATGTATGTTGGTATGCGAATCAATTATGTGAATCTTGCGGAATAAAGGGTCATAACAGATATATTTGCCGCAAGAAAACTAATATAGAAAAAGTTTACTTTGTGTTATCTAAAAAAAGAAATCCAGAACAGTGAAAATCGAAAAGACGTAGATGAACGTATAAATGGTCGTACAGTCATTTTTCTACTGGATTCTGGCTGAGATAATGACGAACAAACATAGAAAAAAAATAGAAATCCAAATCATCTGAAACCAAGAAAATTGCCAGAGGAATTTCAGGAAAAATACAATTTAAAGGAGGATTAAAGTTAGATATTCGTTTCTGTAGAGAACCTACAGAAACAAAAGTATATGCGATTTAATGAGTAATTCATGCTTTGTCGGAATATACTGGATAGTATTGTTCAATTCGTTTGAACTCCCATGTTTGCAATGAAATAAACAGTGCAGAAAAAATAAATTAAAAATTAAACATTAAACATCCATGATTGAATTGAAAAAAGAATATCCCAGATTGTTCTCTGAGAGTGTGGTTGTATGTACAAAGACAGCTGTCAAGTTTGACCTCAAGAAAAATGTAACTTAATTGTTTAAAACAAAGCAAAACGTAATTTTCCTACTTAGACACAAATAGCAAAGAACTGGAAAAATGAGAAAAATGGGAGTTATATCTAAGGTAGACCATGTTGACTGAGCGTCGCCCACCGTATACGTCAAAATAAAAACAAAACAATAACAGTGTGCACCGATTTTCATCAAGGTAAACGAACTGCCTGAAACATAATAATAATCCACTTGCTTCGCCAGAATACATATTCTCAAAGTTAAATCGACAAGGAAAAATATAGATGAACTAATATCGAGAGACTGGAATTTTTATTAGTCCTTAAACAGCTTTTTTCCGAGTTATTTAAAATGAGAATAGCGTGTTGACTTTCCCAATTTCTCGATATTAGTTCACCTGTATGTTTGTTGTCGATTAAAAAAAAAAACAGTCACTTTGAAATATGGCCACAAGGGAATGTTGATTATGGATTAAGATTAACTGAATAAAACCGATCCGTTGGGCTTTGGTGGATGTATGCGCTCAAGTAAAGACTTTGTTCAGTTATTGTTGACACCGTCGCTGTTACCTTCATTTATTGAATGAAAAAAGACTGTGAATAATGTATAGCAAATTTGCATAATTAGAACGAAAATTTAGTGATAAAAAGAACACATTTAATTAGAAATTAAATATTTAAATCGGTGTTCCTAATTCGAGTTGCATTACTTCGAGTACAATGTTGGTGAAAAAATATGTGTGTCAACTCTTCCACTTAAAAGTAACACGATAAACACTTAACATAGATATATATATATATATATATATATATATATATATATATATATATGTATATTTATATATATATAAACAACTCTTCGACTTAACAGTAAAACGATAATCACTCAACATAGAAACATATATATATAGGTATATATATATATATATATTTATATATATATATATATACATATATATGTATATAAGCACATATATATATACATATATATACATATATTTATATACATATACACATATATATGTATATATGAACATATATATACACATATATACACACATATATATGTATATACATGTATATACACACATTATATATATATTTATATATATATATTTATATTTATATATATATATATATATATATATATATAACGTAAAATATAATAACACGAAATTACATGATTGTCGATGCAATAATTTATTTCAACCTTGC
This sequence comes from Sepiola atlantica, assembly GCA_963556195.1. Taxonomy (NCBI): domain Eukaryota; kingdom Metazoa; phylum Mollusca; class Cephalopoda; order Sepiida; family Sepiolidae; genus Sepiola; species Sepiola atlantica. The sequence goes on from OY744536.1 coordinate 61,468,140, forward strand.
GGTTTTATTCAAGCACTAAATTTGACAATTACATTTTTGAGACTGATAATACACTAATCATTGAATTAAATTAAGTATAGTGTCTAATATTATCACTAGACAATATTAGATTGGAATTAGGCTATAATTATAGGCTTCCATAGATTATAAAACTAATGTAAGATGAATTTTGTGAAACTCAGAGTATTAAAATATTACATTTAGTATATAATCTTAAATAATTTTTAGTTTTCAAATAGATACTATCACTCGGATCTAGACAGAATGAAAGCACGACAAGTGTCAATCGGCCGATGACACGCTAACGTGTGTTAGTGTCTTATCTCTCTTCCTCCTTTCGGGCCGAAAACTGAATTTCGAGCTAGCCAAAAATTGTGTGTGTGTGATGTTAAGAATAGGTATATGTGTGCGTGTGTATGGAGGCGTATGAACGTTAAATGTCACCAAGTCGGAAATGTAGAAAGAATATGTGCGTTTAACACAGACGTTATTATTTTAATAAAAACAAACAAAAAAAACCATAAGATCCCTTTCGATTGCCTTAGTTAAATATAAGATGTTAATTCCTACTCGCTCTGCAATGGGTGTTCAGATTGGCTGCGACCACCACTCTCTCTGGTTGTATTTGAATTGTCGAGGGTGAATTCAGTTTTCTGTCAGTCTAAAAAATGTAATTGTCAAATTTGATGCTTGAATAAAACCGCAAGGTTAAAATAAATTATTGCATCGACAATCATGTAATTTCGTGTTATTATATTTTACGTTATTCTTGCTCTGTTTACCACATTGAGCTCTCTTTCCCGGATTACTTCCTGGAATTATTCCATTATAACACAAATATATATATATATATATATTTATTATAAAATAAAATGAAATAATAAAATAAGGTGCTAATTAAATTTTATTAGAATTCAAAATTCAAGCAAAGTATCCTAAGGTCTTTATCTCATGAGTTTTCAAAGATAATTCTTCTCATCAGAGGACCATTACCGCAGTGATATTACTACAGGTAATTAAATTACAGTTTATAAATGTATAAAAATATATACAAATATACATAAAAATATATAACATGAAATATATGAACACAAACACATACTTTTTTGTTAAATCTATACAATCTATCTAATTCATACAATTTAAAAAACATAATCAGGAAAGATATCTAGAAGGTTTACTGAAGATTAATCCAGGTGATGAGTGACAGTCCAAATACGAGAAATTTAAAGAATTGAAAAAGTTGTGCAGTCGTGAGATGCGTCATCAATCGATAGAGGTGAAAAGTATCCAATGTTTATGTTAATTATTACAACGATAAATAAATCAAATCAAATAATATAAAAAGTTCAATAAACTGACTCAAAATTCCAAAAACTTGACTTGAGCAGTACAAATAAAATCAAAGTTCGCTGGTTAAATGTAGAATCCGTTAAATCTGTACTGAACAAAATTAAAATCGAATTGAGTGAACAAACACGGTCATTTCTTCCCCCGGAGCTAATAAAAATCATTAAATTTTGAAAGTATTCGCTCTCCTGCGAGCAAAATAAACAGGACCCTTTTCGTCGAATGAAAGCGCTAAATGTCTACTCATCCGAACGACGTTATCAGAGCGGAAGTTACATGTCTATTTTAATAAAGAAAGAAACAACATCCTGTATCGGCAAGCTTGTCAAGTTTAACAAAGAAAAAAAAAGACAACATCCTGTATCGGCAAGCTTGTTAGATCAACCCAACTCAAACGGGATATTACTTGTCTAGGTTAAAGAATAAGCTTAAGTCAAGGGAAAATGGTAAGCATATTTAGGTCAGATCGTCCAATCACGTATGCATGCAAACATAGCTACTTAAATATCTAGCTTACAATAAAAACGGATTTCACAAATCTCGCCCTAGCAAATAATATAGAAAATTTATAAAATTAAAAATTACGAAGTTATTAAAGTAATTAGAATTTAATAATTTAATAGTTAAATTTAAGGTTTACTTTTATCAGATTAGAAAATTACGAAATTATTAAAGTGATTAGAAGTTAATAATTTAATAGTTTAATTTAAGATCAAATGTTATTTGATTAGGAAGTTTAATTAAAGGTTTATTTTTTTCTGATGAAGAAGTTTAATTTAATTTAAGGTTTATTTTTTCCTAATTAAAATTTAATTTTTCTTAATAACGAAGTAATTAGAATTTAGTAATTTAATAGTTTAATTTAAGATTTAATGTTATCAGATTAGCAAGTTTAATTTAAGGTTCAATTTTGCCTAATTAAGAAGTTTAATTTCATTTAAGGTGTAATTTTTCCTAATTAAGAAGTTTTAAAGATATTTGGAGTTTGAAAATGTTGATATTTAGAGTCTAAACCTTTTAGGCAAGGTGGATTTAACGAATACATCTCGAAAACTCGAAACCCCCGGTCTCTGTTCTCACTCAATAAGCTACGGTGGGATTGGCGGTGATTTACATATTGCATACTTGAATTTCCTTCCATGTCGACATTTGGAAACTAATTTATTTCGAGATTTGATCAGATTTAAATGTGTAGGGGCAGTAGCTATCATTACGGCTTCTGAATTGCATAGACCACAATATCTGGATTTTGGGCTATAAGAGTTAGTTTTTTTAGGATGGACCATTTTATATTGTGTGGAATATTATTGGATCTTAAGGTTTTACTAAAGTGGTCAGTGATGTTTTGTTTTACCGACATCGTTATTGAAGGACTAATTATGGATAGAAATGCGGGATTTAATTAGATGTGCTGTGTCACCAATATACGTGTGTATCATAGGATTTACTCTTGTTCCTGAGCCATTTATATTATTATTCACGGGTCTATTTCTATTTACTGTATGTTCATGATATGGATTAGGTTGGTTAATTGATTGTATATTATTGTTAGCGTTATCGTTACCTACCATGCTGGAACTCATTACCGGCTTGCTGAGGCGGAAGATGGATAGTAGAATTAGTAGGTCTAGAGTTATGGTGCAAATAAGTTGTAGTGCTCAGTTGTGGAGTTGGATTAAGGACTGCATTTATGTGGTCTCTATGATTCATTATAGAAGTATTTAGTTGTGTTATGGAACAAGCACATACAATATCAGAATATGTGCACCTATTTTCCAATGGGCAATCACTGGTACGCCTGCAGTTGCATGTATTTATGGGGTTGGAGCAACTAGACCTAGATTGGATAGATTTTATTTTTTGCTATTTGATGAGATTATTGTTTGGGCTATGTTGGGCATAGTAGAGTATTACATTTTTATTGAATTTTTATTAAATATGGAGCTATATTTATGTCGGTATTTAAAGGAGTTTTCCAATATTTTAAAGAATTCCGTAAAGATATTGGTTTCACTAATTATAAGATATTAGTTGATGCTTATATCTTTAGTTGGATTACTTTATATATATATATATATATATATATATATATATATATATATATATATATATATATATATATATATATAGTACGCGTATTGTATTAGTTTCTGTAGATGTAAATCCGTAAAAAGTCCAGTGTTTATAAAACGTGATCAGTAACTAAAATAACTGTTATTTAGTATAATTTTTATTTATACAAATATTATTGGTTACATATGTGCATTCATGGTTGGGTTGTACACTTCAAAGAGACTCTACCACTTCAGACCAAAGAAGACAAGGAAGTGAGATGAACTTTTACATTAAGTAAAACATTTTGTGGGATTGGGTATATTTATAATGTTCACAAATCAAGCTCAGAATCGGGGTACATTCTTTACTTGTTAATACTTTCAATTAGGGTCTATCTTTTTTTATTTTTAATTCTAAAAATAACGGAATACGTCTAACTAACTTTCAACATTAAGAAAACAATTTCAAACAAAAGACCATCACTTATCATATAATAAGTGTAATGACAAGTATTTATTTATTCATTGAAATAAGAACAGTATATATCTATAATTGCAAATCACTTTTTAAATGTTTTGTTTGGAAGAAATATGTTCCTTAAAATTACGTGACCGGGGTGAAATGGCACAACGAACATTTTTACATATCGAATCTATTTTGGGACTTTAAAGAAAACTTACTCTATTAACCCCATATATTTTTTTCATCACACATAGTGAAGTATCCCATAACACTTGAGAAGTTTGAGTAACCCTACTTGCATTCACTTAATTTAAGTGACTGCTGAGAACCCATTGCTACCCTGAGCACATGCTCCCCATCATGCATGCAGTTTTTGCTCATGCCAAAGAAAAAGAGGCGGACAAGTAGCATATTTAACTCAACTTTACTCTCAACATAAGTTGTGTGAGATTAAAGAGACTCCGTCTACGTTAACCCCTCAAATACTTCAAATTCTACATTTTAAGGCGATTACACGTAAACGGCCTGAACATATATCCGAAAAAAAATTAAGAAATTGAAAACACATTTAAAATTAAACGTGGGGAATCACTTTCCTAAATACATTTAATGTAAAATGAGTGCTAATTTCAGGCGCAGATAGTTGTACCTCTAGAATATAACCGAATTGTTTTTAAATTTGGGGACTGAAAACATTGGAGTGGTGGCCTCTTCTTTCTTTTTACTTATCAAAAAAATGTTTTCCTATTTTAAACATACATTCAATATTGTAGATTTATTAAGGGTGTATTCTGAAATTAGCGACGACTAGACAAAAAGAAATAACCACGTCAGAAAATGGGCGTGTTAGGCTAAGTAAAACTGGCCATGACAAACGTTTACACAGAAGAATATACACAATACGAACCAAACTATTATTTTGAACATTTACCCTAACCAAACCCTAACCTATCACTTAAATAACCTAAAGAATACTTACCCTAAACTAAGTTTTACATTTATACTGTGCATATTGTGTAGCACCATCAGAGCTTGAGTCGGCTTTTTCTACAAATTCTTAACTGCTTACATCACTACTGCAAACCTATTTATACCGTTTCTTTAAACGCACTAAAAATATTACCCGTCCCTATCATGACACACATAAATTAATGGGGATAGAAGAAACATTGCTTCCAAACCTTTCCACATGGTTTCTGTACTTTATTTTTTTGCATGAAAAATATACTACCAAAACTATAAAGATACAAATAAAAGTTCATTTAAAACACACATATATTTACCTTACTTACCGATAAATGTATGTATATAGTAAAGAAATCCCATACTCTAAATGCTAAAATATGTAAATTTGAGTGGGATTATTTTTGCATAATTTTGTTTTTTAAAGTTCAACCATGATGTTATATTACCACTCGGCAACTGGTATATATATATATATATATATATATATATATATATATATATATATATATATATATATATATATATATATATATATATATATGTATATATATATATATTCAAAAAATAATAATGTAAATGTAATCGTCTAAATCGGATGCTTGAAAATACCACAAGGTTGAAATAATTTATTGCATCGATTATTATGTAATTTCGTGTTACTACATGTTGTCTTATATATATATATATATATATATATATATATATATATATATATATATATATATATATATGTATATATATATATACATATATATCTGTGTGTGTGCGTGTGTGTGTGTGTGTGTATGTGTGTGTAATTGTGTTAGTGGTGATTGCAGCGTTCGTTGATTTTGCTTACTACTACTATTTCGATTATTTACTTTCTGAAGTGATTAAAATCAGACAATTCCATTATTAGTCACCTTAAACTTTATAAGGTATATATATATATATATATATATATATATATATATATATATATATATATATATATATATATATATATATACGTTATGAAAATATATTCATGGCAATTAAACTACACAGACGCCCCCGCGTTTCATCCCGGGGGGAATATTCAAGCAAAAAGGCATTCATTTAGTTTGGCCGGCTGTTTAAATATACACTGCTAGCTAGTTAACCAATTAGATTCTTTGTTGTTCTTATAGCAAATCGTTGGGCATCTCACTAACAAACGGCTGGTTAGTTTTACTTCCTATTTCCTATCATATTTTTAGTTCTCTATAAAGTTACCTATATCCTGTTTTTTGTTGTGTCAATATCATGGCTGAACTTATTTTAACACGTTGTTCCTTGTATTTCTATTTTAAGTTTTAGATTTCTAGGTTGTTAGGTTTTAGTTTTAGTTTTTTTTTTACTTATTTGTTTGTTTAAATATTTATTTATTTATCTATGTATTAACAATACAAAACTAAGGTTAATTTAATTTTGTGCAAGCAGCTGCTTGCTATCTAACTTTTGCAGTATAATTTATTTTGGGAGTCTTTAATGTTTAGGATTTCAGATTTCTCATTCAGACATAATCTACACGGGTCGTCTAAATTTCACAATGTACTGGCCTGTCGTTTTATTTTCCGTTTAATTATTGTCGAGCGTCTATTTTCTTTGGTTTTCTAGTGCTGTTTTAATTCGACCTTCTCTGTTTTTAGATGTGCGTTTGTGGTCAAAATATCTGGTTTAACATCTAGGACAGTCATGCCCACGTAGTACTTCTTGTTATTTGGTCTTTCTATGGTAGCACTTGTTGCTTGCTAAACAATAATTTTGGTTAGGCATTTATTTTGTAGTGGACAAAGTGTACAATTTATGCAGTTACATGTTTCCCTACATTGCTAACTTTGTCATTTCTTTTCGGGTGATTACTATTAGGGTGTTGTTTATTTCTATTTGTAGTGTTTATATTTTTGTTCTTAGTGTTATTTTTTCTATATTTGTCACTTATTTATGAGATTGTTGTCACTAGCGAGTATGCAAAGTTCGGCTTGAGCTTCGACCACTTTCGACAACAACACGTTTGCCCCACTTCACGGGTAACTGTACGCACATTTCAATGACTGCCTCTGGCGATTTCTCGTTGCCGCGTTTTCATAGAGGTTCGACACTATGCAACCTTTTGCAAACGCCACCCTAACATTGATGAGGGTAGAACACACTATACTATATTGCCTGTAGGTGTGAACACACTTAAATTTTTAATATATATATAATTAAAAATGAAAAGAGGAAAACTAAAAATATTATTTATATATTCATCAACTTTCGTCCTTATTTCAAGACTTCCTCAGGATGATTGGTCTGAAAAAATAATACACAAGGTACACCATTTTTCAAACAGTATTAGTAGGGGGATAACATCTAACAAAAACACTACCAATGTTTGCTCCTCACATCTTCCGCATTTAGTTTACTTACTCGATTTGCTACCATCTTTTTGATACTATAACTTATTCTTTCACAAACGGCTTATTCGGGCTGACATAACACATGCTCTTTCCCATATTTGATGTGTTAAAACTTCGACCACAACCAGGTCGTACTTTTCATAGTTAACTTATTTTTTCCCCATTGCTACCATATATTCGTAGCTTATAATATATATTTTCATAAGCGGTCTTTTTAAGCTTCTCCCTTCTTACTACAACTGTTTAAAATATTATATACCTAGTGTGTGTGATTTTCTTTGGATACATACTTCTGATGAAGTCTTGAAGTAAAGACAAAACGTTAATTAATGCATGAATACTATTTTTGTTTTCCTTATTGGTTTCTATTAGGTTGGACACATAGTTCAATTTTTATCATATATATATATATATATATATATATATATATATATATATATATATATATATATATATATATATATTGTGGTATCATTGTCTAAACAGATTCCAGGAAAATGATTCATCTAGTCTGGTGAAGTATCCAGAAAAAAGTGGTTATTCAGGGAAACATCGTATGGGGAATTATCGTCAGGCCAGGTCGCCCTGAGACACACTTGTACAGATAGGGCGAGAACACTAGATAATGGTGTCTAGTAGGTAACTCAAACTCATATATATATATATATATATATATATATATATATATATATATATATATATATATATATATATATACATATATGCAAGTGAAAATATTATTACAGCCACATGTGGATTAGATTTCAAGTAAAGACGACAAATAATTCAATCTTGTTTCAAGACTCGTCGGTTCAGATTAATATATTCGCTCTTAAAGTTGGTAGAAATGTGCATGTTTATTCCGAACGAGAAGCTCACTGCTAAAATATTTCCGTAATATGCCTTCAATTTTTACAAACAACAAATTGTAACACCTCATATAAAAAGCATACTATAAACCGTTAACGATAAACACAACTATACATTCAACGAATATGGTTGCCAAGTCTAAACATCTGGTGAGAAATCGTGTCATCGATCTACTCAACTCTGAGTTAAATATCGATCTACTCAACCTCAGTTGCTATAAGCCCTGACGTCATCTACTGCGTTGTTTGTATCACTTATAATAAGGAAATAACAAATCCGTCATATGAAAAAAATGAGATGATAGGAAAGTCGGTCCATAGACGACTACACTTTACTAAACCACAACATGTATTATAATCAGTGTAGTTTATTTCATACGGACTTGAGTTTCAGGCAACAACGTTAACAAAGAAATCGATACACAACTTCCACATGTGACCAAACTGCATTATTTCAGTCATAATAATAATACTCATTATATATTTAACTACTTCTATTGCAGAACAGCTTTTAAACTATTTACCTTTTGAAATGCATATAGAAGGTTTTTACAACTAGACGAGTTTTAAAACGAACCCACATGTAGAAGTAATGTATCCGTTTCTATTGAAATTACAGCAAGACTATACCATGGAGAGATAACCGCTTCATGAGGCATCTCTCATATTTCATTCTTTAGTAAAGAACACAAAATATCGTATCCGTCTAAGTACATGTGTTTTTCTGTATGTGTGTACATAAATAGTTTTATATATGTGCATGTACATAGATATGTGAATGTATATGTGTATATATATATATATATATATATATATATATATATGTAGTAAGCAATGAAAATATATATGGCAATCAAGCTACACAGAGGCTCTCGTGTTTCATCCCCGGGGGGAATCGTCAGCCTGACGATTCCCCCCGGGGATGAAACACGGGAGCCTCTGTGTACCTTGATTGTCATATATATTTTCATTGCTTACTACCTAGCTCTACTGACGTATTGAGCACTGTTGAAGTAAATACTGAAAACTGACACATAACAAATTATATATCCTTATAATATTTTATGTGGATACATGAAGTACTAATATATATATATATGTGTATATATATATATATATATATATATATATATATATATATATATATATATATATATATATATATATGGGTGTGTGTGTCTCTATATGTATATATCTATATATTTATATATATGTATATATATATATATATATATATATATATATTAGTTATTCATGTTTACAGGTGTATTATTATTTGTATATATATACATATATATATATATATATATATATATAATGTTTCATGTATCGGTCTATATTTTTATATCTAAGACAGTTATGGAATATTTATGGGCTTATTATTTGGAGTTAATTAATAAATGTATGTGATCTACGCCCTCATTTTCAAATTACCTTACATTTATTTTAATTTGTTTACTTTAGAGTTATTTCCAATCTAATAAAATTATATCTTCGGATTCTTATGTGGATTTAGCCAATATAGTGGGAACATGCACTTTTTTATCTTGTTCAGGATTAATCATGTAGAATTGACGAATAATTGATTGTAATTACTTATGTATTCATGAAGAAGCTTTTCCTGATTTTATCTGTATTTGGGTTGGATTGTGAACCGTTTAATGACATGTATCATTCATTAATGTCATTGTTTTGCATTATACTCATTACGATATTTATAAGTTTTGAAATATATTGTTTTGTGATGATGATAATGAACATGCATAACTTAATAAGTAAATGTATGACTTTAAACAACTCTAATAAATCGATGTATATATATATATATATATGTATATATATATATATTACTTCAAGAATTTTTTTTTTTTAAATACATAAATACATAAATGAATTATAGATTCAATTCATCCGTCTCATTTCAACAATGTAGATATTCGTCTTTGCGTTTACGACTTGCCGTAGTATTTAAAAAACTTCCATTCTTTCACCCGCTTTTAGTCATTTTTTTACCATTTCATACCATCAAACACCTGATTATGATTCCAAAAGATGTCGAGAACGTTCATGTAACTTACGGTTTATTTATTAATTCATTCGATGTCAACATAAACAAATCATTCGACGAATTGAAAGAATAAAAAAAGGCCTAACAACACAGAAAGGTTTTGTTGTTTTTAACAACATTTGTATTAATATATATATCGTACATGTATTGTATTAGTTTCTGTAAATGTAAATCCGTAGAAACTCAAGTGTTTATAAAAAGTGCTCAATACCAAGTAGAGCTGTTTATAAGTATAGATTTTTTATTTATGCAAACATTATTTTTTAAATATGTGCATACATGTTTCGGTTTCACTTTTCCCAGAAAGTCAACCTCATCAGACCAAGAATTTTCGAGAAATGGATGGATTTGAAGAATTTTCTCACCTAAATAACTCTTTTTGAGATTTCGTATTTTCGATTTCTTATGAATTAGTATCGGATTTTCCTGTCCTTATTTTATTGCTCCCTACTGGGTATCTATTAGAGTTTGTTTATATATGTGTGATTCTTGATATATAGATAAGATATTTATACTGGAGTGAGTTTGTAAAACTGGGTAGGCCAGAAAGTAGGGAGCAATAAAATAAGGACAGGAAAAGGTGACGCCATAAAGGGTAGTAAAAGGGACAACCACTAGCAGAAAAGGTCAGCAAGTGGAATAGGATATCCGATACTAATTCATAAGAAATAGAAAATACGAAATCCCAAAAAGAGTTATTTAGGAGAGAAAATTCTTCAAATCCATCCATTTCTCGAAAATTCTTGGTTTGATGAGGTAGACTTTCAGGGAAAAGTGCAACGGAAACATGTATGCACATATGTACCCAATAATGTTTGTATAAATAAAAATGTATACTTATATATATATATATATATATATATATATATATATATATATATATATATATAGAGAGAGAGAGAGAGAGAGATGTTGAATATGACAGGCAACGTATGTCTGTATCATTTTCATTTGCCGAATCAGGATCTGTGATTCGGTGGATAATTGGCAGATAAATCTGCCATAACTGTAGATGTCCCAAGTACTTTCAGGCAAATCAGGGTCAACTTTCAGGGGGAATATAGCAGTTACTATGGTGTTAGTATAACACACATTATTAATGAAATCGTACTTCCTATAGACTTAAATAAAAAAAAACCTTCTAATTTTCTTCAGTAAATTAACAACCGCAAATCTTATTACTAATAATTATTTATTCTATCAAATTGAATTCGTTCAAATATTACGATATTGTCACCATGACATTGTCGTGTACGAGGGAGATAAAAAATCGTTTAACAAAAAAAGTACACATAGTTCATTTACAAATTTTGAGTTGCATATATATACACATATAACACACACGCATTCATACGCATTTCTTGACTGCAGAAATGACAAATTATAGATGTTAAAAATAGAAATAGTCAGCTATTGTATGCAACATGTCTTACATGACTTAGCATTGTAATTCTATTATTAAATGCAAAATGATAATAATGGCAGAAAAAATAATTATGATCACAAAAATATAATAACAATATATGGAATGCAAAAAAAAATAAAACTAAGTGTACTACTACTATTACTACTACTAACGATAATAATTATCATAATAATAATGGTTAGGAAATACTAATTATGATAGCGATAATGGCAATTCTGATAATAAGTATAATTATAACATTATGTTTGATTCATGTTATAATGCATGTTATAATTTAAGTTAAAATGTATGTTACAATTTTATAATGTTTTTTAACCAATATAATATTTCTTGGTCTCAGATGCTAAGTTAATAGTATCTTGCAGAAGCCAACTTATATTGGTCAAATTTACATGTTCATGTAAAGTGTTGCACGTGAACGGATAGATCGAACAATGTTGGCAAACGCTCTTCAGTATAGTACGCTCTCCAGTATAGTACACCCGTCACACTAATCCGTGTTAACATTACAATTCTTGTAGTTACCAGCATTTTTTGGCAACACTGTGTAAGTTCTTACACAACTTTAACAGGTGTTCTTGGATTGTTGCAAATTGATGATGGTTTTCCCCATAGAAATCATAAAAGCAATTCTCTATTCTAATGAGAAAAACAAAGAAATAATACCGCCTCAAAGTTAATTTTTGAAATTCAATATTTATTTAATAACGTTTACATTACACTGTCTGTCTGTTTATTTTATGAGTGTTTATTTGATGTCAATCTGCATAATATATTTCATTGTATAGTTTCTATATGAATTAGACACTTATTAGAATATTTAATTGGATCAAAGAAGTTGAACGTGAAAGCAGAAATTAGAATATTGTTCTCAATTTTACTTTGAATAATGCATTGAACTATTTAAAATATGAAGTAGATTAGTTTCGAACTTGCTTGGATATTACACACACATGAAAGTAAAGTGTACCCAAACACATTATTAGGAGTTTTCAGATGTAAGGAAATGTTGAGCGAGTGATTGAAACGTTCTATCATTTTTAGTGGTTATATTTGCTGTTATCAATATACCTAACATTTCGACCGATGTAAGCTTCAATCTTTTTCAGATACCTTTTTTCGAACTCGAGAATATTGATATCAAATTCGGGAACCTCTACAGAATTTCGATCATTCGTTAACGGGTGGAAGTTTTAATCAATTATGATGTTACTCCTTGTTATTATATATCGTATTAATGATGTCAACTTCAGCCCCCAAAATACTGTTACTTAGTCTATCGAAACGTAGGACGACATGTACTAACGTAAGTTCGATATCAGTTCTAAGGTAATATAAAATTTGCATTTTTACTCCGTCATTAGTAGTGAAATAAGAATAATCTAGCTCCCTTTATGAAATATACTGTTTATTTAGAAATTCAGTTCCCGAGTTAGACATTAATATTCCCATATTCCTATGTTTACCAAAATGCACCTGACGAAGATCAGACGTCACATTGGATGAAACGTTGTTAATATAACAGCCCCACTCATAATATTAGTTCGAATGATACAAATAATACAAATAATCAGTTGGTAAGATTCAAATGAGTATAATGGATATAACCGTTTGAGCGGATCCTCAAATTGAATTAAATACGCGCGTAATTGAAATGGCAGAAATGGGTACAAAATGTAATTATTTTTAAACCCATGTTCTTTCTTGCAAAGTTGTGTTTCCAAATTTTCTATTCAACTGCGTTTCAATTATTTTATTTTTATTTTTTCATCATTATTATTATTATTATTATTATTATTATTATTATTATTATTATTATTATTATTATTATTATTATTATTATTATTATTATTATTATTATTATTATTTACTCACTAGGAGTTATCACACTGGTCATCGTCAGTGATCGCCCACTGCCAATAACCTGTTTTATTCCCTGGAGTCTGAGGGACAACAAGTCTCCTCAGACTTCCAGTATTCTCCACTTCTTTTCGTTCATCACCTCTGATGACCTTGCGGTATCGCAACAGCCACCTACCACCGAGTTCCCGCTGATTAGGGCCATTGGTCCCCTCTGGGGCCCGAGTGGCAACATGCCTCCCCAAGGTCCTAGAGCTGTCCGCGCTCTTCTAGTGGAGGTCTGGTTTGCGCTTTCCCTCCTCGACCCTCTGTCCATAATTTTCATTATTATTATTATTATTATTATTATTATTATTATTATTAGTAGTAGTAGTAGTAGTAGTAGTAGTAGTAGTAGTAGTAGTAGTAGTAGGTGTACTCACTAGGAGCTATCACACGAGTTATCACGGTAACATACTGATAAGTTATTTTCCTAGAGTCTGGGTGACAACGACTCTCCCAACTTGTCCAGTGATTGCGATAACCTTTGCAAATGACTTTCCGTTATCGCAACAGTCGCTAAACATTGATTTCTCACGATCATTTGCCTGAGATTTGGATGGCAATAAGTCTCCCTAAGGTCCCAATACACTTCGCACTCATCTAGTGTAGGTCTGGTTTGTGTTCTCCCTATTTGGCCTTTCCATTCTCATTCAGGACTATTTTTGAGGGGGCTCGGTATATATGTATATATATATATATATATATATATAAAATACAGAAATTCAATGTAACATCAGTACCGTCGGTTTCAAAGTGGGAGGTTAATCCCGATTATCGTCAGCTGATAAAATTTTAAGAAATGGTGGAACTTATTCGGTCACTCCTAAGATCACGTAGGACGTGATTTGTGTGAAATGGGGGTGGGGGGGGGTACATATGTGTGCGTAAGGGGTCAAAGTTAGATTCTAATATTTAAATTAAATAAATAAAGCAGAGGAATAAGGGGGTTTTGTAATATATATTAAAAATGTGTAAGAAATTCTGTAGAGCAGAGGTTGGGGTGTGGGGGCCAGCAAGCATAGGATAAAAAGGAAGGAAGAAGTAATGATGCAGATGTCGGGTAAGACGCAGAAGAGAGGGGGAGAAGGAAGGATCTAGGTACGGCGTTGTAAACATTGATAGCAGTTGACTCTATAACTCGGTACGGGCAGTCTAACTTTTCGACCCCATATCGTAGTATAACGTGATAGAGTGGCAAAGGGCAAAGAACGGAATACTACAACTACTACTACTACTACTAATAATAATAATAATGATAGTCATAATGATAATAATAGTCCGGTGAATTTAAAAGATAAAAATAAAAATAAAAATGTTTAAAAACCGCGTGGCTGGGAAAAATACTGTTGACATAAGCGTGTTTTAAAAAAAAAAGCACTGGCTATGTAGTGCAACGGTTCCCGGGTGAGAAACGGGTCCTAAAGTGAGATTCCGAGTGGAGTGTAGAGATATATAAGGGGAGAACTTTAAGGGCTTGACCATTTTAAAGGTTAAGAGACTTAAAATGGAGGTTGTGGAAAGTAGTAGATATGGAAAAATAACTGATAGGCTATTGACAGTCCGAGAGGGACTGCTACCGAACTTGTTGATAGTAGATCTGGCTCTAAGGGTGTGTTAAAATGATCTGATATTTAAGGGATCCGGCTCGTGAGAAGTCCATTGGAAAGTGGATCTATGGCATTATCTAAAGTCGATGTTTATAAAGAGGCGATGTTTACAAAAAAGGTAGTTCTTCGCCGTCGAGGTGGGGGGGGGGAGATAATTAATCGATGAAGGTAGGTATCTGATTCTAATAATTGGGATTACTTGGGGGTGGGTGAATACCTTAACAAAAATCTATAAAAAATATATGAAGAAACTATATAAAAAATATAAAAATATTTTTAAAATACATAAACAAATATATAAAAAAA
This sequence comes from Sepiola atlantica, assembly GCA_963556195.1. Classification (NCBI taxonomy): domain Eukaryota; kingdom Metazoa; phylum Mollusca; class Cephalopoda; order Sepiida; family Sepiolidae; genus Sepiola; species Sepiola atlantica. The sequence goes on from OY744536.1 coordinate 61,483,553, forward strand.
TATATATAAAAAATATATTAAAAAATATAAAAAATATTAAAAAATATAAAAAATATAAAAAATATGTAAAATAATGAAATATATATATATATATATATATATATATATATATATATATATATATATATATATATAAATATATATATGTGAAGAAATATATGATATATATATAATGATAAAGAGGTATTCAATTATGTAAAATGTGGTAAAGGATCATATGCTGGGTGGTTACGGTTGGGGATGAAGGTTTTATGTGGATGGGTTTAGAGAATAGTAAGGAGGTAAGGTCCATATGTGGTGGAAATATAGAGTGGTGGGGAAAGGCAGGGTATGCGAGATGGGTTTCTCTTAGTCATTATTGCGTCGGTCAGTCCAGTGTATGAGGAGTGCTTGGCGTCTGTGAATGCACCACCGGAATACCTCATCTCTTGAGTTTAAGCAGGTGATATGCGGGTACATAATGGCCCGTAATATATGATATTTTTCCGCATCGCCAAAGGACACTTGTTAATGGCTGGGAGAAAGATTGTCTTCTCTCGATGTTTTTTTCCATTTGATGGTGAATGAGGGCCCGTCGTCTTTTAATTGCCATATTCGGGTTGAGAGGCTGGTGTTTGCTTTGGCTCTGTATTTTAATGTATGTCTGTGTACATATAGTCTGTTTTTAAAGGGCCTTTGTTTTATTCCGATATATTTTTCTGTTAACCCGTTGTGGAGCCCTGTGACGTTAGCCTCATAAATTAGGGAGTTGACTTTGCAATTCCCCTCTAAAGTGCAGTCGTTCTTGTTATGACACGAACATCCTGTGGGATCTGGTATATTGGGTTCTTAGGCGTGACCGAAAAAGTTCCACCATGTTTAAAAGGTTTATCAGCTCACGATAATCCGGATCAACCTCCCGCGTTGAAACCGACGGTACTGATGTTACATTGAATTTATTTTATCAATAAATATTTACGCACTTAATCCTTCAAAATCTCGGATTCCTTTATTAATCGAGCACTTTAGTGGGTTTTCCGACCCTACCACACACTACTTATATATATATATATATATATATATATATATATATATATATATATATATATATATATATATATATATATATATTAGCCCTTAACGAAATATGTGTTCCCTTCGGTCTATGTGCTATTTCTTCCAGTTTTTTGTTTTACTTCTGTTGCAGCTTCTATGTGGTTTGTTAGTGTTTGTATTTATTGTGGGTTGATTTCCGCATTCCAGGATTGTTCTGTAAGATTTAAACTGTGTTGATCATCGACGTATGCTGTATAGTCTGAGTCTTCCTGTTAATTCTAATTTATCTTTTTTATTATTATTTCCGGACTGTTCCTAGTGCGCATACTGTGGTTTTATTATATATTGACTTTTTTCATGTCCTATATTCCTTAAAGTTTTCTGGCAAGTACCGTGTATTTGTTTCGCTTTCCCGTCTCTTTGATATCGTCTGCTGCAACGGCAAAATCTACAATTTGGCAGTGTATTTCATTCTTGTTTATTATTATGTAGTCCAGTCTCCTTGCTTAGATATGTTTATATTTTCTAATGTCTCCAAATATTTTTTGATTTTCGTTTTCGAGTAGTGTATCCGGTTTGTGTCTGTACCATTGATCTGCATGTTCAGAATGCAGTCGTTGGAATTGTCCACAGTGTACTGCTTTCCCCAAACAGTCGTGATTGTGCTCGTATTTCTGAGGTGGCTTGTTCGCATTCACTTATTATGTGGTGTTCTGTTTCCTCTCTTCATGAACATAGTCTACATTTATTATTTTACTGGCTGTTATCTATTTTAGATTTTATGTAGTTAGTTCTAATAGCGTTTTCTGCGCAGATGACATTAATGACATTGTTTCTCTGTGAAGTGTCTTTTCTCAACCATTCCTAAGTTTTGTTTTTAATACTATTCTCTTGTCATTCTTATGAATCGTCCATGTAGTTGTTTCTCTTCCCACGTTTCTTTTCTTGTGTTTTTGTTTCCAGTTTCGCCGTTTCCCATATTGTTCATAGTGACAGTGTTCCTTTCTGCTGTTATCAGTCTGGCTGTGTTCTGTGTTATATACTTTTCCCAACACTTTTTCGTGTATTCTACAGTATTCTATACCAAACATGCCTTCGCCCCCTTCGTTCCTTTTCACATATATTCAGTTAGTATAATTTTTTAGGTGTCGTGCATTGCGTATGGTCATTATTTTCTTCGTCTACTGTTCAAGATGCCTAAGTTCTTTTTTGGTATATTCTATTAATGGTCAAGAGTATATTATTAGCGGTACTGCAAAGGTGTTGATTATTATTATTATTATTATTATTATTATTATCATTATTATTATTATTATTATTATTATTATTATTATTATTATTATTATTATCATTATTATTATTATTATTATCATTATTTTTATTATTATTATTATTATTATTATTATTATTATTATTTTCCATTAGATGGATTTAGGTCGAAAACCTTTCAGGTTTGCTTCATTTTTTTACACAAAGTGTAGCAAGTATATGTGCCTATACAACTAAAACAGCCAGTCGTGATACCGATTACCATTTTGCTACAATGCCGAGTAAGTGAAACGCGGTTGCCACTAATGTCACTCGAAACGGAAGATATGCAACATGCATGGTGGGTAGATAAGGTCAGGTTGAGTACGGCATTCAGGAGTCTGGGGCAGTCGTGAGTCTGAGGCAGATTCGTTGTCAATCACGAGGTTTCTGTGTGCGTGATCTATACGTGGCATTACATAAGTGTAGATGTTGGTGCTGTAGATCAGTTCGACATTTCAGACTACATGTAGTTCCCGTCTAGAATATGCCCACGACGATTCTTAAGCGATGAAATAATAGTCAAAAGATGAGATATCTTACTGGGGTACAAATATACAGACATATATGACGTGTTCATCAAATGGCAGTCATGAATATCCAGCAGTATGTATTTTATAACTGTAAAGTAATAAGGGCACCTGGATACGACGTGCACAATACTTAATAACTATTACACACTCCTCATTAGTCATTGACATTATTTGGGTTGTATCGCCTTCTTCAGTAATAGTCTAAATGGTGTTTGATTGGCATTAGCTTTGAGATAACCATCGAGATAACAGTATGGGTGTCTGAAAAGTTTAAGTCATACCTTCTCATCAGGAGATCGCCCCCGAACTGTCTACTCATATCACTTAATGACCATAAATCAAAGATTTTTGGAGATTCATGAATGATGCTTGATTGGCAAGTAAAACCTTGAGTTAAGTTGAATTGTACAAAATATGGGTGGATCGCAGAAATATTTATAAATGTTATTTAGGATTCCCTAGTAGCGTTTTTTGATAATACAGATATATATCGCATAAGTTTGTAGACACAATGGTTTCTGTTAGATCACCGAAGTTAAGCGACGTTCAGCCTGCTCAATACTAGATGCGTTACATTTGGAAATACCAGGCGCTTCATGTGCACCTCTCGCTATGGGCAAATAGCGTCGCGAACTCGCAGTGTGACGACAATGTCAAAACTATCTGTATAGCAGTCACCAATGAAGTTGGCTACAACTAGGGAGAGGTTCCTCGTCCTGGAGTGATTAAACCCTGATTCTAATGCTTATGAGTAGAGGTATTGGTAGTGTATTGGGTACCCAGCTTGTGATCTCAAAACTCTTCATCAATTGATTTTGGTAAGATACATTCGTATCTCATGATAGTAAATCTTGGGTAATGACCTATTTCTTAGTAAACCCAAGTCACACATACAAATCAAATCTCTTGACTGTTGAACAGCAGATGAGTCATAACAGCTTACATTGAATACTTCAAACGCAGAAGATCTTTTATCTTTAATACATTTTAAAAATTAACACATATTCTTCGTTTGAAAACAGTTGTGCGACACACTACAAAGGAATGTACACTTCCTGGAGGTAAGCGCTTTTCAACTCTTAGATGTTAATGTCGTTAGATTGTTGTGATCAAAATAATTTTTTAAAATTCGACAACATATCTCTATAAGATACTCTCGTAGTCGTTCCGTCCTCCCGTCGGCATTGCACGCTTATGGTTGAAATTACTTTTGCATTGTTCTTATGAGTCAAAGTTTAACTAGCCTTTATGTTTGTATGTAATGTTTAAGCTTCAACTAACATTTTCGACGCTAAACTTATTGATTGAAGGGATACAATGTTAGGAGGTGGTAAACCATGTTGAGTATTTAAATAATATATATTTAGCATTATGAAATATTTTTTTATGAAATGAATAAATGGAAATTAGAAGACTTTTATAAGTTGTAGATGTAAAAAAGTAACCACTGAAATGATATGTACGGGACAACAATGTTACTGTAAAATAAGTGCTCGTAATATTAAGCTTCTTTTCTTCTCTCAGAGTTGTTTCTCAAGTAGTGAACAAAATAATTACAAGTTGACCGTAACTGATGCTGAGATCTACGGAGTCAAAACATGTTTTTTCGGAAGTTTTATTTGCTTGTACTAATTACTCCTTAAATTATTTTTTAATGTTGTCTACCCTCGTATTACATCCCTGACTTAATACAGTTGAAAGTAGTAACCATTTCTTAACTTACAAAACATGATAGTAGCAACGTTTACCTAGTTAAGTATTATTTGGACTCAACGATTGCCAATGTCTAAAATTGGATGAAAACCATTTAAAATCTCCATCCCATTCACTAATTATATATATATATATATATATATATATATATATATATATAGATTGCGTTAGCATGAAACATCGATGTCTGTAGGTATTAAAATAATTAATATTTATTTATAATTATTATTATTAGTTCCATTCACCAAAGGCCGGGCACTCCGAGTGACTTTAATAACAAGCAGTACTAATAGCTGCATGCACGATCCGAATACGTTCGTTGATCACTCTAACTGCTTGATGTAAATTTAGCCGCCGATTCGCTATTTACAAAGTTAAATACCTCCCTAAGTATTACCTAATTATCTATGACCGAGGGGTTAAGACTCTTGACAACAGATCAGTGGCGATTTATGATCAGGGTTCGCGCCCGCCGACCGTTGAGAATTAGCTTCCTGCACTGAAGATTGCGTTAGCATGAACCATCGATGTCTGTAGGTATTAACATAATCAATATTTTTTTATAAATATTATATATATATATATATATATATATATACATTGTGTTGTTGATTTTTCGTAAATATTAATCCAATGAATGTACATTGTTTATAAGGTTGTGCTCAATAACAAATATATGCATTATAGTACACTTTCTTTTGTTTATACAACAACCATTTGCTACACATGTGTCTACATGTTTCAGCTATAAGTTTATTCTGAGTGAAGCATCCTAAAGACGTGTTAACTTGAGTGCGGTCTAATTAATACTCCTTGTAGATGCTGAACTATGGAGGAAATCACAAACTGAACCATGTATGCACACATGTAGCCAATGATATTTGCACAAATAAATAAATAATAATTTATATATATGCATATATATATATATATATATATTTGTATAAATGTGTCCATGCATATATATATATATATACATATATATATATATATATATATATATATATATATACATATACATACATACATATATATATATATATATATATAGTACGTAAATATATACATAACACGTATGATTTTTCTGCAACCATTACAAACATACAACTCTCTGTTTCTCTCCCAGACATTTACATATATAAAGTTCTATGTCTATTTGTCGCTTTCAGCGTGAGTGCGTGTTTCTCTGCTTAATATATATATATATACATATATATATATATATATATATATATATATATATATATATATATATATATATATTATGATATATATATATGGATATACAGTCATTCACATATATTATTTTCTTGTAAAATAGCTTTTCAGTGTGCTTAAACAAGCAAGTCGTTCCATACTTACCAGGTGAACCCTACTTATAAGTTAGATAAAATAAATAACAAATAATAGCATACATCAACATAATTTTCCTACTGACAAATACTATAAGCTCTGTTACATTATTTACTATAAAATACAACTAATATATTAATAGGAAATAACCCCACTTCAGGTAACAGTTTACGAAAAATTAGTTATTGTGTGTATATATTCAAATGGCAAATGAGAGAATGCGTTTCTAATAAGAATAGATATATTGTTATGACTAGAACTAGTATCTAACGCCGCTTTACATGTCACCTCTCCTTCGCCCATAGTTCCATTTACATACATCTGGTAGAACATCACCCACTAAAAGATTTTAGAAACATTTGAGTAAAAAAAAACTTAGATCTTCGCGGACTTAAATTGAAATATGCACCTCTCCATAATGGAAGTCTTACTGATTTGTGCAACAGAACTACCATCACCCAATCTTGATAGGAGGGTCAATAGCGTATACTAATATACTTTTAATGATAAAAATAATAAATTGAAAAAGGATTTACTCGATGTTCTTAATAAATTTTCCAATTTTGATTTTGGCAGCCCCTCACTTGCTTGACCTAGATCCGATTGTCAGCCTTGTCATGGTTGCATGGGTCGAGTGAAGTCAGATCGTGTAGTAGTTGTTTGCTGAGCACTGCCTTTCCATCAGTAATGACGAGTTGCTTGTCCTCTTGGTCAAACCATTCCAAGAGAGTTGTTGAAAGAAAACTTAAACAGCTCCGCCTTGTTGCTGACCACTCGTAGGAAGTGCTGCCAGTTTCCTGCTATGGATGCAGCGGCCACCACACGTATCCGCACGCCTTGTCCCCACTTTGCACGTGTACTACCTTTCAGTGAATCAGCAAGGTAAGTATCCTCGATCAGATCCAGGTGTGACACTGTTTGCAGCTTAGTAGATATATATGGAATGAAGATCTGATGTGCGCACTCTTCAAAGGTATTTGATGCAGCCGGTTTACGCATCTGGACGATAGCTGCTCCATCAAGCACTATACAGGTAGTAACCAGAGTATCTGTTTTAGAGTCGGACATTTTTTTTCTAAACATGTGATGAGATCACCGATGGTACCAGTGAAGAAGTTTCCACCATCGGGCAGTGCAGGAAGACATGCCTTGTTCCCACGACGAAATAACTCCTCAATGTTACATTGCCTCGTCTGTAAGCCAATGTACAGGCGTACGAAGAGTTCACGGTCATTTTTGACGGATTTGAGCTGTTGCTAACCTTTGCTCTGGCTTCTTGGGGTTGATGTGCTTAACACTTACAGCTTTTCATGAGGTATGGTGTTGCCCGCTGCCTTTGTTCTGCCTAACAGACACACTCTGGTGAAAGCCTCGAACTGCTCTTGGCCAATCTTCTTGGCATTCAGTGTCCTTTGAATCCATTATGACTAAATTCTGTCTCTCCTCATTGAATGGGTTCTCCGTTCCTCTATTACACCATCAAGAGAGCAGATATTGCTCACAAATGATGCCTGTACACTTGGAGCCTGATCATGATGAAGTGTGTTTGCTGGTTACCGTCTATAATATGGTTCCCGTCTCGGAATTATTCGATCACCCTATCAACTTCCGGTCCTGCAAGTACTTTGCGAATACGTCTCTTTTGATGCATACATTATTCTGCTCATGTGTCTGGTTAAGCGGGATTTAAAAGCACACACTCTGTGTTTTTATAACTGTAAATTTATCTTCGCTGAATTTTCTGGCACCGTTTGAGTGTTTGGTAGTTAGCTCGGTCATGTCTTTCAGGTGCACTGGTATCCAACTAGCATAGTGGGTATTATCTATTGCGTGAAACCAGGGGGCCAACTCTGTCAGATCATCTAGGTACACCACAAGTGATCCCTGCCTGAGAGAAGTCACATATACTTGAACCAATAATTTTAGTTCCAGCACAGTTTCCGAGTAACGTAACTGAGGGATGTTATCTCGTCTCTGGCAACACAAGTCTTCAAACGCGGGAAGGTCTTCTGCATCTCTGGTTTCTCTAAAACTGAAGCGGTTGTAAACATGGTGTTGCAGGATGCACAATGCTGCTGCAGTCACTATATGTGCTCTTCTAGTGCGCAATACATGCGATGCTCGCAATAGTGAGTCTGCTGTCGATATATCAGCTTGAACCAGTGCTTGCACGCAACCACTTCCTTTCAGCCAGTCCCCAAGTGTCTTCAGTGACGCCATCTCGATACAGAGAAAACCAACCATCTTCTCTATGTGGTCTTCATCATAACTATTTGGCCACTTCCACTGTATCTGCTTGGCTAAAGCAAACAGTAGCTTATTAATGGTGATCACTGGTGTCTGCACAGGATAAAGGTGTTCTACAGCATTCTTCACAACGTCCAGTGAATAGCGGATCATGACGACACTGTGAGCACTTACGATCAAGAGTAGGTACAGCAATGTGGATCAGATGAATCCATTTGGTGGCTGTTGGCTAGCGCGACATGCAACCTAAGATGTGTTTTCTTTGTATACTGTAGCGGTTTTAGCTTCTAGGACCTTTTTACATTGCCTAGCCATTGATATTCCTAATCAGTCTGTTGTTGGAATTTTCCTCTGGCCAATGACTCTACTCTAGCAGCTGCGACAGGCGCCACTTTGATGCTGCTTGTTACGAGGGGTTCGTCAGTATAATAGTTTGACAAAGGGGCGACAATTTTGGATCGTGCTTCTCCAGATACTCCGGCAATGACGATTCTCCGATTCACTCCTTCACCAGTGTAAGAAAGATGGTGTATTAAAGAAATACCGATACCATAAAATGAGTCTTTTGATGTTATTGCACTTATGTTGTAGTCTATGTTGTATATTGCGCACTTGTAAACACTTCGCCACGCAACTTTGGAGGACAGACCACTGAGAGCTGAACCACTCTGTTATACGAGATGCTTTAGTCAAGGTGTGAAAGTCTGTCGACTAATTCTTTATAGCGTGTATTAGCATGAGGCATAATTGTTATTTATTTTAGAAGTGGTGTGTCTTGTGGAATACTGTGCCTGCCACAGGCTGACGATGTGGTGCCACGAGTTCGCTTCTGTTTGACGCTGTTGAACTTCAGTATCTGGGCTGCGGTGATGCTGCAGGGTTAGTGTCTTCCGTCTAGTCCTTGATGATGGGTCCCTCGAAAGTCATGCTGACTAGTTCAAGCAGCACCTGTGGCTCAGATTCTTCTTTACATCCTTCAGGGAATCCTGTGACTTATATTCGTTGACAGGATCGCCCAATCTAACTACTTGTGGTGTCTCCTCATCGTATCCTGTTTCTTAAATATAGAGAACGAGTTAAGCATAGACTACTCCCGACATTGCTCTCTTTTGATCGGAGCCTTCGGATCCTGTTGATTGGATCGTTCTCGTGCGGTTGTAAAGACCTATCAAGCACTGCATTTAATACTGGGTGTTTAATGCAACAATTGTTTGATTTCTTGCTGCCCCACAACATACATTTACACACCTGATGAGTCAAAATAATCATTAGACCCACTGATGATCGAAAATGAAGATTAAAATGGCGGCTATTTTGAAACCCAATATGACAGCTGTGGTAACAAATACGCAATGCATATTGTTAATATTGGATTTCTCACCCCCAAACACCTATATTTAGGCACTATAATCGAGGCAATAGCAATTTTATATCAACAGATAAGCGCTAATGTAGATTTCAAATCACGGCCATATTGAATTACAATATAGCGAACATGAAGACATAATTAAAGTGGCGCAATATCTGAAAATGGTCGCCATATGTCAATGTATATTTGTGCCAAATTTGTTGCTTGTATCACAAAAGGAAGAATAGGTTAGCCATGCTGCCCTACTAAAAGGAATTCAATCAAATATGATGTAACTGAACAACATGTTAAGTACTCGTTCTCTACCTCACGCACACTTCTTAGGAGACCCCCCCCCCATCGTAGACCCTTTCGTTATGGCAGTTTTTTACAACTTTTCTCTCTTCCTTCGCATTCCTTGGTTTATTATAATTTTTGTCTATCTCATATTTTATATTTATTTATATTCTTTATTTACAACTGATTTTAATCAGTCAGGATTGCATATCTATTTCCCGATACACAACATACCAAAAATATATTGTTTGCTATATTCCGATGATATAATTATCACTTTTTTAATCCTTAATTTGTCATTCTAATATCAAACATCTAGTAAGTTGTTTTTCTGCATTTTCTATGATTTGACTTTTTGACTATTTTAATTTTACTTACACTGTGATTTCACGCTAGACTTTTCTTAACTCCCATATATTGAATGCATAGCACACTCATTTTTTCATTTTTGATTTTTAATTAATGTTCACTACCGTCAGTGTTGCTTTAAAAACTTTTAAAAAGTCTTTTAAAAACCTTTTGACTTAGATGAATTGAAAAGATTTATATATAGAAAGAGAGAGAAAGAGAAAGAAAAATATATCAATTGTAACGTCAACTATTGAATATTTTTATATTTTTATCATTATCTAAATGAGCCATGATGTATTACACTATTATTTCGACAGTACACCAACAAAGCTAACATGAACATTGAGGGAGCAACATTCATATTGAATCTTCACTTACTGTAAGAGTTACACTCAATTCAACACAACATGATGCTCTTGAAGTGCATTCTATTCCTAACAAGATACAATCTAGAACAATTTCACACCAATTCTGGCGAAGTATCGATATTTAGTTTCTGTTTCTCTTTTGAGTCGAGTGTTTCAATGAATAATTAAACACCGGTTATTTAGAGAGTTAAAAAAATAGATTGTATTTATATTTTTAGCAAATAAACTTCTAGGGTTTAAACAGCACCTGCAAACATAGGGTGTTCTTATTCTAATTTTATACTCATGCCAAAGACAAACACCACGCGAAGATAAAGCATAATTAAATCATCAGTTGGATGACGAACAATATAAGGAGAAGATTGAAAACTATGGATCGAATGGACACCAGTGTATTACTTACAGTTACGGTTCGACAAGTATTTCTTGACATTGAACTTTAAAACGAATATTCTAAAGTCTAACCAATACTTAGACATGATCTATGTTCATGTAACGTTCGTTTCGTTTTAGTTAGTCACAAGTAAATATGACATTATTTGCACTAGTGGTAGTAGATGAGTTTTTACTTTACACAATTAGGTATTTTGTAAGTAGAATAAATGTGTGATAATTGAACATCTGTGTATTTATATATATATATATATATATATATATATATATATATATATATATATATATAGTCATCAACATACAGACCGTTTCACTCTATTACAGCCCTTTAGTGCGGCTCGACTAGTTAGCGTCTCACGCCGGGATTGAAACTCAACCGTGAAGCTGAAAGTATGTGCCTCTTCCCCTGCGTGATTATACGACACTTACTGATTGTAAGTTGTATGTCAATGTAAACATTGTCAAGTGCCGGGAGCTCGGATTAGTTTTACCCAATGAGCTATGCCTTAAAGCTAATGGCAGTTGGCGATATCTTTACAAATACGCTCTACCTAGGAAGGGAGCTTCATATAGTCATCCACATACAGACTGGTTCGCTGTATCACAGCTCTTTTGTGCGGATAGACCAGTTAGTGCCTCAAGCCGGGATTGAAACTCAACCGTTGATCCCACAGTCGGCGCCTCTTCCTATACGCTATTATACGACACTGAATGATTGTAAGTGATATCTCAATGTAAACATTGCCAAGTGTCGAGAGGTTGAATTACTATCACCCAATGAGCTATGCCTTAAAGTTATATATATATATATATATATATATATATATATATATATATATATATATATATATATATATATATATATATATATATCGGTCAAACGTCTATTTCGTAACACTGTAAACTTTAATATCAGAACACCTTGTTTTGAAGTTGTTACTCACCCTTCGTCGAAACGACCACATCGTACACATTACAATGATAATAAAATTAGATAAAATCTGGAAGTTGCTAATGGTGTCGGAGCTCCGATATATCGATGAACACATAGGAGAAGGGGATTCTTTACATCAAGACAACACGTATACATTTCCTTTCCAGCTTAAAAAAAGTATCGGTTGTAAAACTAGCACCTACCCGAGTTCCAAGTAAAAATGGCGGCGAGGAATACGAAAGGCAGGTGTTTTTGAGTAAAGCTACATTAAAAAGAACATCTCCGCTAGCCGTTTTTGCCTTAAAACCTCACAATCAGACCACATCGAAAAAGTAGCTGTCCTTAACCGCACATAATAACTCATTTCCGTAATACCTAAGAAACAAAAGTGTAACCCCTCCCCGCTGCGATTAAACGGAAATATGAGTACACCATTTCGGAGGTGCACATAAAACAGTATGAATGAAGAATCTGAAACAACATCAACTAATATAAAATGTAATCACAGAACTAACCGAGTCGCCAACACATAAAACATTAATTAGGTTTTAAATAACAAAAAAAGACTTCAAAAGTAGACTTTACTATAGACGACTCGACCGAGTAAAAACTGAAATAGATATAGCCAGTAAACAAATACACATACACATTAACAAACAGATTGCGCGCAACACACACCTTACGCTATGGATCAATACGCAATCTACAATACATTGATGGAAAAATCTACAAATATACAATCAAAACGAATTCACACAATTTGATATAACACGCATCTATAGCTGTCTATATAGGGTCATATAAAGCAAGCAGTGTATTTTGCAAATACCTATAGAGATCTTAGCAACTATGAAAATTACAACTATCAAACATGCCATAAAAATACTGCTTTTCAAAATACGGAATATTAATTTTAATTGCGATGCCATATATGACCTATTTGCATTATCCTTACACAACTCAGAAAACACACACACACACACACACACACATATATATATATATATATATATATATATATATATATATATACATATATATATATGGGTGTGTGTGTGTATATATATATTTATTTAGCACTCATCAGCGCAGGGAAATACCAATCTCCGACGGTCATAGGAAGGTCACAGATACACCTTGAATCTGTAAGCGTTCACCATGTCCAGTATAAAGGATTATATATATATATATATATATATATATATATATATATATATATATATATATATATATATATATATATATATAATGTGTGTGTTCGAAGCGGTAACTGTTTACTCGAGTTATCTATACTCCTCTTTACTTATTTCCTATCTCTATATTCCTCTTTCTCGAGAATCACACTTGTAGAACACGCAAGAAACACTTTGCGGCAGGGGCTGTACATCACGTCTAGATGATTACATTAATATGTTATACTTGTTAAGAAAGAAGTAATAATGATGGTATTGCATTTTTTTCGATACACATTTGATCCGGTTTTAAACTAGTGAATATAAATAGTTAATTTTATAAAATTAAATATCTACCATACTTTATATGGGCATAGGTAAAATTGATTAGAAGTAAAACGGTGACTTTTAGAAGATATACGAAATAGATATTGTTATCAGTACTGATCTAAATATATAGTTTGTAGGCACAATCCATCGATGATCAAATATACAAAGAGGCTGAATTTACTTCATTATATAGTTGTAGATTAAACACATGTTGTGCATTCAAATTTAACTACGTGAACATTTGTTATTAATACAACCTTTAAAAAATTCGTCCATCTTCATAGTATTAACACATACTGGAGATTGGTATTCTGCTTCTCACTTAAAACCTATCAGTCTCCGGTGTTTTATGCGTAAGTAACTTGAATATGTTAAAAATAAATAAGCTGGAAATATTGTCAGCAAATCACCCTATTCAGTAAACAGCAATATGGATTTCGTCCTGCAAGATTAACAGCTAATGTGTTGATTGTAATACTACACAGTACTACTGAATCTATTGACGGATGCTTCGTTTCAAGAACAATAGCTGTCGGCATAGCAAAGGTCTTTCTCGGGGTCTTGCATAAAGTTTTACTTTACAAGTTATCGAGGTTTAGAATAACTGGACATATTTTCTAAACTATATTACTTTTATATCTGATAGGTTTTTAACAGTAGTTGTTGGCGGCCAGATGACTGTAGTACATAGTATCAATGCTAGCGTACCTCAGTGATCAATTCTGGACAAAACCCTCTCCATGAACTTTATTAATGATCTACTAAATCACATTCTGAGATGATCAGTTGGCAGTTATACAGATTAAAAAACCATCTATTGCAACACTTCAAACAACATTGATATTTCTGATTATCTATCTTATTTACCTGGGCAATGTGGTTTCATGAGGAGAAATATAATTAGTTATTTTTAATACGTTTTAAACAAATATTCTCTCAATTCACCACTAACGCACTGATCCTTAATGCCCCTTCATTAAAATAAATAGTTCTCACTTCGAATAGGTCCCCTTCTTTGATGAGATTATGTTTGTTACTTTCACCTCAAACCCTAAAATGGAATACTTACATCAAATATGTTTCCAAGGTCACTGGAAAAATGGTTAGATCATTCTACCCCTCCAATAAGTATCTCACTCCTGACGCATTGTGTTATATGTATAAGAGTCAAATACGTCCTAAGATGGAGTGCTGTTGCCAGATCAAGCGAAGTGTTTCTCAGGGGTTTCTTTTACTACCATTTACAGAGTACAACAAGTAGTGGGCAATGTCTTCTGCTCCACCTTACAGTCTCTTTCCTACAAAAGAGACGTTGTTAGTATATCTCTATCGCTCGGTATTTTTATGACAGCTGGTCGACTGAGCTCCAATCGATGATGTTCGACCAGAAAAACATTCACAACAAAAACTCGTCTAGCTACAATCACTGTCAATAAATTATTTTTACCCTCATGGGTACCTAGAACAAAGCGGAACTTCTAGGAGCAAAGTGTACTTCCTTGAAATGCCCGTCTGGGGACAACAGGACTACTGATCTGCTTTCCGGTGAACTATAACAATTTTAGTCAGGCGATCTTTATAAATAGTAACTTTCTGATCTGTTAGAGCCATCTTTACTAATTCTCTCGTTTTTTCACCCACCATTTGTCAAACTTAATTACCCTGATCTTCGAATACCTAAGAGCCTTGATAAGCGGTAAATCATTGCAAAAATACGGACTTAAGCTATAATTCCATGAAAAATACCAGTATACTGAAATCATATGCCCTTAATAGGGTTAAGATAAACATTCATATACACTAAACACTAATGTATAAAAGAAAAGAAATTCCTAAATGTTTACACTTTTATTGTCATTAAGGGTATGCGAGCACAACAGGGCTATGTATTTTATTGGTAGGAATTTTTCTTATAAAAATATAAACATTGTTATTATGTTAGCACTGTTAATATAAGCATTACCAATAAACATTTTAACTGGTATTTTACTTACCTTTATCCTTATCAATCACGCGCGAGTATTATTCATACGACACTAGCATCATTGTTATCTATTAAGGAAAATGAAGGAATTCTTGTTGTATATAAGTCAATTTTATGTTTCACACTTTAATTTATTGGAATTAACAACTTTCACTATTTTTTAAATATATAAACGAGTGTTATTTTATTTTTTCAACAATACAATACCTTTTTTTACAATTCAGATTGAACATCCTCAAACAAGAATTTAAAATCTCATAAATTAAAAAAATGGGAACTGTAAAACTTTGTATTTTTCATTTCCCTTAAATGTTTGTTTTCTCTGAACTAAAAACAGTACCCTAGGGCTCCAATATGACAAATATGGGCAATAGAATGGCACTTTATTTTGGTTCTTACTGTGTAACCTTGTTTAAGGGTTTAACACGTAGCTTACAGCCAAAGTCTAAGTTTTTACTAGATCGAACTAGGCCCAGTCGATATTAGGTAGCTTCCATAAGAACATCAGATCGATCAGAGCGTTTGTCAATAAAAGAAAACGATGAGTTCAAGCCGAATTCCCTTCGGAAAAGCCCAATAGTGTTTGTATAAACGATTAATATTAGTTCAATGATTTGCACTGCAGAAAAATTCCAACCAATTAAATACATAGCCCTGTCGTGCTCGCATACCCTTAATGACAATAAAAGTGTAAACATTTGGGAATTTCTTTGCTTTTATACATTTAATGTTCAGTGTATATGAATATTCATCTTAACCCATATGATTTCAGTATAGTGGCATTTTTCATAGAATGTCACTACTTTTGTAAAAGCTATGTCTCAATACAATGCCTTCTTATAACTGATATAGTTGGTAGTTTGACTAATCAATGTTTCTTCCAATATTCACAGGTAAATATTTTTGTTTAAATTATGATGAGTGTATATTTACTCATAATACAATTCAAAATAGAACAATTTTTTCACAGTTAATATATATACGTATATTAACTATGAGTTAATCGACGTTGTTTTCTCTAAGGCTTTCTTATTCCTATGCTAAAATGTAAATTAGTTATGGGATTGAGTTGTGTTTTAAACAAAATGTTAGATGTAGTTTAGAATTATCGTTAATTCTTGTAAAATCAGTACTTTTCTGAGCAAGAAACAAAAAAAGAGAAATTGAAAAGAAGTTGATGAATCACCTGTATACAACTGTTCTATGTAGCGCCCTGTACGAATGGTAAAGCAAAATAAGATTCCCCCTCCGTAGAAACCACCATATATATATATATATATATATATATATATATATATATATATATATATATATATAAGTGCAGATTAGTCGTCCGAGGCTATAGCAATGCGATGTGGTTGCCGTAAGATGGAAAAGTGAAAAGAAATAAACGCAGGGAGGAAGTAAAACTCAAAACGATTTATTAATAATTTCACGAAAACTGATTAAATACCAAATAGTAAATACTGTCCGGTAAGTAACAGTTCGGCAAAGGGTAATCTTAAATTTTCGAAAGAAAAACTTTCATTATCATTACTTAGCACCTGCCATTCCCATATTTTCTTCTCGAGATACGTTGACGACATTTTGATCCTCACCTCATCCCGAGAGGAAGCTACCTCTATCTTTAATACATTTAATAATTCTGACCCCCACATTAAATTCACCATCGAACATCCCAACACCTCAGGCTCTCTATCACTTCTAGACTTCAAACTCAGCATTAATGACGACGGATCTCTCCACACCACTTTCTATAGAAACCCGCCTGCAGGAACCTCTTTATCCACTACAAATCTGCACTACCCCTCAAATCCAAAATTTGTTACGCACAAACCGAAATCACCCGCATACAGGACAAATGCTCTTCTACTTCCGATAAAACAAAACACACAGAAGCCTTCCACCAAACCCTATAAACCAACGGTTTCCCCCTAACTACCATATCCAGCCTTAACAACACCAGAAGACGTAGACACCACATTCTCACCAACACTTGCTTCCTTAAGCTCCCCTTCTTTAGCGACCGTATCACTTCTGCTATCCGCAATGTCATACGTAGTGAGAACCTTAACATACAACTTTCTCACACAGGCACTTCTCTCCGACAACATTTATCCAAAAAAAGCCACTACACCCCAGACCCCTGCTCTCTAGCTAGTTGCCCCATCCCCAACTCTGGCCTCTGCCTCCGCACCTATACAGTATACAACCTACAATGCGCTAAGTGTCAAAGGTACTACATAGGTAGTACCGTTAGGCCTCTTCACCAACGCATTAAAGAGCATCTAAACACCCACATTTCTTCTTTCCATAAACACTTAATATCATGTGACAACACACGTCGCTCCATTAGTGTCCGCATCCTCAACTCCGTCCGCAATATAGGTCAGCTTCGAATTTCGGAAGCTATTCTAATCTCTATATTTCGTACAACCTTGAATAACAGATTCGAGTTGTCTTCTCCCTTCATCCTCTGATTCTTACATCCTCACACACCAACCCCCAACTTACTTGCCTTTGTCTCGTCGGTATTTGCCAGCGCAACCCACCCCACATTTTTACACTTTACGTATTATAATTGTGGAATGGAATGATATGCACTTTATTTACACGCATTTATACCTAGTGATTTTATGTGTATGCATATATTCATGTATGTGAATATGGGTGTATTCTCATGTGTGTGTATGTGTGTGCTCAATAAAATAAAATTATAGTAGAAAATAAGAAAATTAAAATAAAGGAAATAAAAGATTGAAATTAGGATGAATAAGAAAAATAAATAAATAAATAAATAAATAAAAAATTATAGTAATAAAATAATAAATAAAATATATTAATAGATCATAATTACAAGTGAGAATTGAGGAAGAAAAAAAATAGTAAATGTAAAATAAGTGAATCTATGAGTCAATAGATAGAATACATTTATACAAATTTACTTCTAGGAGTATTTTCCTCTTAAATTAACTATAAAAAAATAAAAAAGAAAGAAAGAAGAAAGGAAAGAGTGAATGTATGAATAAATAGTACATTTAATTTTTATTTTATTTTTATTTGTTTATCTTCATTTTAATTTTATTTTTGTGTGTTTATTTATTTATTTGTTTATTTTTATTTTTATCTTATTTATTTTTATTTTATTTTTTTTCTTCCATAACCCCCCCCCCCCCTTCCCCATAATCTCTTCTTATTCCCTCCCTTCCCCTGTTACAACGGTCCCCTCCTTGGCTTTGATCCATTCCACAATTCAAATTCCTTCTCAAATTTCAAATCTCATTTCTAAATATATTTTTTAAATAAGTTATCCCCCTTTGACAATAACAGCCCACACGTAAATTTAAATTTGAATTGAATAAAGAGAAAAAAGAGAAAAAATTAATTAATGAATCTTATAAAATAAAACATAATAAAATTATAAAAATTAGTATATTATTAAACAAATGTTTATAATATTTTAACTTTAGTTATATAATTGCTTAATAGAATTTTGACATTTTCTGCGTTCCTACTTCCAATTGTTTTCTGCCGTATTTCGATGTGCTGACACCGGTTTTTTCCCGTTTCTCTTCTACCTACTCGGTCTTTTATTGTTGTCTTCGGATAATGAAATTTTTTCTTTCGAAAATTTAAGATTACCCTTTGCCGAACTGTTACTTACCAGACAGTATTTACTATTTGGTATTTAATCAGTTTTCGTGAAATTATTAATAAATTGTTTTGAGTTTCACTTGCCCCCTGCGTTTATTTCTTTTCACTTTTTTATCTTACGGCAACCACATCGCATTGCTATAGCCTCGGACGACTAATCTGCACTTACATTTACCAGCAATGCTTCAAGCAAACTACAATCTCCTTTCATATATATATATATATATATATATATATATATATATATATATATATATATATATATATATATTAATACGCTAAGGTATACGTACGTGTGTCACACTCCTAAAGAAATTCAATAAATAAAAACAAATAAATTGCACAGAGAGACTCATAATCGAAACCGTAACATCTAGTCTAGCTTAAAAGCGTTGACGTTACCACTGAGCTAACGAAATGAAGTTGTTAATGCGATCAAAATGAACTTAATAAACCATTAACTGACCCCGCCTGCTAATTTCGAAAGAGGAGGAGACAACGTTTATGCACTTTTTTCTACGGTTAGAGAGAGAGAGAGATAGAGAGAGAGAGAGGAGAGATAGAGAGAGAGAGACAGACAGACAGACACACGTTTTTGAAGTCTATTACGGGATAGAGAGCTCTCGCGCCACCCTTGATATACATGCATTGTATTATTTAAACGGTTTGGGATGTTTCCTGGTAAAACTTTTCAAAATTTTAACCAGAATGATATTTTTTTTATCTTTAAAAACTCATATTAAGCAATGTTTTTTTTTCAGTGAAACACAGAGAGCGCGTACGAAAGAAAGAGTGTGTGTGTTCGAGTGATAGAGAGAGAGAATACACGTAATTGAAAACTGAAAGCGTAATAAAAACAAATAAATAAATCGCAAAAAGTTTTTTAAAAATGTAACAAAAACGAAAGAGACGAAAGTAACTAGTACATGTTCGTTTTCTTTCGATAAGACTGCAAGTTGTTTAGGTATATACACCCTTTTTAGTAGAGTGTCCATTGTACACGCGTTATTTGAATGCAAATTATTATTTTTTTTAAATAATTTCACGCTTATTATTTTATTAATATCTAAAATTTCTTCTTATTATTATTTATATAATAATACGATAGAGTGTGTTTTTATTTTGTGTGTCACGATCTGACACTCCTATTTAATGAGATTTAGTATTTACTTTTGCCCCTGAGAACGGTAGCGGGTAAGGAAAAGGGAGGGAGAGGAGCGAGTTAGAGAGGAGTCGCGACCGATGGTGACTGCTGAAGAGAGAGCTTTTGCCCCGGCAACCGGGGAATATAAATATATATATTCTTGCATCCCGTCACGCACAATTTTGGTGAGTAAAGTGTGTTACAATGGTCATTTTAAAGGTTTTTTTAGAATTTTCTAAAAAAAATAAAGTATATGGTAAACTGAAATTTAAATGCCACCAACTAGACACAAGAACCTCTATCTCTGCTAAAAATAAGCTGAATCCATCAAATAGTTGATGAGATACAGGGTGGTACATACGTACGTACGTACACACGGATAACACAAAATCATGCCTGACCTTCCTGGATCTCTGGGTGGCCTTGACTAATGATGCTGAAATTCTACACACTTATAGAACCTATCAAGAAAAAAATGGTGCAAAGTTTTAACTAATTTGGTTTATTGGTTTTTCAGTTATGATTGATCAAAGAAATGCGATTTCTAGCATAGGCTGTTTTGAAGTCTATTAATTGATAGAGCGCTCTCGCGCCTCACTTGATTTGCAAATATTGCTATTTTTCGAGTACACTTCCAAATATTATAAGATTTCTAAATGTGTATAATGTTTGATTCATCATACTATTCTCAACCTTATGGTTATACTCATGCTGTTGAACCCAATATAAACTCAAATAAACTTTTGGACGTTTGAAACGTTTAGTTGAACACACGGATTTGTACAAAATAAAGAACTAACCCGGTTACTTAATTACTATGATAGAAAACAGAACAAACTACTTCCGTGCATGAAATAAATTGTCTAATTTGGAAATTTAAGACAAGTTGCAGAGTTTGCTATAAAGGTGTATATTTTCTACTAGAAGGTTGCAGGTTTCGGGAAGAATCACCTCGAAGAAAGCGGTCAGAACGTTGTGAATTAAACAAGGAAGATGTAATAAGTATTCCGTATACTAAGAAAATGCGTACTATGTTAGTACGAATTTACTTTACTTCATCATCCAACTTTGTCAAGGCCTCATTTGTGTTACGCGAATGCAAACGTTTACATCCGTGTGCAAACAAAATTTGAGTGGTTTTCAAAAAAATAGCTAATGGTATTACAATTCAAAATAGAGGAATATGACAAATTCAATTGTCTCAACGTTCAAACGAATATCTCCACAGAAAAAAAGGCAAACAACGAACCTTCGTCTAATAAAAGACAATTAACAAAATGAAAAACTCATTGAAATTTGATAAAGAAGCGGTTTCCTTACGAGTAGATCTTTTTTTCTCGTAAACACACGAAACAATAGATTAAAAAAGTTACTGTAAACTAATTTTGTTTATTTCGTTTCGTTTGTACTTCGTAGTGATTATATGCTCCCTTTTCATCTTTTTATATTCAAATTGTAAGAGTTCTGCTTTTCCATTCCCTAGTAATTTATTTATCTTACTTATTGGCGCCGTTTATCAGAATTAGTTATATTGTTTTATGTTCTCTTTTGTGTTCCAGAATTTCATCTGAAATTTGTTTCCTTTACTTGTTTGTCTTTTAGAATTAATTTCCTCTCGCTGACATTTATTACTTTTACTGTAAGAATTGCATCAGGGCAATTCCATGTTCTGATTACAAGTGTATCTATTTGACATCCGATAATTATTTATGTATTGTCGTCTTTATGTTCGCTTGTCGTACACGCACAAAACAGACACACACGAACCTCCCAACACACATATATATATATATATATATATATATATATACATCTTGTTTATATATATATAGATATATGTATATATATATATATATATATATAGATATATATATAGATATAAGTGATATATGTGAGTATAGAGATACATGTTAAACATTTATATTATGTTTAGCATTAAGCCGATTTTATTGATGCTATTTATTGCGCGCGGTATATAACTAAATGATACATTTGGTGTACACATGAATACGACAAAATAATACTAGTCTTCTTTTCAATTTCTGGTATTATTTGTTCACGGATATAGATATAATATCCGTGGATGGAATTAATTGTGTGTTTGTAATATTATCTGCTAAATTTATATGATCAACCAAAAACAGTTTAATACATAAAACATATACAGTATGTCTCCTAAACGTATGCTCATAGTATTATGAATTATGACATATATATTATAGGCAACATAGTCAGTTACGTTAACACGTACTTGATTTAAAATCTTACGATTCAAGTGACGTTCCCTTACATTGGCACTCTTTAAAAACCGTGGTTTTAAAAGCGACATACAAATAATGTTATATAGAAACTAATTGCTGTACGTACAACGTTTAGTTTTATAATGTTCGGACAGTTTAACGCGTACACAATATTATCAATTAAATATTTTAAGTTACAATAATATATATGTCTGGGTAAATCCAAAACTAATGAATTTATTAATGATTGTATACGCATTCAAAACAACATAGTCAGTAACGGGTGCAAATTCTGTTTTTGAAGATTTTACAATTCAGGTGGTGTATCCCCGAAATCGCACCCTACATTCGAAATAAACAAAGATAAGCGAGATACAATGGCCTACAATTAAAAATGAAATAGTCATTAAACTCTCAAATATATGTTAGTTTTAGTACATAAGGGATAGATAGAGTATACACGATCTCTCTCACACACACGCACACACACGCACACACACACACATATATATATATATATATATATATATATATATATATATATATATATATATATATATATATATATATAGAGAGAGAGAGAGAGAGAGTAATTGAACATAACAAAATATTTAAGAAGAATCCATACGTGTCCTCTTGTTGGTAATTGAGTGATAGATTTAATGAGCTGGTATATGTAGCAAAATGCAGGCACGTGTGTGTAGTTAATGAAAGTAGTCGGGCTATAATTTAAATCTTAGTAAAAAAAGTAAATCAGATTGAAAAACTAGATCATACGATACGATACTTTTTTCAAGTGCATAGGATATTTATATTTTATTTTAATCAAATATATTTTAACATAATGCCTTCTTTTTGCACGTCTTATAACATAGTCTTACTAAAGTATGGTTTCAATTGTATCCCAACGACTTTCATTGAATGCACACACGTCTCAGCCTTTTGCTACATAGATCCGGACATTAAATCTTTCACCTCATTACCAACCAGAGGAGTCGGCTGGATTATCCTCGACGTCGCTTATAGATAGATCTAAACCATGAAGAAAAACACATGTGTATTCACTGAAGAAAGTGACATGTATTACGAAATATATTTCATTAAAATAAAATAAAATGCTTAATTTGTCTCCCCCGAAAATCTAGTATTCTATAATCATCATTATATATTTTTACTAAATCATCCTTTAAATTGTATTAAATAGACACACGTGCCAGCGCGTAACGATCCAGAACCGGACATTAAAACACTCTATTATCAACAAGAAGATTCTTCGTCGGCGTCGCCGATAGGTAGATATCAACCATGAAAACAAAACTGTATATTATATTATTCCGCTAAGAGTTGTGGCGCAGATGATATAGTAGTAAGTAAAACTCAGTCTTTTAAAAGTTAAAGGTTCAATCCTCGGTTCGGGCGATACGAATTATTGAAGAATTCTCCCAGTCATGGCTGACGAAATGAGAGCATGCTAACCCCGCGGATTAAATGAAGTTTTCCGTTCGAAATTTCATACATATTCTGGAGTTTGACAGAAATATTTCCGAGTTCAAAAGGATACACCTGAAGAACGCCGGTGTTACAGCGGCCAAAACGTTGTGAGTATAACATTCAAGATATTAGTAAGAATAATCAAAATTATACATGTTTTTCTTTTTATGTTTAGTATCAGGACTACTAATGTTGATCTTTGTAAGAATAAATGTTTTTATTAGTTGTACTATTAAAAATGCGTTTTCACAAACCATAATTAAAATAAGGTTTAAATAATTTATTTTTGTAAATAGGCTCATAGTTTTTGATATATAGAAATGAACAAAAAACAAACAGAACAGCGCAGTAGTAAATGGTTTGTGTTGGTTTATAAAAGTCAAACTACAGCAATTTACGTGATTAAAACAATGTTCTATTCTGTTAAGAAAATAACTCGGAGTTTCGTGTTGCAGTGGGAGTATATCAGTAGTAGCGAGTAAAACGAATCCTACTTTCTTTTTGGAAGGTATATTTGGGAGAGTTCAGTAATCCGGACAACATATAAGACATGTTTAAAGAAGACAAAAGGAATGCATATTCGGGATACACGCTTAAGTGTTTAGCCTAATTGGATGGTGGAATAGATTAGCCTATGTAGGTTTTCGTTATTATACTAGTATGTGTTAATGCAGTCGGGAAAACGACATTACTTTATTATAGAGCATAAAGGGTACGCAATAAAACTCACTACATGATTATGATGTATTGCATTATGAATTATCATAATGAGAAAAATCAATTGTTGATGTATGCATCAATTTATTTGCTAACAGAGCACATTCTAAATAGTTTTGTATCGATATTTGATAGCCGTATCTCATTCTGAATTAACAGAAATTAGCATTTAATTACAAGCAGTAACTAAAAGAGTGATAACCTTTATAAATCACTAATACTGTGGAAGGTTATTTATGCCCCCTATGTATAACTCTCAACCCAATAGAATCGCCGACTTGATCGATATTCAATTTCATCTTTTTAGTTAAGTAGATGTGTTTATATCTTTTCTCTAAAAAGTGAATGTATGGAATATAATTCTGTATTTTGAAACTAAAATACAGGGCTCAATACATGGGTATTTTATCTGATACATGTTTATTTCATCTGATACTATGCAATAATGTTTCGATTACAAATTGAGATCTGAGCCCCGTTGATGATACTATCCTATGTCAACCGCCTAATCGTAAATTTTACCATCCATGTCATTGACTGATGAGAGAAGTACACGTGCTATTTTTTAGATACAAGGGTAATCTTCTCATTCGACATCAAATATATATATATATATATATATATATATATATATATATATATATGATTTCTTGTACAAATATATTTAAGTATATACTCTCTATAATACCCTAAAATGTTTCAAATAGCAAGCTCAATGGGGTGGTATTACAAGCTTCAGAGCATATATATTTATAGTTGCATTCAAATGAACATGGCAACAATCAATTCAAAACGTTAATTTCCAATTTCTGTTTACATTTCTTTACTTTCATATTTCAGTAACACTTCTATGTTCTCTCTGTCTCACAAAACAACATTTTTATATTTATACTTTTTCCAAATTAAATATTGTTTTACGAGCGTTACACAACAAGCCAATAGAAATATATAGTATAAAGTGTACGTTTTTGGGGGGAGATCCGAGATTTGTGTCCCTATTTCTCTAGTGAAGGTTGATATAAATTGGCTTGCCATTATTTTTGACATCGCGCGTCTGTAATCATAAGCGCTCATCCCATAGCTAAAAAAAACAGGGTTTTTTTCTGAACCGACGCGTTTCTAGGTATGACACGGTTATATGCATAATAACCTATCTGTATCAATTTTAATAAACACCTTGGTATATTACTGCAGTAAGTAGGCACGTAAATATTCTTCTAAAAACTATGAATTGTATATATTTAAGGAAAAATAGATTCATATTAGTATATTAATGGTAAACTTAATTTCATTTCTATGTTGTTCAGATTAGCTATTATCTTAAGAATTGTGACGAAAACGTTTGTCTAATGGATAATAACAAATTCGGAAACGATGCTAAGAGAAACATTTGAAAAATCTTATTTTTCGTTTTAGATTATTTTTCTTTTAAACCCAAGAGCAATGTTTCTATTTCGGAAATATATTTTGAAAACGAGTTTGCTTTATTTCAATTCCCTGTATGTGCGAGTGGAAAAAAGTGAGTTGACTAGAGGATATCATTTGTTTTTCTTTGAAGTTCAATACTTGTTTAGTCAAATAGTATTAAACCGTATTTCGTGGATGTGTTTCACCGCCTGTTTATAAATAAAATGCACATGTATGATTATATCGCTATTTATATAAATATAGATAGGTTCATATGCTTATATTTATATATATATATATATATATATATATATATATATATATATATATTTACAAGATTTCCTTCTAAAATATTCGAACGATCATTATGAATTTTGGAAAACGTATGATTGGCGTATGGTTGAGTAAGATGCACTATATTTTCATCACTTGTATGCAATGAGAGGAAAGAGGTGTCGCACTCTTCGTACAATTTCAGACACTCCCGATTTTTATAAAAGGTTAACAATAGGTATTACATATCAAAAACATTTCAGATGTGCTTGTAAGTTGAGCCGTATTTACGAGACATCAAATAAGCCAGATACCTGAATGTAAATGTCTTATTAAACTTAAATATTTACTTTTAGTTATTTTTTAAAACAAAAATTAGATTTTGATCAAAATAAAATCTATGATTGTTTTAGTAATATTGTTGATTTTAGTCTAGGCAATGGGGACATAAAGGCGACGTGCACACTGTTCTTTTCTGGGAATTTATTTAACCTGTTCTGGGATGAGTACTTATGAATTACAGTGAAATTATCTCCTATTTCTATGGCAGGGGCAGACTTATAAACAGAAGGGGCATGAACATATCTTTCATCGTACATGTTCATCACCTATTTCTTAAGTTTATGAAAAATCAACATTTTCACTAGCAATCGACTTTCACATTGTTATATTTAGTCAGATCATTGCAAAATATTGTCAGAGTGAAATCCGTAATTTCTCACATTTCTGCCACAAAATTCACCGTATGAAAATTGTAGTGCAAATATCACCGGTAGATATTTGAATGATAATATTTAATAGTTAATTCTTTTAAATAGTGTTTTAAAGAATTATTTAAATAATGCATCTGTCAATAATTAATTATCTCAAAGCAATCCCCGATCTTTTCATGGTATTTTGTTGTTAATTATTTTACAACACACATATTCCATACACAACAGAAATGATATTTTCCTCGATATTTACGAACATTTCCCAGCGTTCACTAGGCATCGAATTATATTCTAGCTATGCACTTTAACTAATTGCACTAAATCGACGCATGCACTGATTTCTCATTTAAATACATTTCTAGAATACCTGGTAGATTATTTAGGAAAAATAGCGACGAATTGAACTGGGAAAATATGCATTCTTTATCGATAAAATCACGTACATTAATACATTCTACATCATTCATTGGGCAATTAACCTATTAATACAGATAATTACGGATGTCGCTTTCCGTAAGAAACTGACAAACTCATTTTAATTATTTACTTTGCAGCATATAGTTATTATTTTATAGCCTCTGTTTTACAATTATCTAAAAAAGGGTTCTCACACACGCGCAACACATGCAACCATTTCACGTATGTTTACGCCTCCGTTTTTGCATACATTTTCAGCGTTCGCTCTGATTCGCTAAATTATGAGATCTATTCGCGATTACTTATAATTTCTGTATTAAATTATTAAACCAGAAAAATCACATCTTACTAGATTCATTCACAAAATCGCGAAGTTCGTTTAACCCGTGATGTGGTAGGTACATATATATATATATATATATATATATATATATATATATATATATATATATATATATATAGCATGATATAAAATGAAATGATAAAATAAGGTGCGAATCAAATTTTATTAGAATTCAAAGTTCAGGCAAAGTAGCTTAATTCTTCTCCTCAGAGGACCATTACCGCAGTGACATCACTGCAGGTGATAAAATTACACTTTGAAAATATATAAAAATATATGCAAAAATACATAAAAGTACATAACACATCAGATATATCAGCCCAAAACATACTTTTGTTAAAGCTATACAATACAAGTCATACAATTTAAACCACATTCAGGAAAGATATCCAAGAGAGTGATTGAAGATTGATCCAGGTAGTTAGTGACAGTCACAAAATGAAAAAAATTGAACAAATTCAAAAAGTCTCTCCAGTCGGGAAATGTCGTCGTCAAACGATGCAATAAATGACAGTTAAAATGCATCCAATGTTTATGTTAAATTAATAAAACGATAAAGGAACTAAATCAAACAAAAAGTTCAGTAAACTCACTTAGTGTTGAAATCATAATGTTCAAAATTCATGGTTCCAATGATTTGATCGGATTAGTGCAAACCATAATTCGCTGGTTGAAGTGAAAATCCGCTAAATCCGATTCGAATAAAATTAAATCAAATTGAGCTGACATATTCGGCCATTTCTTCTTCCGGGTCCGACAAAAATTATTCCAATGAAAAAAGTCAAATTTAAAGGTAATCACTCCCCCGCAAGCCAAATAAATAGAACCTCTTCTCGCCGATCAGAAGACAATACTAAGGTCACTGAATACCTACTTATTCAAACGACGTTATAAGAACGGATTTTATATGTCTAAGTTAACAAAGAAATAGCGTCGTCATATATTGACACATAGGTCAAATCAAGTTAACCAATATCAGATGTAACTTGCCTGGGTCAAATCACAAGTCTAGGTCAACGGAGCTATTTAGGAGGGGAGGGCAATTAGAGGCTTTGCCCTAAATTTACACACCCTCTCCCGTTGACCTAGACGAAATGGCCGGATATGTCAGCTCAATTTGATTTAATTAAGTTAAGGACTTTAAGATACTTTGCCTGAACTTTGAATTCTAATAAAATTTGATTCGCACCATATTTTATTATTTCATGTTATAGTATGCTATTAATGCTCTATCTAGTATATTGAGCTTCAGTTTTATCCGGATGTTTCACTAATTAAAATATATTAGTTGCCTCTTATATCTTTTGTTGGATTAACTTTATATATATATATATATATATATATATATATATATATATATATATATATATATATATATATATATATATATATATATATAACAGCGTAAACAGTGTAACCCGTTAAATCATTACTTTTCTTATCTTCAACGTGTTTTTGTAATTTAAGTATTTAATATTTAGTACTGGTTTACAACAGTGTTTTATAAGTTTAAAATTCACATTTTCATGCCTTTAATTAGAATACATTTCCATATATTTCATATTTATCTGATTTTTCAATCCCTGCAATAGTCTTTTTTTAATATATGTTTTATAATTTACTTTTTTTCACACAAGGTGCTAATTATTATCTCAAGTTTCTTTTTGCTATTAGATATATTTTCTGAACAACATTCATAATACCTTCTAGATTACGTTCTATTATAGATATTGTACTTATTTGAAGACTAAATAAACTCTTCTCCGTCACTATAAACATTGCAATCACATGCAATCGTTGTTTGTAATACACCAGTCTGTTACTGGCAATCAGACACACGTTCATCAACTCTCGTTATATGCTTTATTCATATGTTCGTCAATATACTTTCACTTTATCCCGAGTTCGTATGTTCTTATAGGTTAACTACAATTATATATGCGAACTTTCTATTTAAGTGTCCCCAAATTTCACTGGGATGAAGTAAATTTTAACTATACTTGCCATCGACAGTGTTCCCTTGGTTGACACTAAATTTCGAAAGTTTGAGTAGAGTTTCTCTGTTTTCTGGTTATTTAATTAGATTCAGTGTTTATTCAAACTTTTATTTAAATAAACGCATGATTACATTTTTGGAACACTGCTATACACATTCGATTAAAAAAACATTTATTTTGTCAAAATGAACTATATAAACATAACCTTATTGAACCTGGTCCGTACTAACATATTCTTGTGTTATTTTGATAAATCGGACTGATAGTTATCTTAAAGGTTATTATTACAAAGTTGCGGCTCGTAAAATCGCTGATTTTCTTACAAGTGCTTTTTGTCGAACTCTGTGGAATCTGTACATAATGCCGAGCTTAATCGTTATTTAATGTATTTAACAATTCTTATGATCAAAAAGACGCACCTGAACAATGTCGGATGAATACAGCAGTCCGAGTAATCTAAAAATATAAATTATCATCATCTTTAAAATTATTAAACATATTATTTTATGTTCATATGCATCAGAAATACATGTATTCCACAAATTGAAATATTAGGTTTGTATTTTCAATTCTTCGAATCACTGAAAGTACATAAAAATATCTAACCATCTATATATTTTAAATAAGAAATGACCGACCATTATATAATGTTCAGATGTATCTGACGTAATGTGTATGATGCGTGTTAGTAGTCATATTACTGTTTATATTCGCAGCTTTGTGCATTCATACCATATCAAAAGTTGCGTCATTAGTTTCAATTATTTCTTACACACATAGCTGTAATTATTGCGAAATAAATCATTTTTGCCATCAACTATTCGCTATGAAATTAACTCCCTCAACAATATTTTTGTTTCAATCAGTTAATGTATTAAGATAATTCTCAATATTGTTATTCATGCTATTTTTAATTTTTCACACCCAAATTATTTCATATATTTTCATTACATTTCATATAATATATAATCATAATGAGTTTGAAGATCATGCAGTCTCTTCAAATATTCATTTATTCTCTAATACACGACAGGAACAGACACAACAGACATCCGACATGAATAATTTATAAATCTTTAAAGTTTCTACTTCTCACACTCAGGAATAACAGTCAACACCTGAAGCTATACAAAGCGACAGTAATCGTGTGAAACATCGATATTGTATAATATTGACATGTATTTGTATTTTCGATCTCAGTTTATCTGTAAGCATGCAAGTATGTCACGTGCTAAAAAGCATTAGAATTCTCAGAATCGTAGAGGAGACATATTAAAGTTTAATCTAACGGTGGACTAAATCCCTGTAAACTCGCTAAAAACCTCGAAATTCTAGTTTTCATCGTAAACCGACTCCTAGGATCCTAGAATACGGGACCTTGCGTTTACTTTCGCCAGCCTAATAACTCACAAGTCCCTTATGTTGTATTTTAGTCCTTACATCAATTAGTTATGTTTCTGACAAAGGGGAGTAATTGCTGTTTTGTGTGTCGGAATCTATCTATTTAACACTTATCATTGAATAGTGTTTGTCCTTGAAGTGGTAAGCGGCTTCGTGTCTTGTCTGGCGCGATTCTTATGAAAATATGTTATAAGAGAGAGACAATAATCAACATTACCTTGCCGAGGCCTATTATAACCGGTAGATGGCAGTCTGTATTAGTAATGATAATAAGAGTGCCCAGTTCATCTTTTAATGTTGTATATATTGTTATTTCTGTTAATTGCATGTCACTTGTTATTTTCATGTTCTGTAGTTTTATTTTTCATATTTTCTTTCATTCCTTTTTCTCATCCAATTTCTAGAGCTGATTTTACCGTTGTAGGTAAGTCTGCATTCATACCTACAATTTGTGTTCCCTCATTTGGTGTGTGGTTTCTAAATATGATGTTTTGTAAAATATTACACATCCGGATGCCCTAGTGTGACTTTTATTTGACTGTTGATAATTTGTATTCGTCTCGTAAACTTATTCTCCTGAGTATATCCTCTACATTTTCTCCGGTGTTTCTCTTATTTTGTTGTCTGTCTGTATGCGTCTCTTTGTGTTGAAACTGTGATTAATTTAATAGATTAGATTATAAAATCGACGATGCCAAGTTAACATTATATTAAGTCTCATGATTTTAAAAAAATGAACTGACAACCTCCGTGAAAATATGTTATATTAACAACCTCTCCCCAATTAAGTGTATACACTTACAATCTATTACGACGAGATATTCAATATGTGTCTGTCTGAAGGCGAAACTATACAATTAATTCTAGTAAAGTATTATTGTACTCTCGTACAATGCTCAATTTAAGGGTAGTGTTATATCTGTTCACATCTATGGCATCTACCCATCCTCTAACCCGTCACATCTCTCTTTAAGAGTTAGTGTATATGTTCGTAAGTCATGAGACTATCTTTGAAGGTATTACCTTATTTTTTGGGGGTAATATAGTATATGTTCTTATTTCACGAGACAATACCCCACAAACATTACCTTTTGTTTTGGTAATGTAGTATATGTCTCTTTCTCATGATACAACCCTCTAAGCCATTTTGATTCTCCTTTTAGAATGTATAGTGTAGTACATGATTTGTACTTACAGCACATCAATCCCAGGCAGTAACGTCTCCCAAAGTAACGTAAGTCAATCATAATATATCATAATCAAGCATTCATGAGACACTCAATATTTATATTATATATACTAGCCAAAAATATGTTTTCAAATATGTGTAATGTTTCGGCATTAGGTAAGATATACGATTTATTTCTGAGAGTATATCCTAAGAATACAGATAGCTTGAACATATATCGTAATCATACGAGTCTGTCGACAGTTTGCACTCACACATAGCTGGTAACCTTTTCTTCTCTTACTATGTATTTTGTCCTCACATTCCGTCAGTGGTGTTTCCCACCAGAGATAGGAGAATTCCTGTTTTTTCGGTCGAAACTATCCAATTAGCACTTATCATCTTATATTTTTTTACCTTGAAGTAGTATTTTAGCTCCTTATATCAAGCGGCTTCATGACTTGTCTTGCGCGATTTTCGTAAAATGTTACATTCCATAATATTCTTATTTATTTTCTAATCGTTTTGTTTTTGCTAGGGATGAAGCATCCTACAGAATGGCAGACATGCACCGCCTATGTCAGAAACTCCAGCCGTGTGTATCTCTCTTGCACTCGATTAACCGGGTGTATTCATAGATAGTTTTTGAAAGTATTCTTCATTAGTCCTGTTGCTCCTATAATTACTCGAATGATAAAGATCTTCCTAAGATTCCAGTTTTTTTTAATGTCGTACATAAGAAATTGATATTTCGTAATATTTTCCCTTTCAGTTCGCTTAAATCCTGCATCATTAGGGAGTCTGACGTCAACTAGGGTTGCTACTGTGTCCCTTTTTTCGCATGTCACGATGTCAGGTTTAACTACTCCGTTTTTAGATATGTTACTGTAGGAGTTGCATAGTCATAGTGGATGGTGTATTATATGTTTCCAACTGTCCTTTCTGGTACATACTCCCGGGATTTGCTAGTACACTGGTTATTCAACCTGTTACATATAGTCCAGTGAATATATTTACACACTCTGTTGTGTCGCATTGTAGAATAGCCATCCCCTAGCAGAATGTTACAACTGCATGGCAGGTGGCTCAGACTCTGTGTGGCTGAACCTGTACTTGTTATTGTTGATGAGACCAATTATCTTTTTAACGGTATTGGCCATCAAGCCTTGACCTTAGACAGTCATTATTATACTCTACTGGTCATAGTGGAGCGATTCTATTTTCAGCCAGTCTACAGAGCCTACCTTATTTATATATCCTGGGATAATTCACCTAGGAAATACTATGCACGTTGTTGGTTGGGCCATTCTTCCAGTTTTCTGTAATAGAAGATATCGGTGTATTTCTGGTGGTTCTTGTGGGCTATTTCCGTGGCAGGATTATTGTCCGTGTCTGCCTAGTTAGTAAGACAGTCCTGCCTAAAATGTTGGCCAGTTTTGTGATAGAGGTAGTTCTGCCTGCTCCAGTTTCTTGATGTTGGCATACCATCATAAGGTTTTGGTTCTGCGAGCTCATCCGATATTGTCCGGTGCTCAAAATATTGGCTCAGTGTGATGGTAAATTTCTGAGAGACCCATACCCCCTGCTCCTCTTGCCAGATACAGTCTTGGTAAGAATGGATCGTGTACATTACTCTGTATATTGTTAATATTTTTTCTCGTGTTAGTGTCTAGTCTAGTAATGTATTTTTGTGACCAATCAATAATCCCAACGTTGTATGTTATCACTGGCATAACTAATTGTTTAATGGTAGTTACTTTCTTTTTGTTGGTAAGCTGTGTTATGCATTTTATTAACACGGCGAATATATTCTCTGCCAATTTTCTCTCTCATCTTAGCATGTAGAATTGAATCGTTATATTCTATGCCAAGGTATTTGTATTGTTCCTGTTCTTCAAGGCTTTTGATGTATGTATCTTGATCAAGCTGTATGTTTTCCGTTTTTATCTTCTTCACAGCTCTGAGGGAGCACTTGGCACATTTGTCCAGGCTGAACTTCATTCACATATCTTTGGAAGAAGATATGTACAACCTTCAAGAGTCGGCTTAAGTCAGCATCTGAACTAGCATACATCTTGAGATACTCCATGAATAGCAGGTGGTTAACTCTTCTGTTTGGATCTTGTTTGAATCCCTGACTCAGATTATAGTAAATCCAGCTTTTATTTCGTAATATACTTAGCGGATCAATTACCAGACAAAAGAGTACAAGAGATAAGCTATCTCGTTGGACGATTCTTTTTCGAATCTTGACGTCAGGGATTTTTATTGTTCCATTAGTATGTATAAATGCCATGGTTGTTAGCCACATATTTATATTTACTGATATGATTCTCTAGAGAAACGGATAGATATTATATAGATAAAGGCAGCGCAGAAGCCATATGTGGGTTACACAATCGTATGCCTTTTGGTAATTGATCCACGCCATGCTTAAATTTATCTGCCTCTTCCTTCAGTCCTAACTGATAGTCTTTTTGATAAACAACTGTTCCTTTGTGTCTTAACACTTCCACCTGCGCCCTGCTTGTTCTTTTTCCAGGTACGTTCTAGAAGATAGTTGTTCGTTGATGTTGTCTGCAACCAGGCTAGTGAAGAGTGCGTAGGTGAGGCAGCAGATTGGTCTATATTTTGTAGGGGTTTGTGTCTCACTGTGGTGAAACACTTACTATAATTGCTATGATGTGCTGGTAGGTTCATCCAACAGAAACTAGGTGCATTGTCTATGTCGGGTGTTTGGTGATTCTGAAATTGATCTAGCTTTCGTTTTATCATTCCAGACGCTATCACTGGCTCTGGTTCTGACATTTATGGCTTGCTTTTATTACGTCTAGCTAAATCTACGATCCACTTGGTCTCTTGGTTTCACGACCCCTTCGACGTCCATCATCTGCGTTTAAAAGACAAAGTAAACTAACACCGCTCTTGCTCCTGGTTCTTTTCTTTTCTTCTACGATTTGCACATGCACACCACATACACACACGGACATATATATATATATATATATATATATATATATATATATATATATATATATATATATATATATATTTATATATGTATACATGGTAATTTCCAGTCCTCTCAAGTATATCAACTCCCGAAACCCGTCTGTGTATCTGTGTTATTTATTCCCTATCTCTCTTCTAAAATGTATATTCTTTTGTTTACTTTTTCTTTCTTTTATCTCGATTCCATCGTTGGATTTGATAATCTGACGCTGTACATCACGTGGGTTTATCTTCCAACAATTCTCAATATATGATATGCACATATTCTCAATTCTATGACGTCTATTTAAACACATCTCATAACCTCAAGCTACAAGTAACATAGAAAACGGTGTACAATTAATTGAATACTATAGACCGGCTACAATAGATGTCGTATTTGACACAAAATAAATAAACTAGGGTTGATGTACTGTAACACAATCACTCTAAATCTGTGATCGTATCTATCTCTTTACGTCTCTTTTAAAGAGTTTCCATCTTTTTTAATTATTTCATACTTTTTTTCATTACGTCTCATTCAAAACATTTAACACTTGTATGCTCTTCCTTCCTCAAGTCTCAAATTACTCTCATTATACAATTGACACACATTTTTTACGTTGCTCACAATGAATACAAAGACAATTTGGCGCTCACTTAAAACTAGCTAATAATTTTCCGTTTTTTTTTCACTTTGCTACATTTTTTCTTTTAATAATACGCCCAGTTTTAATTGAGTGTCCTGTATCTTCGATATTTTTATGAATTCTTTTTCAAAAATTGTATTTACTTACTTTTTTTAACACTTACATTTTTGTAATTCCTTGCGACGTATCTATTTCTACTTTTCTTTCTTATACTTATTGTGGTTTCATTCCTCTGTTATTTCTTTATTTCTGACTCCCTTTTCATTGTTACATTTCTGACCTTCGATCGGTTTGTGTTTTCTCTTACTCTGTGTATACGTATTTAACTTCTGCTCTTTTTTTTGCTTTCCTCCTTACATTATCATGCCTTTTATTTTAGATGTCTTCATTTGCTTCCGTTATTATCATTCTCATTGCCCATTCTTTCTTTCTTTCATCTCCTCATTTATGTCATTCTTTTGTTCTAATGTTCCTAATTGCATTTATTGTTTTCCGTTTCGTTCTTATTTCTGTGTCTGTCCTCTCTTTATTGTCCGCCCCTTTGTTCTTTTGTCTTTGTCTTTATTATCTTTCCCTTAGCTATCTCTCCTTTCTCCACGCCATTTATTGTAATACTTTTTCGTGTAGACTCACTTCATGTTATTCATTACTTGGCATTCCATAGGTTCTTTCTGTATATTTCATTAATTCATTGTTTTTTTTCTTTTTCTCTTTTTCTTCGCTTATTTTATTCTCATTCTTTTTTCTCGTTCTTCCTTTACTATATTTCACTTTCTATTCCTGTTGAATTGTCAACTGAATATAATTCCACTCCACCAAGTGGTTATAAGGTCATCGACCTGATCACCGCACTACGTGATAATTACTGCGCTGCAGAGGTATCACGTGTCATGAAAATTAGGCGCCAAATTTGTTCTTTCAAAGTTGTATCTTGAAGAAGAATAAAAGTTGTGCAATACGCACGTGTTATTGTTACCCCATTCTATTCTTGAATGTTCTTCTATTTCTAGTGACTCATAGTCTACCACGATTTTACGCTCTACCCGTCAAAGCTTAACAATTTCTCTTCTCTTAGTTTATTAATTTCCGTTGTTCTTCTCATTTCGTTCTTTCCTTCTATAATTGTCCCTTTTTTGTCTTTGCTTTCGTGTTTTTTTAAATTTCTGTGTTCTTCTCTATGTTTTTATCTAGTTCTCGTTTGTTTTATTTATTTACATCATCGCCTATTATTAACTTAACTTATACTTTTTTCTCCCATTTGTGTTGTTGCTTTTTGTTCTTTGTTTATTTTCCCTCATTTTACTCATGTTTATTCGTCCTTTCATTCTGTCATTTAGTTTGTCTTTTGTTCATTCATCCTTTGTTTAATCTTATTACACTTTCCTTTGTTCCCACTATATGTTTTCCTTCTTGCATTGTCTCAAGTTTGTTTCTGTTTGCCTTGTGTACCTTATTTAGCTCCATCTGTTTGTCCCTCTGTCTTTTGATCGTTCTTTCTATTTCCCTTCATGTTTGTCTTTCTTTTATTTTATACTCCTTACATTTGACATGTTTTCGTTTCTTTTCCTCCATTACTTTTTGCTGTCCTCCTCTACTATTTCTCACCATTTTTTATTTGTTAAATTTATTTTCTTCCTTCCTTCATGACAGACATTTCCTTTAACTTTTCTCATTTCGACATCCCTTCTTCATTGTGTTGTTCTTTGTATTACTTTCTTCTGTCAGGTGAAATTAGTATTTCACTTTGCCCTTTCCTTTGGTATTGCTTCCATTGCTTTTATTGGATTTTCTTTCTTTTTCTTTTCATCTGATTTATTTGTTCATATTCTTCCGTCAGTGTTCTTTCCTTCTAGATTTTCATTTTCGTCATTTTAAATTTCTTTTTCTCTCTATGTTCCTCCATTGAATAAAAGCTAATACTTCCTGCTAATATAAAAGACTGTAATTATTGGAATAAACCGTTTTAATTATGGGATTTGAATAGCCATCGTTTATAAGATAGGAACACATCGGCCAAATTTCAGGATATAGCAAATGTATTCATCTATTTCAGACAGATATTCTTTTGTGTTTCGCGTTGGAAAACGATGTCTTTATCATCTTGACAATACTTAATTATTTTTACTTATTTATCTTTCTTAGTTTTTGGTATATTTTCTGATTCATTATTATAGAGTTCATGGTTTCATCTATGAAGAATAATTTAATGAAACGTTTTTTCTGAGAACCTTTGATAATCGTTATTTCCATTTATCTATGTATATATATATATATATATATTTCTATATATCTATCTATCTATCTATCTATCTATCTATTAGTGGTTTATCATCCTCACCACCTGCATCTCTGTGCACTCCTCCCTCTAAATATCTCTCTATATCATGAACTAGAAATAGTGTTGCAAGTTAATCGCAGGGTTTGCACGAACATAAGTGAGAAACTTCTCAATATGGTTAGTGGTTAGGAGTCAGGGCTTGCCGGTGAAGCAAATGACGAAGTCTGCCATATTCGAGGAATGCCGGTGTTCCTTCCTCAATTGGTAAAGTATGAATCGACTTGCTCTCTTTCCATCCATAGATCAAATAATCATGTGAAGTAAACTATGAAAACCATATCAGCCTAAACCACATTTGCCAACAAACCAACCATGTTCAACATATCCAGTATGAGATAACATCGGAAACGAAATATATGTATACTTATTCTTCTGAGGTGAGTGAATCACCTAATATGGTTTACACATTTTACCTATGAACCGTGTTAAAAATTCTGCTCGGCTGTATTACACCTTTATACTGATGTATTACACCTTTTTATCTGATGCGTATTATACCATAATCAAAGTCAAGTAAAAATCTAGCAACATACATTGTATGTAAGCAAAATTGTAGTAATATTGTAAATTGTGCATACACTTTTATTCGTATAAAATAACAGCCAGTGTTAAATAAGTTTGCATATGTTAATTTGATTCTATATAACATAATTTAAAAGACAAGAGTTACATAGTGTAAAATTGGCTCTCACAATAAATGTCAGTATGTATATCTGTCTGTCTGTCTCTCACTTTCGCTCGTCGTCCAATGCCTACTATATCCGATCTGATAATATCTTTAAAACGACTAAAATGCAGATCTTAATCTAAAGGCGGACCCGTCTATGTTAATTAGCACATCATAGTTGCGCGTTTCTTGCAAATAAAGAAAACTGAAATGGCCGTAAATTTCCTCGCATTTTCATCGTTCGGTAGCTAGCGGTGATCTCGTTATTCATTACTAAATATTTAAATGTAAGCTAGATTTTAATTCTAACTTCGATTTAATGCAATTATTTCGCTCGAAGAGTAGAATTAAATAAATACAAAAACTTAGCTCTTACACGTAGTGTTTGTTGGGTTGTTTTTTAACACTATATCTGTACGGCTATCTTATTTTACATTATATTCAAATTGCAGTGCTTAAAGGAATAACGCCGATTTTGGTTCGTAGAATTCAGCGTTCTCGTCAGATAATTCCATGTTGTCATTACACGCCGTACGTTTAATAAGTTTGTATAGATTACGTAGCTAGTGTTGCTTTACGCAAGCTTGAGTATTTATCAACAATATTTGCAGTTCTGTATTAAATAAGATGTTCCGTAAATAAACATACGCTATTATGATGATAAAAATTATCCTTCGAAACAAAAATA
>OY744536.1:61533217-61565717 GCA_963556195.1 Sepiola atlantica
AAGAGGGCTTATAATAATATCTATAAATACGTATTAATTATTAATTAACTACATACATCGATGTTTGATATTAACGCACTCTTCTGTGCAGGAAGTTAATTCTCTACGGTCGGCCGGCTCGAACTCCGATCACAAATCGCCACGGATTTGTAGTTAAGAGCGTTCACCGGTCGGCCACAACGAATTAGCTAATACTTGTAGAGGAATTTAACTTTGTAAATAGCGAGTCGGCGGCTAATTTACACGAGCAGCGAAAGTGATCAACAACATGTGTTTGGTTCTTGCATGAAGTTATTTGTACTGCTTGTTATTAAACTCACTCGGAGTCCCCGCCTTTAGTGAATATATATATATATAGTAAGCTATGCAAATATATGTATGGCAATTAAGCTACACAGAGGCTCCCGCGTTTCATTCCCGGGATGAAATATTCAGTCTAAAATGCATAGAGTTATTTTTGCCGGGTGTTTTTATATACACGGGTGTCTATCATTATTTACATGCTTTATATTCCCCTGTGCTGTTTATTTTGTTATTTCACAGGAGATAATCTAAATAAGATTCATTGATATGTACACATACCATGTAATCCGGTTAGCCAGTTTAGAATACAGTAATATACTCACTGATAATTAGACCAATATTACCATCTCAATCATGTATTCAACTGCAACCTCCGCTTAACAATTCGTGTTCGGTGTTATTCATTTAATAAATAATAAAATCGAGATCTTTCATTAGTTGGACAAAGTCCTCATCTTGGAGTACGTGTCTGCTGATGTAACTTCTGACTTTTTAAAGTACGTTTCATAGAACTTTTAAATGTGTACATAATTTTTGCGAGATACATTATATAATTTGCGGGGGTAAATTGTTATTGATTATAAATCTTGTGTTATACTTAATTATATCATTAGTATCACAATTATTTAGGATTGAACCTTAAACTGATGATTCCTTAGCAGTTCATTTGTTGCGCGACAGGCCCATGTATATTAAATAACGTATTTTGTTTACGATTTAATACAAATTTGGGCAAGTCGCACATTACAAAGCTCAGAGATAACATACGCCGAAATGTTGTGATAAAATATCTCCAATATGAGAACCGTAGTCCGCATGATGTAAAACATCGAAAATTTCATTCAAAACCTAATAAAGCCCGATATATAATAATACAACAGGGTTTTGTCACGCTTATGTTTCAATTATACTTTTCGTTTGTCTGTTGCGTTGAAAATTTTAATAAAATTGAAGTTGGCCTTTAACGCTTATGTTTTAAATACACTTTGTTTTGCTATGTCGCATAACAATTTGAAATATAATTTTGGAATCGGCCTTCACGCTTGTGTTTCAAATACGATTTTCGTATGTTTGTCACGTTGGAATTTGAACTATGATTTTGGCCGGCCTGTCACTCTTATGTTTCAAATACACTTTTACTGGGCCAGTACCGCTGATGTTTGAAATATACTTTTCCTGTGTCTGTCACGTTGAAATGTTAAATATGATTTTCCTTGACCTGTTCCGTTGAAGTATTTAGTGCTTCTGTGTGAAACAAGTTTTTTAATCTGTCCGGCTTAAGTGTGAACTTTCACTTTCGACAGTTTATCACGCTAAAGTGAAACATATCATTTTCGTTTGGGCTTTAGGTAGTATTTCCCATCTACTTATAAGAGGCGATGTTCTTCGGTTGATCGGCCGATTCGTAACACTTCATTTTGAAATATAATTTTCATATGTAGATTCACCTTGAGCGCCAAATAGCATTTTCGTAAGCCCATAATGTTTACATTTGAATTAAAAATATGTTCATTGCCATACTAAAGTTTAAAATCAGCTTTCAGATGTGACTGTGTATTTCTGTATAACTTTCGGAAGAGGTTGAAAAAAATTAATCATTTAACGTGCAGAAATAATGGACGCAAATTCAGCATACCCGTCGGTATTTCAATTATAAAGGAATCATACGATACAGCTGTTTGTTCAAATTGCAAATATTTTTATATAGTGATTTTATTGCAAATAATTTCAGAGCATGATAAGGAACAATCGCTAATTGGCTTCATTTAATGGGATGACAAATTACATATAACGAAGAAATAATTGTCTCATTATATCCTGGAACACTTGTATACCATACAAAGGAAATTGATGCGTGTCATATTGTTTTTTGAAAAATAGTAAACGTCAAGTGTTAGTGAGTTATCGCGGCGAAAATATTGTCCTCGTAATTTGATCAGTAACTACTTTTTATGTAAGAATAACATTTTTTAAGATGGTGTCTAACAACAGAAGAAAGTATATGGCCTTACTCTCTATTTGTGGTGTATATGTGTTAGGCTGTTGGAAGACCATTTGATTCAGTTAACAAAAGGAAAGAAACGTTACTGCAACCACCAAGAGACTGTTAGTCCAAATCCAGTTTTACAATAAATATTCATCATGACAAAGTGAATTATAATAATTATTCTTGTTAGTAGTCCATTTGCTCGAAACAAATATATAAAGATGATGTACAAAAAAACGATATTAGTTTGTATATGTATATATATATATATATATATATATATATATATATATATATATATATATGTATATATATATGTACATATCAATATATATTTATATATATATATATATATACATATATATGTATATATATATACATGTGTGTATATATATATATATATATATATATATATATATATATATATATATATATATATATATATATATATATATATATATATTAGTAAAATTGTTCCACTGTATAGAATACATTTAATTGTTTAATTTGAAACGCTTTTTAAAACCAGTAAAATACAGACACTTTTTTTAAATGAACATATTTATTTTATATTTAAATTTTCGATTCACACAAAAAAACATAGTGCCGCTTGATCGTGTGCTTCAGTTGTAAACAACACTAGTGTAATAATGTCCATCAGTAGTGGGTGTGCCCTGGTCGCACGTTATAAGTATTTGTAAAATGTTTCTACTGTATAGAATGCATTTACATTTTTGAATTTGAAACTGTTCTTGTAACCAGTAAAATGCAGAATTTTTTTTCTAAAATAAACATATCATTTATTTAAAATTAATATTTTTGATTCACACAGGAATATACATAAGGATAATAGCCAATATTTGTTTAATTTCTTTTTTTAAACGACATTGTGCCCCTTGGTATTGTGATTCAGTTGTCATGCATCGTTGGCACCCGTTACACGCGCATTAAAGCCCCCAAGTATGATGATGTCCTCATTCTGTTAACATGCCTTGATGGTGTCATGTAACTGAGTGTAGAAGTGCTCCTTTGTGTCGTCAGGTGCCGCGAGTGTTAGGGCGTACACACACAATAGATTAATTTATACATATGTGGTGTTCAAACACAGTGAAATTAGGCGTTCAGTGGCTTAATCACAGAGTTGTACATTTTGAAGCAGTGAGTTTCTGACTGCAAAACCACCACCGTGTACGTGAACTTCCTCTTCCTTCTTCCCTTGCCAGAAGAAGGTAGAGTCTGACTCGTTTAGGTATCCGAAGTCTGCTAAGCGAGTTTATTGTAGTGCAGCAATGCCTACCCTTAGTCTCAGTAGTTCGTTGTTGATGGTAGTAGTTGTTCGGGCATCGGAAATGTTGAGTATGTCAGTAGATAGACCAGTCATCATAGTACGGACATTTTATCACTCTAGCCTCAGTGCTGTTTTCTTTGTACTTTTTTTGGTTTTGTTGGTGCAATAGTTTCTGACCACTTGTGGGAATTAGTAAAGCAGGTGGTAAATGGGGGGATAACACTTAACTTGCTGTGGGCTGCTCAGCTTTATGGCGGGCGGTAGCTGTCCAATGAGGTAAACTAACATCTCCCGCCGTCTGGATCGACCCCTGGCGCCCAGCTGTACGCCAATTGAGCTATAGCCTTATAACCGGTGACTGTCGCTCCCCTGTTTAGTCCTATACAGATGCATAGCTGAAGTTTTCTCTCCAGTTCGCTGGCATGGGAAGATCTATTGAGAGACTGGGTTGCTCAATCGTCAGCATTTCCCTCTCGGTCTTGCTGATATAGGCCAGAGGAATGGAAGTACCAATACGTCCGACATCAGGTTGACTGCAGTAGCTGCAAGAGAAGAGCTAAGTGCAGCGCTTGTTAGACTGTGGGGCTACACTCCAGATGTGTTGCTGTTGTTTACTCCTTTAGCCTTTACCGAACCAACGAATAACCACAAGACAGTGGTTCTATTTACTCATAGCCGGGGGCCTGTTCATTTGCATCAGGCCTTCGCCATGCAGCGATGGTCCTGACATGCCGCATGTTTCGGAGCAGACCACCTCCGAATCTCCTGTAGTTGTGTTTGAGTCCGCAAGGCACTCCATTGGCATGTGTCGCCACGGGGAGTTTGCCTATAGAGAGGCTATGTACTGGTAGGGAAGACTTACGCACTCTGCTCACTTTTCGCCTAGATAAGTTAGTGGTGGAGATATCAATAGGAAGGTGAAGAGCACACACCACACAGTGCACTCTACTTGATGCATCAATAAACCACATCCACATATATATATACATATATATATATATATATATATATATATATATAATATATATACATACATATATATATATATATATAAATTATGCACACATATATATATATATATATATATATATATATATACAACTTTCTATATATATATATATATATATATAAAATGAAGTCTGTGTCCACTCGCATTAAAACATTATAGGATAATTACTCAAGCAAAATATGCTTATCTACTCCGTCATCCAATTAGACTAAGCCGTCATCTGTGTTTCCAGAAATTTACTTCGTCTTCTTACAATATTTATTATATTTTCTCAGTATTACCAGGCACCCTATAATTAACATTCGAAAGAGAAAATGACATCTATTTTTACTCGCTACTATGTATTTAGTCTCACCGCCATGAGCTACATCGGGTACTTACTTAATATTAGTACATTTCTGTTAAATCACCTGAATTATTCCATTGCCTCTTTCTTTATATTATCTACATAATACAAAGTCTTGTTTATCAAAACAAAAATCGCTCGTATTTGCGGGAGTAATATTCGGCAATTCTGAATGTCTGCTGCATATTCTTGCTAGAAACATTCTTGCTTACGCTTAACGAACAGATCGCCGCATACGTCTACGCGTGCGGGTATCTACTTTCCCATGTAAGTGCATTTGTGACGTTTTCAAAATAACGCATCTTTTCAATGGTGAAATCTTTTTAAAAAATACTACGCTAATTCTGTTATTAAATAAATATCACTTTCAATAT
Source organism: Sepiola atlantica (assembly GCA_963556195.1). Taxonomy (NCBI): domain Eukaryota; kingdom Metazoa; phylum Mollusca; class Cephalopoda; order Sepiida; family Sepiolidae; genus Sepiola; species Sepiola atlantica. Next base: position 61,538,525 of record OY744536.1, read on the forward strand.
TATTTGTTGAAAATCCGGCCGTCGAAAGAAAAGAGAATTTGTCTAAATCTACAAATATTTCTACTTAAGCGAAATTAAAAACAAATTTATATGTGAACATTCCGTATTGCATACGTAATTGGAACAATCTTTTTAACATACAATATTTCAAATCTATTTTCCGAAACACTAAAAAATATTGATTTTTTTAAATTTCAATTTTATTTATGAAAAAAAAGTATCAAACTATTTATTTCACATAAAAAATTAAAACGATTTTCATTATTATTTGTAGAAAACCTTTTGCTGAAACAATTTTTTAAAATAGCATTGCCCAGAGATAGTTAAGCTTATGCGGCATTACACCATATTTTTAGGTAATATTCTTTATTTACTACGTTATTATAACAATATTTTCAATATACACTATTAAACTATTACTAGCGGGGCCCTGTTGAAATTCCACAGTGTTTTCTACATCAATCTGTATAATTTACTGTTAATAATATTATCCGGTGTCTAGAAATATGCTCATATTTTACTCACCCAAATTTTGCGAGACGGGATGGAAGTATATATATTTATTTATATTACTCGGTTCCCGGGGCAAGAGCTGTCTCTTCAGCAGTCACCATCGGTCGCGACTCCCTCTAACTTGCACCCCCCGTTGTCAGGGGCAAATCTTAAATAGAAGTGTCAGATCGTGACACACAAAATAAATAACACACACTCTATCGTATTAATATATAAATAATAAGAAGAATAAGAAGAATAAGAAATTTTAAATATTAAAAAAAAAAATAATAAATAAAAATCGTAAGCCTAAAACCGGCCGATTTGGTAAGCGTTTCCGCGTCTCCTCCGCCTTCCACAATGCCCTCCTCCTTCCACGCTGAAGCAACAGTAGCGAGCGGGGGGGCAGTTAATGGTTTAAGTAAGTTAATTTCGAAATATTGAACAACTTCAATTCTTTAGTCCAGTGGTAAAGTCGGCGCTTTCCAGCCTGATGTTACGGTTTCGATTCCAGGTCTCTCGCTCCAATTTATTTGCTGTTTATTTATTGAATTTCTTTAGGAGCGTGACACACGTACGTACACCTTAGCGTATTAATATAGAGATTGCCAAACATATCAGAACGACACTTTGCTTCGATTAAAAAAGAAGCCGTTAGATTGAAATCAAATAACCTACATATTTCTGACGATAAGAAGACCATCTATTAGTGCAAAAACATAAATACTTTTGTAGAATTTTTCAATTACATATTTTTATCAACGAACATACGTCACTAATTTGTAAATAAATTTTACGACGAAGCCAAATGACGTTGGTGTTTGAGAATAATGTTATTTATAAATATACAAGTTCTTGGTTCTTAACATATGTTTGTTTTTACTTCGTTTTTGAGTGTGTTTTTGGCTTGCAAAATTCAACAAATAACATAATAGAGTGCGCCGATTTCTTGAGTTTATAAGGTTGACAGAGTTTGACAGACAGCCGCGGTTATTGTGGGGAAAACGCATCTCCCGAAAACGGCGAATCGATCGGTACAAAAAAGTGCTTCGTATCTGTTTTGATGGGACACTTTGCTTCGATTTGTAAAAAAATCCGTTAGATCTGAATAAAATAATCTGCAGAATATTTCGTGTTAAGAAAACATCTTTGAACTAGCGCTGTAAAAAACATACATCTCTCCAAAAAAAGGGACTTGGTTGTTACTAAAAATCGTCAGAATATATATTGTGAACTCATATTTAAATCATCTAAATTACATGCATTGATCTGTGTTTTTTTTTGTTTTATTCTGCATAATTGATACTCTAATATTTTATTTTAATTAAATAATTATTTTATATTTCTCTTGGGCAAAGTTCTGCTTACCAAAAAATATCGTCTACGATTTCAGCAACTAATACTCGCCAATTCTAGCCACTGTAGAAAGCCGTGGCTCGCCGAAACAGTTATACGTGTATGTAGATAAAGCGAAAGAGAGAGGGTGATCAGAGCAGAAATTCACAATCTAGAAACGGAGAAAACGTCACATATTATTAAGATTATTAATAGATATGCGTTCTCAAAGTTCAAGAACTTTTGCAAAATACAAAGCCACCCCAAGTCATCACCATGTTCTTTGAGCACGAGTTAACGCGGAATTCACTTTTTAATTCAAGAGAATCCTGAACACAATTTTATCAAGCTATCAACTTGTCCTTAGTGTTGCAAGCGGCAATTACCTGATAAAAATAATAAGCTGTCAAATAGCGATATTATTTTTTTTTACTTTCTTTGCACGTAGATATATGTAGATGTACGTAATTGTCTTTACATGTGTGCGTGTCTACGTATATGTGCACAAATCATAAGGTGTGTGTTTATACTTTTTTGTATATACGTGTATATTACTGTAATTTGAGCGTGTGTATATGCGTATGGAACCGCTCATGACGTTTTATGCAAATAAACACGTGTATATATCTGCGCGTAAATTTGTCAGTCGTCCGTTTGTTGGTCTTGTCTATAATTGCTTTAACTATAAGGTAATGGTTTTAACATTTTCTTACGAAATCATAACGCCTCAGGAAAAACGAGATCGACCGATTTCTCCTTTGAGGACTCCACACAAAATTATAACGAATTGTAAACAAAAATAAAAACATAGAATTTCTTAAAGTAAAAATTGAAATTTAATAAAATGGTGATGCAGTTTGAATTAATTTTTTTCGAATTGATCACGTGTTCAGTTTTTGATGAATTTTGTAATTTTATCTTTCACACTTGTTAAGAATTATTTGTCTGAGCAGATCTGGCTTATCTAATACACCCCCCACACACATATATATATATACATATATATATATATATATTGTGTTTATTTAGGTAGCATTTTCTCATTTATGCAAACATTGTTTAAAATAACAGAACTCGTCTGCTCAGCAATAACTTTTTTTTTCAATTTTTCTGATGGTATTGTTTGTACCTGAGGATGATTCGACGAAAGATTCGAAAACGTTCGTGAAACTTATGAAACATTTTTTTTATTTCTGGTCTAAATAAAAAAAGACTATTTGAAAAATTTGAGAAACAAATATATATATAATTAAACAGACGGATTTTATTATTTTAAACAATGTTTGCATATATATATATATGTATATATATATATATTTATGTATGTATATATATATACATATATATATATATATGTATGTATATATATATACATATATATATATCCATATATATATATATATATATATATATATATATATATATATATATCAAACGAGAAGAAAAATGAAAGAGAGCGAGAGAGATAGAATACAATATTCAAGTTACCATTTTCTTTATTAACATTGGAAAAGATCCATAGACTTATTGGACCGTTTTGTCGACATGTGAAATAAATATATATATATATCTTAGATTTTCCAAACGTTTTACTATTCATTAGTCGAAATATTATGTCAAGAAAAAAAAAATCAGTGGTTGCATTTTTTTACGATTAAGGCGACTTCTTACCAAGGCCCACATGCCACTCGAAGATAAGGGTTAAAGAGTTTTACTGGTGGACGGTCAGACAACATCACGCGCAGCGGCACGATGGTTGTAGCAGGGTAGACATTTATTATTTACAGAGACGGAATTTGTTTACATTGGACTTGAAGACAACTATATTGTTGTCGGCTGAGGAAAAGGCTCGCGGCACATTGTTGCACAGACGGGACCTTTTTTATGGTCACGCAGATAGAGAAAGGGAAATCATTGGCAGTGGTAGTAGCTAGGCGGGTTCTAGTTGTGAAAGTTTTACACTTGCTATCAACTGACTGGAGCTCAGTCGAAGACCTGTCATGAAAATAACGGTAGAGTAAAGAAAAGCTAGCAACATCTCTTCCCTTAAAAAGTGATTGTAGGGAAGAAGATGAACTCATCCCCCATCCGATTTTGAATTCGGTTTTGGACTCTGTCAATGCAGTAAAAGGTGCTCTGAGCGGCACCTTCCCATGTGTGGCAGCAGTCCTCTATCTTAGAACGTATTTGACTCTTGTACAGGTAGACCATGGCATCGGGTGTGAGATACTTTCTGGAGCGGTAGAATGATCCAACCAGTTTCTCAGCGGTTATAGCAAGAGATTCGATGTAAGTATTCAATTGCAAGCCTGAAGACAAGGACAGTCCTATAAGCATATCAAAGCAATGGGCTACCTCAGGTGGATATATGTTCATTGTAACGGTCTTTAACGTATTAAAATTAACAAGCCACTTTACCCACATTGCAACACTTGCTGCGCGTCAGAAGGGAAATAGCAAGGAAATACCAGATTGTCGACGTGTTGCTATAGGTGATTGCGTCACAGCATAAATGTCGACAAATGATCTTAGAATGCGGTTTGGGAGATCATTTCATGCTTGCGTGTTCAAGTTCAATGATTGAAACAATGTTTCGTTTAAGTCTTGAGAGCTCAATGTCTAATTCATGGTTGTTTGGTGGTGGGTGTAATGTGTGGTGTAGTTGATATACAAGGGGGTTATCAGTGGTGTTGTTGAGTGCATTAGTGGTGATTACAGATAGCCATTTGAGGTGGTAAGCTACTCTACAGAAATCTGTTTCAATGTTATACAAAGTGTTGTCGTTGGCTTTTTGAGTAGTGATGAATTTAGGGCCGAGGCTGAGGAGTGTTTTCATCATGTGGGAGGGGATCTCTGATGTCTGTGACAAGGGTGTTTGTGGGCGGGGGTCGGGAAGTGTTGACCGCTAGGTTGTCTTGTTCACGTGTATGTGTGAAGTTGTTGCTGTGTAGCAGCCACGTGAACTTGCACTTAAGTCTATTCTTTTCTATTAAGAGAGAGTTGTGGAAGCATTGATCTATAGCTTCGGTTGCTTTGTTTAGTTCGGATGCTGTGGTTATCATCAGTTTGGTCTTAGTTGTAGTAAATTCCTCGATGAGCCGATGTAGCATGTGATGTGAATGTTTCAGGAGGTTCGTCATACAGAAAACATATATTTAGCCACGTGATATATAAATATATACATATATATATATATATATATATATATATTGATGTATATATGGATTTTGTATACATATATATATATATATATATGTATATATATATATATATATATATATATATATATATTTATGTATATATATAATATGATACTAAAAGTATACTTTTAGAGAAATGAATCTATAGTAAAATGGGTTAAGCTGTATATACGAAACCGAGCAATTATTAAGACAAATTAAGGAAGAGAGATTAAGATGTGCGGACGGCAAATCTATTTTACTTTCAATTGTTCAATGCAAGGTGTACTTGATAAAAACATGTTTATTTTATTTCCTTTATCCAGCCTTTTAAAAGATTAAAATCCATCATCAGAGAAATTACATAGATGGATAAGTTGGCAGAGGAATAACCAACATTCATTTTTTTTTAATTTTAAAAACAATATAAGCGAGTATTTTAAAATGACCCTAATTCCCAAAATTACTTCTTATCACATACTTTCATCTACGGTTGAATTGACTATTATTCCATTTGGTGTTCCACATTTTGAACACTTTGAACGCAGTCTCAATGAGGGGTTTAAATCTTTTGTCACCTGACATTTTGTCCGCCGGATGTCGGGGATTCCCTTTTTGCCTATGTTCACACTTTTTGATGGCACCGGACTTGATTCTAGTGAGGCTGCATCACAGCTTCCACATATTACTGAGGTTTTTAGCTGTCTTTTGAATACATGTTTTCTTTTGAAGTGCTTTCAATCAGATCAAGCCTCCGTGGGGTAACGTCAGTTGTTGAGGTCATTATCTTAGCTTTTTATCTCACCTGATTAACTGCTTAGCAGGTCCATTACTAGGTATTGAAACACGTGTAGGAAACAATAACTTTACAAAATAAATATATAATACAATAAACAATGTTTAATATGTGATGAATTATCGTCGGAAAATATATTTGTAAACTCTCCTAATATACATATAATCGGGTCTGATCAAGCTTGTTTTTATTTGCCTTATTCCGGACTTTACTGAATATTCTCAGTGAAACATCAAACTCTTTATATATACATATATAAATACACACACACACACACACATATATATATATATATATATATATATATATATATATATATATATATATATATATATATATATGTGTAATAAGAAATGTTGTTCTTGGGTAAAAATACATTGTGTAATAAGATATATGAAATAACTTTGTTTTCTTTTTCTCGCATTTGGTTTGTAATCAATCCATGTTTTGTGGTAACGAATTTGGGATAAGGGTCTATTTAGTAAAGGACGTCACGTGCCAGTTCAAATTGTAATATGAAATGTTGTTTCCTGTTTGGAAAGCATTGTTTATATGGTAATTTGAATTATTTAAAAATAATAATAAGCCATTAGTATGCCAAACAATGCATTTTAGTTTTATTAAATATATTTTTCTCAATTTAATGTTCAACGAAAAACGCCAGCTCATTTTAACTGACGAAGAATGTAGAAACCTATAAAGTGCTATTAAAGAAAATATTCAGATACCAATAATATAATCAGCTGCAATTGCAGCAACTAGAAATTGAATTACAAAAAAAAACAAGTGGACTATCAGAAAAAAATGGAAAGCGAAAAAAAAACATATCAAAATCTATAATAAATGTATAGGAAGTATCGAATAAAGGTCAACATTTTAAAAACGAAAGTGCATTGCCACAAAATATTATTTGAAATAATATTGAAAATTGTAATTACGATCATGAAAACACGATTACGGTTTCTTGGTATTTCAGACAATGCGAATTGGGGATATGTAATAAATGTCAATTTGCTGTTAGGAATATTAGGTACGGTTTTACATACCACATTTGTGAATTATATATTGTCACAAACAAACTTGCAACTTTACATTTTTAAGCAATACATTTATTGACTACAAGTGTTAGCGCTAAAACGCCCATTTTTTTACAAAAAGGTGGAGATGCATTAACTTAAAAAGACGAAGAAACTTGTATGACATTTTCTAGCGTAGATAGCACACACTGCGATGAGTTGCAGAAGTAAACTTATAACAATCATAAATACTTTACATTTTCACAAGTATTAGTATCAGAAATTAATCAGCAAATATGAAAACAAAGTTCTGAATAGATTATAGAAGTAACTTAGTTCTACACTCTAACATATTATACACGACTTCCTGTGTTTTTCAGAGTTTGTAAATACTCTAAACACAATGAACAAAGTGGAGTTTCAGATATTAGAAAACTCAGTTACAAAAAGAAAATTCATTCACCAGCTAAATTTGATAAACAAAATATAAATAATCTGCCTTCCAAACTGTGATTCGATTGCTGGTAACTGTATTTGTACATATACTATCAATATAAAATTAAAGATAGTGTTTTAGTGTGAGTGCATTTGACACAAAGTTACACATGCAAGGTCAGAAATTAAGTAAAATAAAGATTTATCAGAATTGCTATAAGTGACGAAGTGAAAAATATCAGAAAATGTATACAAGTAAGAATATTAAAATACAACTTAAATCATACTAACATGTTCCCAAGATACATCTTCACACGTCGGTGTGAATTGGAAAACAAACTTCGATGAGAACTAAAAATGTATCCAAAAGCGTCACTTGACAACAAATAAAACTTAAGGGACAAACCGATAATTACATTTACATTAAAAGGAACCACTTTTAACTTGAAAATGTTTGTGATGAAGGATACAAACATTTGGGTACGGATGCCTATATGTTATTTCTGTAAAAATATAAAAAGTTTCAATGCTGAAGCAGAAAGGTTTTAGAAAAAAATAAAATGAAACTATTCAGAAGTTGCGTTGTCTACTAAACTAGACACATAGAAAAAATGACTGACGATATTTAATAAAAAAATGTGTATGGAACGCGTGTCTTAACTGTGAAAGATTCCATTCACCTCATTAAATAAAATTGATGAGAAAGTGAATAGGACAAAAATGGATGTAGAATACAGCAAGTAGGTTTCCCTACAGTCTACTAAAAGAAAAAGAAAAAAAAATATTTGTCTAATTATGGGCAAATATGGTAGAAGACCAGATCCGGAGTGAGCGAGTGCGATAAAAATATTCCAGCTTTTGCGAATATATAATCTGTTAAAAGTTATCTCGCTTGTTTTCGAATTATTGCAAAATGTTAATTAAAAACATGCAAGCTTAGCGAGCGTTTTTTAATTAGATTTTTTTAAAGAGAACATAGGAAACAATTTGTGTCTGGACGACAGAATGGCAGAAGTTTTTTTTCAAAAAATAAAGAAAATAAATATCTTCATGCAAAGAAGAATCCCTAAAATTTCGGACTTCATAATAATAAACTTGGAAAAACAAAGTATTTGGTCTATACTAGGCAAGGCTAAACATATCGTTATCCTGTCATGTTTATCTACTATAATTTGGAAGTAAATAGATTCTTAGAGAATGTATGAACCGAGTTACAACGATGAGTCGTAGCAGTCATGGCGGCATTCGAGTAGTACTGTCATAATCACGGTATGGACGCAGACTTTCTGTAACACACTCTTATGTACACTTTTGTAAATATACCACTGGGCTGTCTTAATTATCATTAGCCTGATAGTTTCCGTCGGGAATGAAACAGCAACATTCATGTGTACCTTACTTGATTTGAATAAACATCGGCTTTTGTTGAAAATGGTAAAAGTATCGACAAATATTTATCTATATACTATATCTCTAAACAATAACGCATTGAAGATCAGTAGCAGAACAAAAAGCGGAGAAATGAGATAAGCCTAAGGAAATCAAAATACCTAAAACGATAAAAATAAGGCAAGTAATTAACGTTTCACCATGAATTTTGGTTAACGTAAATATTATTTTTATTTTGGCGTATAGATCTTGGAATCTTATATCATGAGTGCGTGTTTTGAAAGCGAGGAAATTGATGCGCGTGTATAATCCCAAGAGTGTATTCCTATTTTCAATCCCCGACTTTCAGTTACCAAGGGAAATTAGTAACTTTTAAGATAGACAATTAATTAATGATACAATCCCTTAAGACATTAAAGGTGTGTTGGTAATGAACTCACACGTTGTGTGAGAGCTACATATTTCACAATTTGTCAACGTCTTTTGCTAAAGAAATCAAGTAAACCGACTGATTATACCCTATATATTAATACGCGTCACCGGAACCATTTATCTATTGCATAGCATAATTTTTTTTTGAAATATGTTATTTAAACCGTATTCTTGCATAACTATCACTAATCATAAACTTTATATCTGAAACATCCTTAATTGCAATGGAGAAATAAAATGATTTAAGTTATCTAATGGACCGATATATTTAGAGTCTATATTAACACATGATGTAAATTAGATGTAAAATAAAGCAATTAAGTAGCAACGTTTATAAACGAGAGGCAGTATTTCTCTTGAGTGACATAAAGGAAGCACTACACACGTATCCAAATGAGTGAAATGTGACCTGTTAAGTTTATTACACTTTAGGGTTTATTAAAAGTATTTGAAATATTTTTAGAGCATACATCAATCCTTGAGCAAACTAATAGTTTAGTATGTATTTTGTCTCATTACACTATGTAGGAAAACCATTTACGTACCTAACGTTGATTAACTAACTGTTAGTATGATATACTTGCCGATTCACATTTGAAAAGTAAGTTTTAGTTTCTACTTTAGCCGTATAGAATACAAAGATGTGCATCCCTAATAATTGAGATGAACTTTTAAATATATTCCCAATATGTTCTTGGGAAATCTCATTTTGAAGAATAGATACACCGAGGTAACGGCTATACTCATGTCGGCACACTAACCTATTTGCGATCTTCGGTTTTTAAGCTACTTTTAGACTGCTTAAGCTTTGGCTCGCAACCGATCACTTATGGATAAAAGATGGTATGGGTAATACGCGGTTGACTTGTGAAGCCAAGCACCGTCTTCAAATCTCTAACAACGACGAATAGTTACTAGCTCGAGTTGTGATCATACTGACAAATAACTTGCCTGTTGTAACGGATTGATTCCTATTTCTGATATGAACCATGAAGTGTTTCCAACCAATACAGTTTCGACTTCAACTTATGTTCAACTACTACTTAAATTAACAAGCACGTTATGGATATGGCCTTTGTTGTGTGTTATTGTGTCATGAACGTCTGAATGTAGTGTTTTTTGCATCTGTCAAGATGGGCATTGGCCGTTAAACTATTACTTGTTCCAAAATGGCTAATGATAAATGTAGAGGGGGAATGACAGCTATTATACTTTTAATTGGTCGAGCAATATAGCTTGTTAAGCGAGAGGTAGATTTTTGAATGTTCAGCAGTTGAGTGAACGGTAAATTCAATTACTCCAAAATACCTGCATGAGACGTTATGGCACGTCACCTAGACAAAATATGTTAATAAAAAGACCCCATGGATATATGATGAAACTAAACAACTCAGTCATAAAAATGAATATGTAACGTTCATAGTAATCATTAAGCTACGGCAAGCTTTGAAGTTTCATAACTATGTCTCATCCAGCACACTCCGACAAATTAACTGGAAATCACTCTTTTGACAGATCCAATGAATTCAATAGATATGCATAAAAATACCGTCTCCTGCGACGCATTCATATTGTCGACTAATTAGACACCATGAATATATTACCAATAGCAACATGCAATATTTTGAGATTATATTTTTTTGCAATTTGTTCCTCGCAGCGCTGTTCCATGGCGATAACAATGATGATGACATCAGACGTTGCTCCTTGCGAAAATATTGGTATGTTCCTATTAAGAGAGTACTGGCATCAATACTTGCTCACTAAACGCGGCTAGTGCATCATCATAATTATACTTATCAGCATCAACAATATATTAACAGCAATCCTACTTTTAATTTGTCATTGATGTATAAACTGCGAGCAACGAGTTGTATGTATAACTCGAAATAAAACACTATCTGATCGGGTATTATGTGGGGATTACCTCTTTGTTGTCCCTGAACTTTCATTTAGAATTTGCTAACGCGAGTCACTATCGCCACAATCACAAACCAAGAAAATAAAATGTCTTAATAGAATGATGGCACGCTAATAAAACTATGATGATATATCTTTATTGTCGGTGGTGGTGAACGAGCGCAAGTAACTGAGGATAGAAGGCAGTATCATAGTAATTTGACGGGTTGTGTAACAATCGCAAATCCACTAACGATATTTTATTGGGTAACCATTTGTTACACCCGCGCTCTCACCTCAAAACTGTTACTGTGGTACTCCGTTGTAAATATAACAACGCACCGATGGCGTTTATTCGGCGACGGGGTGTTTCCGTTCTGCTGCCAACGTGTGTAGGTGTTTTCAATCAGCAATTAATTTATCTATGACATTTATGTTTGTTTTTTCCAAACCAGGTGGCTGCTTTATTTTCCTAAATAAATCGCGTTATAATGTTTTCTACTAGATGCATGTCCGTTTCAGCTAAGTCCACGCCTGACAAATAGCTTTTCGATACACCTTACCTGTATATTGGAAATGCTGCCGTAGAGCCTGACACCACGTAAAGAGTTAAAGTGAAAACAATAGGAGCAATATATAGCAGAAGGTTTAATGTCTCGCTGTTTAATATTGTTCTTGGCTCAACTTTTAAACTCGTTAATTTAATTTTTGATTGAAAAAATATTCGACTCTAAACTCTTACATTGTAACTGCTGATGCTATAAAATAATGAAGATGTACTTTTCTCTGCTAACACAATTCATTCCTATTTTCCGGCTCTCGGGCGTCGTATCGTCTTACTTTTAGCTTTAAATACCGTGTAATCAATGGTATTGTATGCACTTTGTTTATATTTACCTATCCACAATGTAATTACGATTGGATTTTTAAATATTTTTCATAATCTACTAATTATTTATCAGTTCTTGGCTATACTTTATTTTTAAAGCTTTTATTCATTTTTACTTTACTGAGATTTTTAAAACTGAAATGAATAAGATGTAAACATTACATTCGATTTCCGATATATTTTCGAAATTCAAACGATTCTTACATGTTTACATTAATTTAGTAATATTTTCTTAAAATATACACATATAGACTGCTAAAATGTGTTTCACACTGTTAACTACTTTCATGTAATGTATCTACGTAACTTCAACGTCATAGGTTTTATCGCATATCCGTGCAAAGTGTCTTAACGCGTCAGAACTGTACTTTTCTATTATAGAAGACACAGAAGAAACAATCAAGTTACATTTCATATAATTCTCCTTTAAATGATACCGAACAATATGTGTGTGTTATTAATTTAAAAAAATACCCTATTAATAGAATTACGAAAAACAATGTATCACGGTAGCCAATAACTCTACCTTCGTTTGTGTACACAGTAAAAATATATACATTTTAAAAGCTTAACAGTAGCGTGCCCTCATTTGCAAACCTCTCGTTTACATAATTAGAATAACACATCATTTAAACTAAAAATACGTAAACTATTTGGTCTCATTTAAAAATATTTATGAGCCTGTACAGTAACCATGTATTAGTGAACACTTGCATTATAGGGAATACATTATTTTATCTGACAAATACAAATGTGAAATGTGCTTTTTATTAGTTACTGGAATCATTAAATAATTTATCCATTAGAACATTTTTCCTATCTTTGATCATCGTTTTTAAAATCGAAAATAATATTGGTTAGATATAAACAAAGATACATATGCCAGGTTAAATTAAATCAATGCTTTACTTTTAAAATCAAACACGATAACAATATATATATATATATATGTATATATATGTATATATATATATGTACGTATGCATATATATATATATGTATATACATGTATATATATGTGTATATGTATATATATATACGTATATTAATGTATATATATCTATATATATATACATATATATATATATATATAAATATATATATAGTCATCTAAAAAGAGCAGTTTCGTCATGTAGACGCATCAGTCTGGCGACACTGTATAAACATCCAAATGTGGAACCCGAACGACTAATCATATACAAATGTGATCAGCAGTCGAATATCTTATCCACTGTTTCAAAACGCTCAACAATCGCATTCGAAAAGTATAATTACATTACATAAAGACTACAATTCATTTTAATTGTGTTAAGACCATCTAATGAGAAATTTTCATCGGGGAATATGAACGTTCCTATGTCGATACTTTATTCATGTAAGTTTTATTCCTAGATATTGATCGCGTTAGCAATACTATATCCATAGTTGGTCTCAATTTTTATTGCAAATTTTGAACGCTTTTTGGCTGGGGTTTTAACATAAACAGTTTTCTTGTACACCATGATTTTAATGAGATACTAGATGTATTTCTAACTCGAAGTGAAGAGATTATACTATTACATTATGGAAGTTAAACATATAACACAAATATAGCACAGTTTCTGTATTTTCGAATGCTACAGTAGTAGAACAAATTTAATTAATTGATGTAACCAAACAGTTAACGGTTATGTATTGTCCTATCTTTATATTCGAATTATTATGCTTACGATGATATACTTAATACAGGGGGATACTCAAAACTGCTACTTTTTGAAGCATTAATAAATTCACAAACAATTTCCGCAGTCCAACACTATTTAATATAAATAGCAGGTAGTATATACATGATATGTACAATAAGTTTCAATTATGAATGACGATCAGATTTATTTTCATCGATGTTCAATGATATGCTTCGAATGTGCAGCTCGCGTTAAACACACACGCGGATACGACGTGAACATTCGTCAATACATCGGAAACCATTCTTCTTTTGCACTGTCTTGAATTCTGTTGTAATAACTACCTCTAGTTCGGCAACATTTCGAAATTGTTTTGATATATATATATATATATATATATATATATATATAATTACCTTACGGATAGGAACATAAGGGCTTAAATCCCGTTGCGGGTTAATCCAATGCATAATTACAGTCTCTATAATGAGACAATCAGCATACTGTGCCACAGCGGTTACAACGAAATATTTATAGTCGTGGAGTTATCCTATCATTTTGAAACTACTGTACATATTTCAGAAGGTTTTTCGTCTGCTCGAGCTTCACAAAACTTGGTTGACGACCACCAGTTTCGGTCAGTATTGATCAACGTAGCGGTGCACATGGGTATAATATAATTCAATTTTAACAAACAAACACTATGTTATATTCATGACAGACACTTAGTCCACTAGACAGGATAGACTGTAGTTAATCTATACCAAATCGGGTTTCACTATGGTAAGAATTATGAAGTTTGTTAACAATTCCATGACGCACATCTTCGGGGATTCAGCTGTCAAAAAGTGAAAACGCACTTTTAGATTAAAGTCTTTTTTTTTCGCGTTAAAAAAAGCCCGCTCCTCCACTTAAACTACTGATTTTATGTTCTGATTAATTATCTTTTTTGTCATCCCTAGACTGGGAAGTAGATTAAATTTCCGGACATGAGTGCAACTGTTCTATAAAAAATGTGATTTCGCCAAACTGGAAGTAGCTCGTTAACCGAAACTATCTAATCATTCTCTCAATTACTTCCTGTCGCATTAAACAGCTTTCATCTAATCAAAAGAAAAAAAATTCTTATATAAAACATCAATTAATACCTGAACCGATATCATCGATTTATATTAGTTTTATTACGACATTTATCATTCAGACACTCGGAATGTATTTTTCTGCGCAAATCGACCGGCTATCTCAAACTGATCTTTAAAAACCACGGAGACAGACAAAATGACAGCACATGATGATTAATATAATCATCAGAATTCGACACCCAAACACCATTAGCGAAACTGTATATTTCGTTTAAGCGAGTTTGTCTGTAAGTTCGTAAATTAAAGCTGCAATTTTGAAAACGTGTTCATTAAATTTGTACTGCTGCCTGTGTCCCATAATGTCAGTAAGTGTCTCTTTTATGTGGTTACTTTGTAACGCTAAAGCCGTAAATAGCACGCTTTTTAAAGATATTTAAAATACAAATAAAAACACAGAAAGTAAAATATGTAATGGATGATTATTTAAACAGAAATGATGGAAAAACAGGAGAACTTATGTGAACGTTATTTATCTTAAAATAAGGAAAGACATTTGACGTATATATTTACCTATATTAAGTTACTGATATACATATTTCCTCTATTATTAACATATAGTTTCGATATATCTAAAACTCTATGCAGATTATTTACATTTTTGGGTTGAACATTTTTACATTGAGGCTTACAGGAAAAATATTGGTTGCCAAACTGTTTGAATTGCTTTCATTTACTGATTTTCTAACTTTAATATTTACAAAGATATAGGTTTGAACAAGCCCTGCAATGAAAGGAAAAATAGAGACAGCCGATTGTAGATGATGTCACGCATATCTGCGTGATGTTGTATCAACTTGGTTTTCACGGTCTAGATTTAAATATGATAGTTCTCACTAAACGCGCGTATTAAATATATTAATATTGTTTTGTTGTACATATTTCTTATATCCCATTGTAATTCCTGGCCGTCAGAGACACTTTAAACATAACTGCTCATTCACATTACATTAAAATGGTTGCATGTTAGTACAATCGGATAAACAAGAAGTATGGATGGAATTCCAAAGCTAAACGGTACGATGGAAATAAGCTATTATTAATTATTATATGTTATAATATTTTCAGGCATCTGGTCAATTCTACACTGAACGATGTGATTTTTCTTCTAGTACGGTTAATCGGCAGTATTTATGTTGAAAAGACACAGGTTAAGTAAGTTCATCGGAGTACAGTGCATGAATACACTGGTAAAACAAGCATTCGGATGCCATATTGTGGCGATAGGACAGCCAAGTAGACAGTGCGCGACTTATAAGGTAAGATACTCTTTGTTTATTAAAGAGGGGAATGTTACTCGTTGGAGCATCAGCACAGATGTGTCAACGATACTCCATGTACTGGTAAATGGTTGATTTATAGAGTTATATGATACTGGCAATTGTAACAAGTCTCTTAGCCCAGTAAAGGGAGTCTTGTTTTTTTACAGCAGATAGACAGTATGTATTTATTCAAATTTATGTTACACGTGAATGGTAAGCTGTAAGTTTATACGTTGGACTCTCAAGAAATGGCTATAATTATCACTGGTATGTAAATTTCTTATAATGGTTTGGAAAAAAACCTTTTGTTTATAGCAATGAGTGTAACAATTCAATTTGCCCTCATTCTACTCCAGACTTGAGGTAATTTTTCATCCACTGCTTTCGATATGTGTGCCTTCGATTTGCTCTCATGCCGCGAAAGGGGCGTTGTTTAGCCTTCAAATATTTCCATCTCGGACACGATTACATCAGGGACATCTATGATAAAAATCATGGCTAATCGACCCTTGTGGAACACCCGCATACATGTGGACGACCTGGATATTTCTTTAAGCTAAGATGGATGTGATTATAAAATACCGTACGGATAACCTTTCTTGAGAAGACGTTCATGCCAGACATTGTAAAAAGTTTTGGATATATCAATTCAATCAATCACTACCACCTCTGCCTCACCTGCCTAATCTAGTGTATGGTATATGCGTTCATAGATGATCGTTAGAATATCCGCAGTAGAAATGGATTGCTTTAAGCCCTTCTTTTGCCAGAAATAAGTTTCGCATTTTCGTTGTATCGGACTATCGCTGAATCGATTTGTGATTCAACGAGTTTAGAGAAAGCATGGATGAGACATATGGGGTGATAATGTTGCGGAGCGGAAAACCCTTGAAACTTAAAATATGTATATCTGATTGTGAATACAATTTTATCCCTATGTATAAGACTCGGATTTTTAAAGGGTTTTCCAGAATTCTAGCATTTTCCAACTATATTAAATGATGAAAGAATGGCTGAAGTAGTAAAATAAGTAATCGTGTGTTATGATCATAGTTAGAAAGGGCATAGTATTATTCTTAAGTAAATCACGAAAAATGTCGGGCCCTCTTGCTAGTACTATACTAATTCTTGTTGGCATTAACATCTAACACCTATGAAACATAAGACTGCCTTCATGTGTTATATTGTTTGTTTGTTTTCATTTGTCTCTAGTGTTCAAATCGTCTTTTCTTATACTTTACTTCTTATTGTTGTTGTTACTATTATTGGAGTTGTTTGTTTGTTTTACTATTTTTCCCCGTCTTCTCCGAGCCTTTTTTATTATTAGTGTTCGTATTTTTCATGATGTATGTCTTCAAATAGCGTTTTCTTGTCTGCTTAAAATGCAAATGTATCCTTTCATAAAAAGCAAACACGTGTGCATTGGGCCAATTTCTGTGCATATTTCGGGTGATGTGGGGATGGCTGTGGGACCAACAAAAGTGCCGTCGTCCTCTACTTGTTCAATCAATCAATGCCAGCTTCAGATGACCAATGCCAAACTATGACGTCACCCCTTGGCACTCATATATTTAGCTGGACACCTTCGTAACAATAAATCAATCGAAAGAGCGGCGTTCGGGTTGGGCGGCGGAAGACGACAAAAAGAGTCAATGAACCAAAAGCAAGAAGGGTAGCAAACATGGAGTATGGGAGTTAATAAACTGGGATAGGTTTAGGATCGAAGGGAAAGACAAGTGAAAGGAATAACGTTAGGAAGACGAAGATTGTCAATCGCAAAGTTTTAAATGTACAAATGTTAGATTGAATGGAAAGTCCAGTAACGTTTTGAAAATAGCGGTTATTTAGATCATTAAACGATACAATCAAGGCGAAAATACTCGAGAAATATTTTTTATCACGATAGTATTCTATTCATAATGATTTATTTGATGTTTTAACAATTTATTCTTAATCATGTCAATTCTTAATGTCTTGGGTTTTGATTAAAGTTTGCTGAATTAGCTTTGTGCATGTATATATATATATATATATATATATATATATATATATAAATATATATATATATATATATATATATATATATATATATATGAGAAAGGAAAGATAACATTTTTAATGGGAAATTATGAATACATAAAAACATCCCTTTTGGGTTTTCCTTTTTTCATTTTCCATATATATATATATATATATATACATATATATATATATATATATATATATATATATATATATATATATATATATATATATATATATTAATGCATGCACACATATACAATAGTTATAAAAAGTTTGATTCATACATAAATGTATTTTGTTTCACAGTTGCATGTATGTTTCAGTTCTATCGAAAAATCACCTCGATTTCGTCGGGTCACTTTCTTAGTATAAGGGATTATTGGAAATGAAAAGAGGTTACATGTAGCGAAGTTTACATGTCATGGCTTTAATTAAAAAAGTTCAGCTGATTAGCAGCGAAAAATGTTACATATCTGTACATTTGTAGTCTAATATCGGGTGTATGAATAAAACACGTTATTGCAAGTAAATATAATTTAGCACAGTTATATAAACCCAGTTCGGATTCACTAGATGTTTTGTGAAATGACTTTATTATATTCTTATCTGAATCACTATATTTTTTCTGTATATATAATTATTATTTCATGTATTCACATACAAAGTTATAAAGATATATTCTATTTTATGTATCGATGTTCATGCTTTACTTCGACACTGCTTAATAAATGAGTAGAGCCATGTAGTTAGTTATAATGATACATTTATGGACTTAAACTACTCAGATACTTCAGCGTTTTATCCCCGTACGAAATCGTCAGACAAAAATTATAAACTTTAAAAACTCTCAAAATTTATTAAACTGTAGAAATGAAATAGTTTACACTATGTACACAGAATAACTTTTACTTTAAGATAACAACAGGTAAAAAATTAAATAAAAAACTAAACATATACAACACATTTTAAATATGAATATGAATAGCGGCAACGTGTTAAAAAAATTCCACGTCGTAATTCGACTAATTAAAAAAAGGAAGTACACGACATAGATAACAGATCAAAAGAATAGGGAAGTAAAAGTTATATTTTCGTGAGAAACCACACCATTCGCTCATGAAAACATTAACACGTGAGAGAGAATGACAAATTATCTGGTAGGTTAGCTAGCAACACCACGTGTATATATATATATATATATATATATATATATATATATATATATATATATATATATGAATACCAAGTAACACGATGTTAATGCATTTGAGCATATATACAGTAATATATGTATTGCAGTTAAGCTACACAGACGCGTCCGCTTTCAAACCCGGTTGGAAATGGTTGGCTATATATATATATATATATATATATATATATATATATATATATATATATATATATATATATATATATATATATATATATATATATATATATATCGTGCCAGTATTTTCGATATACATTATTTAATTAATGGCGCTGCTTTCAAACAATTAATGCACCTACGGGGTTTACCCAGTAAAGTAGACGACATGTGATTCGAAGGTCTGCTGCTATTTCACATCTTAAATCAATAATGTATGTTGTAATGGCGGCATTCATTGTGCCTGGTTATCTTACGGATGGGTTAATGGATGGTCTCACAAAACAATGGCGCAATCTATTCAAAGATAACAATAAAAAATAATAAGTACACATACTTTCCGTAGTGTACTAGACCTTTCAGAATTTCCTGGATATTTTTTGTACATTAGACGACCCGTGGCAATTTTGCGACGTGTCCCTAAGATAAAAGGTAAACCATTATCTCTTCCTTAGTATTTTTAGTTTCATAGACGTCATTATTTTGTGGCGTCACCCGCATTGCACAGTAATCCCCCATTTTGGTGTACGGCGCCATCATGTATTCACGCTATTATTGTGCACGGTTATTTCTTACTATGGGTCTAATGGATCGTGTCAGAAAACAATAAAGTCATCCACACCTAAGATACGTAATATTAAAATATAACAATATAGCAAACAAGATTAAAATAAATATTGAGGTGTTCGTCTAGAAAAGAAACCGTCTAGATAATAATCGATTTCGTCTCTCTGTTTTTCTCTATCACTGTCTTTGATTAAATAGATGACGTCATACGTATCAAATATAAAGGAGTACGTCATCATTTATTGGCATTAATGTTTATTATTTCGTGACGTCGTCATTTCTCATGGCATAGTTTATGGCATAATTCCTTTGTAACGCTTTCAAATGTGCAGGGTGACAAATTAGAAAACCAACCATCAAGCAATATTCCATAGATAGTTATAGTACACTAGATTTGTGCGTTTGAATAGCAGACCATCCTTGCTGTTAACATAATCCGTTATCCCTTTCTTTTATTAGAGGACGACATCCTTGAATAACGCAATCCTTTATAGTGTAAGCCGTGTGTGACTTCATCAAGTGTGCACGTAGATAAATAAAAAAACGAACTTACAAAACAAACAAAAAACACATGAGTTTACCGGTCAGATTGATTGTCAGCAGTTCCGACGTCTGCTACTGTTTTCACACACACCCGTACGTTTACAGAGAACAGTCAGTAGTAACTTGAAATTAGAAGGCGCTATGAACCTCTCTTGGTGCCTGGAGATGCCACCAAATTTTAGAATATTAAAATATTATAATTACTCTTACTTCCTTGAATAGTTTCATAGTCGAACGGTAGTAGGATGAGCAATGAAAAGGAGGGTGGATAAGGAAATAATGAGTATGGACAAGTTTAAGTTAGAGTAAGAGATGGAAGATTAACATTGATGGAGGATGAAACGAAGAAGCAAACAATTAGAAGCTAAAAGGTTAGAAGTAGTTGTAAGATGCGGAATCAATAATAGATGGGGACGATGAAGAATAATACGTAAGGAAAAAACGAGTAGTGAAATGAAATATGCGATACAAAGTATAGAGAAAATACAAAGACCATTAATATAAATCAAAAGAAATAGAAAAAAATGAAAAAATAAGCAAAGAAAAACAAAGCACCTATGGATATTCCGTGATTAATTCGTGAAAGTAAGTTAAAATTGTATGCTTTGATATACGTGTATATTTTATTAAATTTTATTGATTTAATGTCTGTCGCCTGAGATTCTATCATACGTATGTTTGTTCCCATTAGGAGTACCTCTTTTTGTGAAACTGGGTGTTCTAATCATTTAACACTGAACTTGTATTGCACAATTTCCTTGTGCGCAAGAAAGTAAATAAGGACAGCACGCTGAATTACTTTGCCATTTTAGTATTATGCTGATTTATTAGTTTTTTTACATGTAATATGACAGGTAGTACTAATAATTTTATTTCGCCTGTTGCACTCTATTGTAGAGCAATTATTTTTAAAAAGTAGTAAAGTCTAAAATTTGATATTTAGCGACACCATATAATCATCAATAACATTATTTTATTTTGTCTTTTGTAGTCGGATTATCTGATTTAATAAAATCAGTGTGGAAAGTGACACCATACGCAAAAACGATAAAAAGAAGAAAATATCAATACTTAATGGAAACGTCGAACAGTAGTATGAATTAGGACACCATGAAATGAAGGAACAAATCCAAACTTTAGAGAGCATAGACTTTATGAAACACAGATAACAAAATATATGGCAGGAAAAACCACAAATATACATTTTGCTGATGAAATTTTGCTTAATATTTGCAAATAGTACCATTTTTGCTGATCATTAAAATAGTGGTAAGAAAAATAGTTAGAGAAAGAGAGCGTGAACTGCAAGAGAGATTGTAAGATATACAAGCGGAAGAGAAAGGATGAGGACTAGAAGGAGAGTAGAAACAAAAGTGTCATGAATATCTATGTATGCTCGTTTCAAAGGGATCGCATCAGTCGTAATTGCTGGTTGCTATTTTTTGTTGTATTGTTGAGCAAATCAAACTTATGTATAGAACGAACGAAACTAGCGATTCTTGATTGGCAGCTCTGTATTTAGTCTTCATCGGTAGCTGCCAGTATCCATCGAACCTGAAACATTGCCGAATGATTACCCCGCTACCCAGAGCGCCAAACACCAACGATTGCATAAGACATATGGGACAGTTCCCAAAAGACCCATAAAAAATATCGGTAGCTCATTCTGAAAAGCAACGGTTTTCTAACCACTCAATAGATATGCGGTTCCGTGTCTGGCACGTTTTTGCTCGTAAGACGGGTCATTATGTGACTGTTAATGAATTTTCACGAGAGCCTTGTTAGCTCTGACATTAAGATGAGGAAGTGTTGGACTGCAAGAGTCTCGCTGTAGCTGGTCTATATAATGCTAACACTCAATGAACATGGATACTTGCTTCAAATCATCAGCTTGTGATTTGCAAATACTCATAAAAACTTATAGAATTTAAAAATATTTAATAATATATATAACAAATACTTAAAAGTCACAGTAAGTCTAGTACAATTTAAAAAGTGAAAAAAAAATTAAAATGAAGAGATAAAAATAACTGCATACTTTAAAATATAAGCGTTGAAAAACATTAAGGACAAAAACCAAAATAAATGAGGATGTATTTTTATTGGAAAAAGGAAATATATCGAAACTAATAATGTTGGGCTGGGTCACAATATTTGCTAAAAAATATTAGTGAATCGTTTTTTCCGTTTTAGATTCGAGCTCGCAACAAGAAAAGCCGATGTTTTCGTCGTTCAGTAAGTTGAACTTCTATTTAAAATAGAATGTTTTCGGTATTTCTCGTTGCAGTTTCAATTATAATTTTCATTTATCTATCACGCTTCATTCCTTAATTACATTTTCATCCCTGAACTAGCAGATAAAATTCTCGCATCATATTGTTTGTTTTTGCCAACTTTTACAATGAGATATTGTTTGAAGATGTATAACCATATCCTGGTCACGTTCGACCCCCCGACAAGAATCATAATTTGCTGAATAATATTGTAGTTATTACAAGTCGGCTTCATTAATTGTGTCACGGAATATAGCTTCGTTTGTTTACAGATATAACATTTGGTTGCCAAAATGAAAATGTATGGCGTGCTGGTTTTAAAATATATTAGCTTTTATTGAAGTATTACTTAATTATGTATACCTGTTAGAATCGTTGACTATCAGCAGAACGGTTGAGATTCGCACTCACGTCGAAGAACTTGCCTGTTACTTGAAACAGTGAAATATTCTACAGAAGCAGGGCCCGTGTCCCGACGTTGCCAGCGGTTAGATATAAAAGAATGATTTAATTTAAAAAAATACATATTTGATTCTCATTAGAAAAGAAACAACTGTAAGTTATGTAGATGATTACAATAAGCTTTCATTTGTTGGCAATCCCCCCAGCCAGATATAAAACTCATAAATTATATTGAATATTAATAATTTTAACGCAAGTTGGTCACAAATGCATATGCAACAAAAAGAAAAGGTGCAGCTTTGTTGTTGTCGGCTTAGACATGCCAATGCACATATGTACATGTTGCCAACAAAACACTCTAATAAAAAAAACACAAAAAACACAATTTCATTTGTGATACAGTTTGGTTTAATTAGTTGGTATCTCTTTACTATTAAACTCGGGTTAGGTTTACACAAAAGTAAAACAGATTATATTGTATTGGGTCGATTTGGCAACATCAGAATAAACAAAAATTGAATTAGCTTTTAGAGTAAGGAAATCACTTTTTCCATATTCATTTAACGTTAATTCAGCACCTACTTGTAGTACATTTAGCAGTAATATGAAGACGTTGTACCCATTGTTTTCCAATATTTCATGGACATTAAAATGTGTGCTCGGTGGAGATAGGTGTTGGTTTACTAAGCTGATATTATTATAGTATTCTTTTCTGGGGATGGAGGACATATTTTTTCCTACAATAAATAATGTAAATAAAGTGCGAAAATACTATTTAATGTTTTCGCATACATTTTTTTTGGAAACAAAAATGATTTGTGCGTGTGTGATTTGGGGGTAACGGGATTATCTGAATCGCATTTCAATCTAACTGTTGAATGAAATCAAAACAACCGACTTTTCAACGGCTTAGCATCACAATTTTCGTTTTATGACTCATCGACTGGTCTTTTTTCTTCTTTTTTTAACAGCTGAGCGTTATACATCTTCGTTGCATGAAATCCTTCTCTTATACGAAAAGAAAAAAATATATGAATTAAAATAAATAAAATGAAGTAAATAGCTAAAGTTTATAGCTAAATAAACAAATACAATACATATAAATTATTAAATACCTAAATAAATAACATGCGTAACATGCCGGGAAATGACTCAAGAAAGATAAATCATCTAAATGGTTCAAGGGAGATAATTCATAAATAATTAAATTAAATAAATAAAACAATACTTTTCCTCTCACCCAGATAATTATAAAGTTGAGACTTTCTATTATATCACCATGGGATAGTCCTTTTCCCCCAGAGCCATATTGCACATTGTTCAGAAAATATCGATGAAGCGTTTGCTGCAACTCTTTTTCGCCTTTTAATTCCAAGATGACCTCGGAGTCGAGGCAGAGAGCCTTAAAGAACACCGCGAGCTCCAATTACAACGCCTCGAAGGATTACGCTATAACCTTCATGAGTCAGCTCTCTCTTTGAGTCTTCGTATTTTCTATCTTATATTAGTGTTGCTGTTCTATTCGGCTCCCATAAAGTTCTGCTAATTCAATCAAAATGAGCCCGTTTTTTTGTTCTTGACGATAGAACAATGTCTGGGCGTTGCCCCTGTTCACTAATAACCTTGGGATGATTATTGTACCAACCAGGGAGATCTGCGGCTACAATCCACTAGCCATCAGTGCCAATAATATTTTGTCCGAGTACTAATAATTGCCCTGCTGTACGCTTAGACTTGATCGACATCTTTCCTCCTTCTGTATAAAAAAATGTTCTGATGTTAGCTGCTTTGAGTTAATATGATTGGTAATTGTTGTGGTCAGTTCATCACGTACCCAGCTGTACCGCTACGTATCGACCATTAGCAAGCCCCACTCTGCATGAAGTAAGCACAGTGTCATTTTTAGGGGGAGAGTCCTTACATAAACGACAGATTTAATCGTCCTACTTTTATTTGACGAGGTTCGTAATTGACGGAAAGACGTCGTAAGTTGAGCGTATTATGAACCTCAACCAAAGTGGCGCCATATGCCAAATGTCATTCCATGTAAGTGGTCTTTGGATAGCTTCATCCCAGTTCGTCCATTGCCCCTGCTGTGACTGGAAAGCAAAAGGCTCGTAAACGGTGTATACCTTTTACGAGCCTTTTGCTTTCCTCCTTTCTCCTTAGTTCTTGTATTACCTGATCGCGGCGATCTTTGTCTGAAGCAGTGGGTCATCTTTGAATGGTGGGCATTCCCAGCCCAAATCTTCTTGTCTGAGTGAGTCTAATTACTTCCTTGAGACATAGTGTCTCTTTACGCTCAGTTAACTTTCCACTTATTTTATGGCTTTAGAGAGGGTTTTACTGCTTTTACCACCGTGTCCTTGGAATCGTTCAGCATCATCTGGAACCTGAGTTCCCCAGCTTTAAATTTATCTGCAAAAGACTTGGGCGGTAATTTTAGTTTGACCTGTGTGCTATATAGTGCTACATTTGAAATCCTGGAGGCAATCTCAACTATTTTCTGGTATATTTACTGGTATTTGCGTGTATTGCCTAAACTGTGCTCTTAGTGATTACATATATGAGATAAGGCATAACAGAATTGGGATTAGCATATGTTGAAGAAACAATATCTTGTATGTACCTTGCAGTGGACAGCTCCCAGTCGTTTTAAGCCTTTCATCAGCTGTTCTTATTGTTGCGTTAACCTGCGTGGTGTCTTTCAGGGTCTCATCGTACCATCTACCCAATCTTTTTATTGGTTCTGCTGAGACGGTCGGATTTTTCTTTACACCCACTGCAAAGCAGATTTCCCGATATATATTCCCCTTCTTGAGACATATACTTCTAGACTTCTAAGGATGAAGGTCATACTCGAACAGATCATATCATCCATTATACTGTATAACTTGCGTGTCTCAGTTTCTTGTGATGTGAGGATCGTTTTATAACCCATGAAATAATTCAGTAGTAGCATTTTACATCCTCCAACTAAGGTCGTAGGATTTGCATTGCTTTCTGCTGATTTGAAAATTATCTGCATCGCTAAAACGAATCATATAGGTGACACTGTACATCCCATTGATATTCTCACCTCGAGTATTATCCAGCTTGTGGTATAGTCGTTAGTGGTAAACCGTATATGGAACCCATAAAAATATGTTGCAATGATTGTTCGTATTTTCTTCTTGGATGTGGTGCATCTGAAGGAATAGTTAAATTATTTGATGAGCCACAGACCTATATGCATTAGCCAAATCGAGCCATATGACATCCAAACCAGTTTAGTTCACTCCCGCTCGTTGGATAGCTTCTAATATCATGCTTTCATCCTCACGGCAACCTGCTATTCCAGGGTCACTACTTTTCGCACGTAAGTGGCGATATATCAATTTGAGAGTAGGTATTTTGTTACTCTTTAAGCCATTACTGTACAGATTTATTTTTGGCTTTGTTGACAACACGTATTACTTTTTGTGTGCGTTATGTTCATGTTGAACTTCGTATTAGGAATATCTTCCCATATTAGCTTGCTATTTTGCTCCAGTGTGATTGCCGTGTGTAGTCATACTATGTCTTAAGTGTGTTTCTGAAACGTTTGGTTCCGTCTTTAGCATTCCGGATTTGGGCTGGTCGAAAAGACTCCTTGCGTATTTATATCGTTCTTGAACGAACCGTTCATACTCTCATGTGCGTCTCAATGTGCTTCTTTTCCTGACGCGTTCTGATTTTCCTGACGCGTTTATGTGCGAGGTTGTCTTTTCAAATGTTTATTTGTATTTCTTAAGTTTTCCATCTGCCGCTGTCGTCTGTTTTTATTGACTGGTGGTTTAGTAGATTTCCTGATTTCACCATAAAATGGCATACAAATCCGCTATATAATATGACCACATTTTGTTGAACCGTTTATCATGACTTTTCTATCTATTTATTTATGTAGTGTATTGCTTATTGTCTGGTCCGTCATGCACCATTCTTCTGAACAGCTGGCCGGTGGAAATTGTATCTTGTGAAGTTTCATCTCATTCTCTGGCGCAACTTCATAGATATCCTCGGCGTTGTGGGTTGCGGCGTGGCCTTGGTTTTCCGACGTCTTATCTGTGAT
>OY744536.1:61570717-61990717 GCA_963556195.1 Sepiola atlantica
TGGCCAGGTTTCAGAAAAATTGAATGGATGGATGCAACGTTATGGGAGCAAACGGTCATTTCTTGCCATTTTGAGGGCTTTTGACAGCCTGGCGGCGCGAACCGGATGTTTTCCAAGGTCAGCGATACTTATTTTCTATTAGGAACAATTGCCTCCACATTTTGGCCAAGTTTCTGAGAAATTGAATCCATGGATGACAAGTTATTGGGCCAAAAATGTCATTTTTTGCCATTTCGGGGCCTTTTGACCCCCTGGGGGTTGCTAACTAGATTTTTTTTCAAAAATCGGCGAATGTCACTTACTAACCTTGACAAAGTTACAACTCTATGCAAAATTTCAGAGAAATTCAATGGATGATTGCGGAGAACAATCCGGACGGACGGACGGACGGACGGACGGACATGCCTCAAAACATAAGTTCCCCTATTTTATAAATCGGGGGACCAATAAGAAGAGTTGTGAAAATAAGTGACATTTCGCCCCCAAACAAATAAATTCAGGCTAGTTTAAGATACAGTAATTCATACTTACTTGAACTATCTATTATCAGACAGCCTAAATATATATTATTTTAATCAGAATAGCGACTGATGCATATGCCAACGTGTCGACTACACTGTGTTTCACCTGTTTGTTTTATTATTTGAAAAGAATGCGTGGGAGCAAAAGAGTTTGAAATCATAGTAGTTTTACAGGAATTGTTATTATTATTATTGAGCATTATTATTTTATTGTTAATAATATTATTCGTAGTACTTCCGTTACGTGATGTTTATCATTACTTAGCATTCGATCTACTTGCAATATATTTCATCAGTGTTAGGCTAATGTTTTCGGTAGACGGCAGCAAATAAGTTATCTTTCCAAGAATCATAGAGTGGAAGATATGCAATCAAAGGAATCACACTTCGAAAATGATGTCTACGTCGGTGGCACACACACATATACACACCCAGAGACTCAATAATCCACGTAATAAAATATGTTTCTACACTTAAATGCATTTTATTATTAATGGCTCAAAGGTCTGATAAAGTTGATCAGTTCTTTTTAAATTAAGTAAGAATCGCGGTGGCGGAAAATTGATCAAGTCCTTGACGTGTTTGATGAGTAAGTTTTTATATGAAACGGTGCACGGAAGTCAACAGCTGTACAACAGTAAAATATCATATGCCATTAAACGATATGAGCTAAAAGACGGAATTAATACATAGATAGGTGGACAGATAGACAGAAAAAAAACACAATCAAAGTTACATAAACGAATCAACAAAAAATGGTATAACTCGTTGAATTGAAAATGTATATATATACATATATATACTTATATATATATATATATATATATATATATATATATATATATATATACATATATATATATATATATATATATATATGAAGTATACCCAACAAAAGAGGCAGCTAATATCTTTTAATTAGTAAAACATCCGGATAAAGACTGAAGCTCAATATGCTGGATAGAGCATTAATAGAATGATATCAACTGAAATAATAAAATAAGGTGCGAATCAAATTTTATTATAATTCAAAATCCAGGCAAAGTAACTACACATCCTAAACTCATGAGTTTAAAAAGATAATTATTCTCCTCAGAGGACCATTACCGCAGTGGATTTGCTGCAGGTGATGAAATTACACTTTGAAACTATATAGAAACATATTCAAAAATACATAAAAGTACATAACACATCAAATATATCAAGCTTAAAACATACTTATTTGTTAAAGTTATTAAATCCTTCAACGTCATACACATTTTATATATTTGATGTGTTATGTACGTTTATGTATTTTTGTATATATGTTTATATATTTTTAAAGTGTAATTTTATCACCTGCAGTAACGTCACTGCGGTAATGGCCTTCTGAGGAGAATAATTATCTTTGAAAACTCATGAGTTAAGGACTTTGAGTTACTTTGCCTGAATTTTGAATTATAATAAAATTTGATTCGCACCTTATTTTATTATTTAATTTCATATATATATATATATATATATATATATATATATATATATATATATATATATATATATATATATATATGTTATAAACTTACGCAACAAGAATACTACACATATATGAAATAATCTATGAAAGAATAAGAAAATTACTAACAAAAAAATGGTTACTTTGATGGTTCTCATAAAGCGAAAAGAAAAGCAAAACGTTCGTTTATCCTATTTGATATTGTAAACTAGTATCCATGAATATCAACAGAAAGTTTTGAAAGTGCCATGAAATTCGCTAGACTCTTATCCGAAACTTCTGAAGTTACAATAATTTTATAAGAAACTGAAGAAAAATACTCATAATTAACAAGAAAAACTTATGAAAGTACAATAATGTTATACGAAACTGAAGAAAAATCATCATAATAAACAAGAAAAACTTATGAAAGTACAATAATTGTATAAGAAACTGAAGAAAAATCATCATAATTAACAAGAAAAACTTCTGAAAGTACAATAATTTCATAAGAAACTGAAGGAAAATCATCATAATTAACAAGAAAAACTTCTGAAAGTACAATAATTTCATAAGAAACTGAAGAAAAATCATCATAATTAACAAGAAAAACTTCTCAAAGTACAATAATTTCATAAGAAACTGAAGGAAAATCATCATAATTAACAAGAAAAACTTCTGAAAGTACAATAATTTCATAAGAAACTGAAGAAAAATCATCATAATTAACAAGAAAAACTTCTGAAAGTACAATAATTTCATGAGAAACTGAAGGAAAATCATCATAATTAACAAGAAAAACTTCTGAAAGTACAATCATTTTATAAGAAACTGAAGAAAAATCATCATAAATAACAAGAAAAACTTATCGGCTAAAAGTTATCAAACCGGGTCCTTTGATGTATAAATTAGCTCACAATCGAAAAAAACAATCTCATAAAATAGACGAAATACGCAAACATCAACTATTAAAGTAGCATTCTAACAAGGAAGGTTCACACGTCAGCGTCAATAATGTATATATGTCAAGAATGAAGGTATCATCGCGGATTATGGTAAACGTATTCTAGGAAACACCAAATAATACTGATGAATGGTGTTAGGTTATTATTTTGTTTGCAAATACATCATTTAATGTAAATTAATTTTATTTTGTATTTCATGTTAACATCAGACAATATGGTGTTAGTCCGGAGTGGCGACGGTTACTTGCCCATTATCCGACAAAGTCTGGGTGATTGTCTGCGAACTTAAACAATCGATTGTCTGTAAAATTTACAACATATTTTTCTAATACAAAATTGAACATTTTTATCATAGTATCCCACCAGCACACGCTGCTACATTATAGTAGACTGCAAAATTCAACTGTCAATCAGCCAAATGTAGGCGTTCTACCAGATTTACCTCTCTGCATCAG
Source organism: Sepiola atlantica (assembly GCA_963556195.1). Classification (NCBI taxonomy): domain Eukaryota; kingdom Metazoa; phylum Mollusca; class Cephalopoda; order Sepiida; family Sepiolidae; genus Sepiola; species Sepiola atlantica. The sequence continues at coordinate 61,574,130 of OY744536.1, forward strand.
TCGCCCTTAACGAATGTTCAATATATATATGTATCTTTCATGATTTAAAAACGACACTGGCGTAATCTTTAATTCGTTCAAAGAAAACAAAGTTGGTGCTATTTTAATATTGACAAATTAAAGATGACATATATCTATTATCCCATTACAGTCCAATCAAAGTTCCAAAATCCCGACATGTGCAACCCAAGTCAAATCAAAGTTCGTTGTTTAATTAGAAACCCCGTTAAATCCGAATTGAGCAAAATAAGACTGAATCCCGGTCGCATCTTGCCAGCAGAGCGAAAAAAATAAGTAATCTTCTCTATTGTTGGATTTATTTATCATTAACATTGAATATTGACACATTTCGCGACTGGATAACTTTGCCAGCCCCTTCAATTTCACGTGTATGGACGTATGTTTATAACTTGGAGTAATGTCTTTACTGATTACGCTTCTCAATTTGTATGACCTGGATGGACTGTATGGATCCAACAAAAAGTATGTTTTTTGGTTGATATGTTTGATGTTATGTATTTTTATGTATTTGTGTATATAATTTATATATTTTCAAAGAATAAGTTTATTACCTGTAGTAGTATAACTGCGGTAATGGTCCTCTGAAGAGAAGAATTATCTTTGAAAACTCATCAGCTAAGGACTTAAGGATACTTTGCTTGAACTTTGAATTCTAATAAAATTTGATTGACACCTTATTTTATTACTTCATTTTATATTATAATATTATAATATGTATATATATATATATATATATATATATATATATATATATATATATATATATATATTGATAAACATACATAGATAGATGAATAGACGTACACACATAGACAGCTACACTGCAACTTATATATATATATATATATATATAGAGAGAGAGAGAGAGAGAGAAAGAGAGAGAAGGGGGGATATATATATATATATATATATATATATATATATAGATAGATAGATAGATAGATAGATAGATAGATAGATAGATAGATAGACAGACACATCTTCTGATAGCTACATAGATATATAGCTATGCACATATATCACGGACTTCGAAATATTAAATGTACGGTATATCATTTTTTCAATGTCTTGCTGAAAGCTACATTACAAAATATACTGCAGCTGTCAGCAATTTATTCGCGTTATGAGCTACCATAACATACATGTGCACAAAGGAATCCACAAAATCTGGATGCCGATACGGTAGACGTTATGTAGTTAGGTTTTACTTGAGAGTTAAAGCGTATGTTTATTGAGTGTGTAATTCCGGAGCGTGTGTATATGTACGTCATTCATTAAAGAGTGTAAAACTCGGTATTCCATTATTCGTTTAATCTGAATTAGGTAGTGGTTCGTGATAGGCCTATATTTGCTATGTTATAATAAGAGTGTGTTTTCTAAAGGAAATAATAAGCAGCGGAAAATGTAATATTACCGCGTGAAAAACGTTCAGTTGTGTAATGAGTTGCGCACAGTACTGAAATGATAGGGGAAAATACATTTGCTACCCTCCTAGTCGAATAGCGTAGGGTGTATTCTTTTTTTCGGCTACTCAGAAAATAAATATAGGCACTCGTTTGAGTGTTTTTTGCCGATTTCTTGCCCGGCTATTGGGAAAAAAAAACGCTTTGACCAGTAGCTATATTTCATTTTGTGATCGTGAGGGCTTCCCTTCGAAATCAAAAAAAGGAACACAAATAAACCTACATTCATAGTTCAAATATTACACATTGGTAAATATAATACAAATTATTTGGAAAGTATCGATTTTTCAATATTGTCACTTCTGTTTACCATTTTATGTACGACCAGTGCTACCTAACCAACGTATTGCCATCCTCTTCTAACACCATTTCTCATATATTACGCACAATGCAATCTACAACATTCTTTCTCATATATATATATATATATATATATATATATATATATATATATATATATATATATATATATATATATATATATATATATATATATATACATATATATATGTGTGGGGGGTGTATATAATAGCAAGCATGAAGGGAATATGAGTTTTCGCGTTCATGATTCAAAATTAGGAAAAGTAAAATAAAAAAGCCAACCGACCGAATTCGCCCACCATAAACAAAGGCTGTATATGGAGATTTAAAAAAAGGCGGTAACCGAGAGAAAACAGAACAACTACAACTGTATATATCTAATATACGATGGTAAGACGAATCTTCACTGTAATTCTTGAAGAATAGGAAAATTGGCACATCCATCACATACTACTAAACTCACCACTATAGCACGCTAATTCACTCGAGCGTTGTTTAAGCTTTTTTTCTAGCTTACACTAAATATTATTTTTGGTCAACCATCTTCGACTCTCCTTAAAACATATTGAATATAGATAGTAGCAAATACTTTACTCCTAACATTTATTAACTGGCACTGCCTCCATTGACCAATAAATTATACACAACGTACATTGTTTAAAACATCCGTTATTATTTCTTATTTGACTGCTATTAATGTATTACATTATACAAAACATTACGCATACATTTGATTGATGCTCTCGCTAATTCCACAGAATGTCTACTTCATACGTATACATGTATAGTCATGCCAGGTTTTTGAAGAATACAATTAACGAGCATTGTTCTGTATAGTATTTCATCTTTCAACAGCGCGGCTACAATTTCTTCAACGGCTCGATATTGGAATTAAGCCACTATACGCCAAGACACTTGACAGAGCTAATAAAGGGTACATTTTATTATTTTTACCCCTTTCCCACGCATACTATCGAATAACTGAAAAAGAACATTGATTAATTTAGTACAGAAATAACCCAAAACGTAAAACTGGTGGAACCCGCATTCAGTGGCTTTACGGCGAATCGTACGATAAAACGCATGCCAGCTACTGACTCACTGCCTTCGTTTAAATTACATATTTTTTCGTAGATGTTGTACTTGCTTCCGTGGCTGAAAGGTTACTAGGGTAGATCCAGGACCGAGGAGTTAATGGGTATATCCCAGTCATCTCACCCACGTTTTTTTGTTTTTACTTCTGCTTACGAGGGAGGAGGACGAGAGGACAACAGGCCATATTTTGATTAATTATCATGTAGTCATTTGAAAATAAATCATTATAACATTTATTACTTTAACTATTGTGAGTATCATTCCGATGTGACCTATTTGGGTTCGATCGGATGTTGACAAATTTAAATACATTATTTTCTACTTTTTCCGTGTAACGTCGAGGGACGGGTTCAGCTAGATTATAAACAAACTGCCTAATGTTATACTTACAATGGGGGGCATTTGTCTCATAGAGCGATCACGTCTAATCCCAATGTACACAAAGGGAGGGACGTTTTAGAGTAGATGTTAACATGATATATGGAGTGAACATGACTCAGGATGGTAAATAGATTAATGCTGAAATTACTAGTGCGTGGTAGATTTTGAAGCGAATGCCTTATAATTGAAGACCTGAGAAACAAGCCTATGATTATTACCCGCAGTATATTATGTTGTTGTGGTCGTAGAGGGAAATGCACGTATTTAGAATAGGCAATCTTAACTCCCCTAAATAATGTTGGAGTGTACGACCCGTTACTTGTTTTGTTAGAAGATATTGAGTAGTAAACCAAGAATAGTAAGAACGAATGGATGAAATAATAAATGGGCAAGAGAAACGTCTAGTATGACGTAAATACATAAGTAAAGGGCTATTGATGAGAGGAATATCAGAAGTATGGGGAAACGAGTGTAAGAATAAGATAAGAAATGCATGAGTAAGAGATATAAAAAGGAGGATGAATATGTGATATAGGAAATGAGAGAAAGAGAAAGTGTACATTTTAATGAAGGATATGAAGCAGAGAAGATCATGGACAGAGAAGAAAAAGAGTGACAACAGCTCATGCAACGATTATTATCATCAAAGAACGAAATATAATTACGTTAAAATAGTTGGCACTTGCGACCTTTCGATGAGGAGTAATGAATATCCTTGTTCAGTTATACTTTTATAGCCCATGGTTTGCATGTCCTTTCCTAGGTCTGTCTGCATCTTTTTTGCAGCCACTCGATGAATTTCGTTGCGTAAACGCAGTCAAAACGCCTGCTATAGCCCTTCCACATCTTTATTGCATGATCACATCTAACATCTAAACACCTTCATCATATAGTAGAACCCTTTTCCTTTTTATAACATTCGACTATTAGGATAGAAAACAATTAGAGAGATAGAAAGAGAGAGAAAATAGACAGAGAGAAAGAGAGAGAAAGTTACAAAAGCGCGAACAATATAAACGGCATAAGATTACATCGCGGGGTGATCAAACCGCATCCGGTGGGAGAAGGCAACAACGAGAGCCAGAAGCAGAGTAAGAGTGGACTCACTTGCTGAGTTAATTGCAAATTCTAGGGGAAGGCAGCTTTAGCATACTAATATATACAATTGTATTTATACGAGAATGAAAAAATCTGTAAGCGTATATTTCAAGGTGAGGACAGCCTCTTTCAATCTAAAAAGGAAATCAAATGCATTTTCGAAACAATAACATAGCACTGATTATTCTGTTTTCTTTTGATCGAATCCTTACCAAATAATCGATTTTCATCCTTATTTTTTAGTTACAATTTCATTTGATCAATACTTCCTCTGAGGATTTTTCTTCTGTTCCTGCTAATGAGCCCTCTACACGAGTCCTTTATTGGTTACGCGAAGAGGCGGGCAATTACCATGAATTAATGGGGAATCATTTGGCCGGGAAGAAATATGTTTATTGCTAATTGGAGCGAATTCTTTTAAACTACATATTCTTATATTAAACATCTATAGTTGGACTCGTACTCTGTAAGACTATGGTGTGTTAATTTTGTAAATATATTTTAACATTTTTTATTAAGCGTTCATTCAATCTGCGCGATTAACGATGGTACGAGGAGCGTTCAATAAGTAATGCTCCTGCTCCATTTCCCATAACAGTAAATTAATGAAAATTGGCACAGTTATTAGTCGTTCTCTATGTGAACCACTCAGCGTTATGCATTTCTCCCATCGTTTAATGCAGCTCTAGACACAGCTTTTGTAAACCACCCCAGATTGGTGCTCCCACCACGTCGTAACTTCAGAAATCAAGGCTGCATCATCTGGGAAACGCTTTCCTTTCAAAAACACATTCACGGCTGGGATAAGATGACATTCAGAGGGTGCAAGGTCAGGAGAGTAAAGGGGCACGGGGGATTTCATAGCCACATGCCCGTGCTTCTGATCTGGCGACATGCGAGTTGTGGACCGAAGCGTTGTCCTGCATGAGCAAGATACTTTGCTGATCTGGCCACGCCTCTTGATTTTGAAAGCTTGTTTTAATTTCCTCAAAAGTGAAGCGTAATAGGCTTCTGTAATTCTGGTACCTTTTGCACGGAAATCTGTCATCACTACTCCGTCTTGGCCCCAGAAGAATGTTAGGATTCCCTTGCCAGCGGAGGGCTGCGCTCTTGTCTTCTTTGAAGGGGGTAATTCCAAGTGCTGCTACTGCATTGTCTGGGTGTTGGTCTCTAGATACTAGTGATGGACCCAAGTTTCATCCTGAGTTATCAGTCTTTTAAAATCTTTGACTCATCTTCTTAGCACATCTCCAAATGCATCCTCTCCCACTCGACGCGTACCTTCTTCTGGAAATGTGTCAGCAACCTGGGAATCCATCTGGCATACACATTATTCATATGCAAATGGTCATGAATGATAGATTTAATAGACCCTGTAATAATCCTGACCTCTTGGGCTATTTCGCGAATAGATCTTTCACAATGGCAGCCTCAACTTGACGGGCAGATGTCTCATCAATGGCGGAAGAGGGACGAGTGGGTCTGGGAGCTGTTTCCACATACTTTCGGCTATGTTTGAATTAACGATGCCAGCGTTTTACAAGGTCATATGATAGGGCATCGTCACCATAAGTTTCTTTCATTTCATCAAAAGTCTCCTTAGGTGTGCGTCTTTTCAAATACAAAAACCGGAACACTGTGCGACACTCAATTGATTCCATTTCACACCTGACTCAGTTCATACACCTGTAAATCAGAAACCACAAATAGTTTACAGCTGTGTTCATACAACATAACCAATACAGATATGAATCATTACACATGCAACATTTCATCTAAGTCAGACAACTAAAAGTTATTCAGCGGCATTACTAGTTGAACTCCCTCGTACATACGTGCACTGCCTCTTACGAAGATTCGTGGACGTATCTAAAAGAAAAGATGGTCGAATTATTAAATGTTACATTAAGGTTTATATCAAACTATGGTCGTCTTAATTTACCTGGCTTAACAATAAGTTGTGATTGACCCAAATATGAAATAAGAAAGCATCTCAACGTACAAATGATAAACCAAACGCATGCCACTGACGAAAATACTTCATCAATTTCCTGCTGACTGTGTTTGGAATCGGGTGTGTGTACTCGTTGTACAACATTATTTTACATATTAGAAATACCACAAGATCAATTAACGTATGTATATATAGCTAAACTAAATATAAACATAAAAAAGCATTTATGCAATTATTTAATAAATAGTAGTAGAGATATAAACACATAAAATAACGTTATGTTTGAAACTTCCTTGTGGCAAAGTGTAGTATCTGTTTTGGCATTACACATCATCTTTGCTGCCATCGTTCAATGAAGGAGACATTTCTCAAGACTGAGGACATTTTAATGTTTATCTGAATCCAGAGAACCACTTTCTGTGGAGCGGCATTAGACCCTCATTACAAACTGAATGTGCGGCTAACTCTGCATTCGTAGGACGGGGGGCAAATTAGTAGTTTAATTTTCAAACGTGACTTACCAGAAGAAGTTCGTCGTTATTACAAATATTTTAAAAGGAGACTTGATGTGTCTGTGCTTGTGTTACGCGCCTTATAAAACTTTGAATTATGTTATAGGATTACCCGTGGAATTTTTAAAAAGTGGTGATACTACTACTACTACTACTACTACTACAACGACTACTACTACTACTACTACTACTACTACTACTACTACTACTAATAATAATAATAATAATAATAATGATTCCCTATATCTATTGCGAGATGGCTGGGCGTGTTAGAAACGTGGGCTAATAAAATAGAGGTCGAGATTGGGTTGTACTTCCCAGTCTGCATTTGGAATTAAAGGCTGAATGTTATACTACATATCTTGAGTTATCAGTTAAATTCAAAAATCAACATCTGTCATTTATTGTGTAGAGAAGGAAGGTGTAATATTCAAAGTACTTATATGATATTATCTTTCATAATCGCATAATCAGCGGTCGAAACACAGAAGAACAAACATTACCACCGTGTCGCGAGAATATTCTGTGCCTACTCCCTTAGTGAGCACTGGTGGTGGGGGCATAATACAAAATGCGTATTGGAGTACGGTAATGTCGACATATATCAGTAATAAATGTAAACAACGTGGGCATCCTTTGTGGTATGCATGTTCATTTCTGATCCACCATCTTATATATAAAGTAAAGACGTTTTTTCCCCTGTACCTTCGCGTCGAATAGGAAAATAAACTCGAACTCAATACGTTACTACAATCGCTACAACATCAAGCTTATTCGCTCGAGCGTGTTCTTAGCAAACTGTACAGTCTTACATCCACCACTGGCAAATTGTTACTTTCGTTTCTCCATCAGTCACTCTCCCCAAAACAGACACCATACAGGTAGTAGCAAGAACATTTCTCTCTAACATTTTACTCCTCCCACGCTACCAGTCTACACCGGGCACAACTACACAACGGATACTTTACACATTTTACACCTTATTATTTCTGTTAGGTCCGTCTTCACATTACAACACAGTAGCATACGTTGCACAGAAAATATAACAGACGCTTCCTTCAATACATGTGCTTACGTCACTTCCGTTAAATACTATTACGCAATCTCATACTCTCAGCCTCGAACAGCGTATACAGTCACGAAACGCCTGCCACATTCACTACGCTTAAACAGTTATGTCGATTTCCCTTACCGACCTACGACTACTTCAGGTAATACGCCGTTCCTGTTCTGCTATTTACATTATACATCTACCATAAACAACATTACGTTTTACTTACTTAAAAAAAAACTTCTACACAATTTGAACCAACGGAATACGTTAATAAAAAAACAAACTGTTACAGATTAACCGATTAACATTCCCTAATTCTTACTTCACACGGATTTTCCCCATTCTTTTAATGGCTATTCATTTACATTATACCTTAACATTTAAAAAATAACTGTTCACTATTCTGAGAAATTTGTAATTCCTACAATAAATAAACAAATATTACTTTTATAAATTATTATTAAATACAATACAATAACAATTGCTTTCTTGGGATAACTTACCACACCGTTAAATACTTAGAGAAAATAAACAAAACATAAACAAACCGATTAGATACATTTAATCTTTACGTTTTTCACATTAGTTTACATACACGACACCAATTACATAATAACAAATACATTACATTTCATCTCTAAAAAATAATATTAAAAAATTACGTTTTCCTTACTAAAACAAAACAAATACAGTTACTTCTACAGATTTTGACCCACCGTAATACTTTACGAAAAAAAAAAACGGAGTACGTTAATAAAAAAAACACGGTTACAGAATAGCCGATTACATTCCCTAATTCTTGCTTCGCACGGATTCTTCCCATTCTTGTAATGTCTATTCATTTAAATGATAACTGTTCATTTCCAAAAATAACTGTTGACTATTTTGAGAAACTTTTAATTGGTACAATAAAAAAAAACTAATATTATTTTTATAAATTATTACTAACTAAAATACAATAACAATTGCTTCTTTGGGAAAACTTCCCCAACCGTTAAATACTTTGATAAAATAAACAAAACATAAACAAACAGAAAAGATACATTTTTCCTTTACGTTTTTCTCATTATTACACTTAAAGGACAGCGATTACATAATAACAAACATGAACAATTTTAACTATAAAAAATAAGATAAAACAATTACGTTTTTACTTACTAAAAGAAAAACAAAAAAACTTTACTTCTACAGAATTTGACCCAACGTAATACGTTCGGTAAAAAAAAGGTTATAGATTAGCCAAATGACATTATCTACTTCTTCCTTCGCACGTATTTTTCCCATTCTTTTAATGGCTATTCATTTAAATGATAACTTTTTTATTTTCAAAATAACTGTTCACTATTTTGATACATTTTAAGTCATACAATAAAAATAAATATTATTATTTTTATAAATTATTAATAAATAAATTACACTAACAATTGCTTCCTTGTGAAAAGTTCCCTCAACGTTAAATACTTTTAGAAAATTGCCAAAACATACACAAACAGAATATATACATTTTTTTTAAATCCAATGTTAGGGGGGGGTTGAAATCTCAGCGATTAATTAAAGAGGCCTACAGAGCCCCATTAAAACCACACCACCCCACATTATCTTTGTATAGAAATTCCATTTTCTTTGGCGGAAAAGACAAATGGAAAATGAGCACCACTGAAACACACGCATAATTAATGTAACCTGCAGAGCATTACAAATTGTATTCGGATGGTCGGGGAGAAATAAAATGACGATTATATGATTATTTTCAATAAGGAAGACTATTCGCTATTTTTTTAATTGACTGCGAATGAGTGACATGAGGCAAATGCCTAGCAGTGGGGTGTGGCGGGATTGATAGGTTGATGTGGTGGATCTGTTTTGAAAAGTAACAAAATATAAATAAACCGAAAAGAACAATATTGTATCCGAGAGAGGGGGGCAGAAAACACCGAATTGTACAATATATTTACGTTGACAGAAGACTCAGGAATGTGCGGAAAATCCATCAACGTTACTTCTACTATTTCGAAAAGTAAAACAAATAAAACTAAACCGAAAAAAAAAAACATGTATTGGGAGGGGGTGGGGTGGAAATTGCCTATTATATGATTATTTATAATAATAAACACTATTCTCTATTTTTAAATGACTGCGATTGAGTCACATGAGCCAAATGCCTGGTGGCGGACGATGGTGGCCGTGAAAAGTGCTGCCCTTTTTATGTTACGATTCACCTTCTGGCGAGCAAATGTATGGGCCGATTAGATATAACTCTTTCTCAAACACTAAATTAGATATTGTTCTTGCATTGCAAAGCATGCTTCACAGACAAAATGTATATATCCAACAATTTCAGATGGCGATGGAGCATAATGGAGGTGCAACAAAAATTGAGATCCTCTGACATAAATTAAGTTATCAGTGTGGAAATTCCGGATCCAGTGGCATCTTTTACATGATATCATTACACACCATATGATTCATGGACCATGTGGAAACATAAACAGATGTTCACTCTGTCTCAAAGATGGACACTGCAGTAAGAGATATCCCAGACACTCCTTGAGTGAAACTCAATCGGATACAAATGGCTACCCACAAAATCGACAACTATCTCCTTTAGCTGGATGTTTTGAGACGACAGTTACCCTACCTGGCAACATAACAGTTCCTGTAGACAACCGATGCATTGAACCACATAATACACTGCTTTGTAAGATTTTTGATTCACATATCAATGTTGAATATTGCAACAGCGTGAAATCAATAAAATACATTTGTAAATATGTAAATAAAGGTAGTGATCAAGATACCTTCACAATTGAAAGTAATGCTCATGATGAAGTTAAGAGTACGAAACGGAACGTTACATATCAACCACTGAAACCATTTGGAGAATACTTAACTTTCACATACATGTATATCATCCCCCAGTTATTCCCCTATCAGTTCATCTAGAAAATGGACAGCGGATATACTTTACTGAAAGTACTGCGGCAGATAGAGTTGCAAATCCAACTTCAACTACTCTAACAGCTTTTTTCAAATTGTGTCAAACAGATTTTTTTGCATGTACACTTTTGTACTCAGAAGTTCCACTTTATTATACCTGGGACACAAACACTAAGGTCTTCAAGCAACGATTACAGGGTAAGCCAGTTCCAGGCTATCCGTGCGTTAAAAAACAGAAGTTTTGGGCAGGGTATGCACCGTGCATCCAAATCAATTTCACTGCTTCTGTTTGAGACTGCTTCTACACAATGTTAGAGGTACACAGAGCTTTAATGAACTAAAAACGATCAATGGTCAAGTTATGACTACATTCAGGGATGCATGTAGTGCACATGGACTACTTGAATAAGCTTTTACTGAAGATTTCCTTCTTAGGAAATGCAATCAACAGCCTGAAGTTGATATAACACTTTCAGACGACATCTTCAATATGGCTTTAGTACATATAGAAGCTATGACTTATAGGATGAATGGTAAAACACTGACAAAATTGGGTCTTACCTCACCTAATCGATCTAAATCGAACTAAATAATGAGAAAATTCATATTTTTCGTACTATAGTTAATACTGTAGAAGATCAGCAAGGTAGCCTGATATTCCTTGATGCACCCAGAGGTACAGGAAAGACATTTGTTACCAAGTTAATTCTTGCTAAAGTTAAGTCAGAAGGCAAAATAGCTGTGGCAGTCACATTATCGGCCATTGCAACCACTCTTCTTCCTGGTGGTATAACAGCTCACTCCACATTTAAGTTGCCATTATCTTTAACAAAAGATGCTGATCCAATTTGTCAAATAGAAAGAGGATCAGATCCAGCTAAAGTTTTACAGAATTGTTCCTTGATCGTATGGGATTAATGTACAATGTCACATAAACAAGCGTTCGATGCTCTAGATAAAACATTGCGTGATCTCCAGAAACGTGATGATGTTATGGGTGGCATAACACTTTTATTATCAGGTGACTTCCGACAAACGCTTCCTATTGTTCCACGTGGAAGTCCCGCTGACGAGCTTAATGCTTGCATTAAATTGTCATATTTGTGGAAGTACATTAAGACTGTAACGTTATTTACAAACGTGCGTGTACATCTATATAGTGACCCAATGGCTGGTGAGTTTGCCTCCCTACTCCTAAAAATAGGTGATGGCAAGCTTGCAACAACCAACAATGGCAAGATTGTTATTACTCCAGGTATTGGCTCAATTGTTTCATCACTCACAGAACTTAGTAGCAAAGTTTATCCAAATATAGCCGAAAACTATGTGCATCCTGAATGGCTAACGGAGAGAGCAATTCTAGCTACTGAAAATGACATGGTACATGTCATCAATCAACAACTGCTTGATGAAATTCCAGGTGATAAACAAACTTTCACTTCTGTGGATTCTACTCTCGATGACGACCAGGCTGTACAATACCCTACAGAATTTTTAAATTCATTAGAATTGCTTGGTATGCCAACACACAAATTAAAGCTGAAAGCTGGATGCCCAATTATGTTACTCCGGAATCTTGATGTTCCAAGGCTATGTAATGGAACGAGACTGTGTGTTAAACGCATGAAACCTCATGTGATAGAAGCTGTAATACTAACTGGTGTGGCAAGTAGCAAACTGACATTCCTTCCCAGAATACCCATTATTCCGTCGGATTCTGCAATAGAATTTAAAAGGCTTCAGTTCCCAGTTAAATTGTGTTTTGCCATGACAATTAACAAGTCCCAAGGACAATCATTGGCAGTGGTTGGTCTAAACTTGACTTCACCTTGCTTTAGCCATGGGCAGTTTTATGTAGGATGTTCAAGGGTAGGCTCTCCACAATGTCTATACATATTGGCTCCAGAAGGTAAAACATCAATCCTATTTTAATTACTTAAATTACTTCCAGTGAAATGATTTATTTTCTGAATCTATTTATTTAACTTAAAAATTAAAATCAGGCTGTTATATTTCCCCGGGCAACGCCGGGACACGGGTCCTGTTAGTGTTGTAATAAAACACTTATCAAAATGATACACGGTATCGCAATTCTAAGAACAAACACACACTTATGTTTCTCTTTTCAGTCTTATGTAACGTTACTTTCTCTGCGAATGTATTAGACTCGTAAATCATGTATAAGAAACAACGTTTTACCTTACAATTTTAAGAACTGTACATACATTATTATGTACCCGTCGGAAATGTCTCAGAGGTAAAAAAAAATGTTCATGAATACACATGAGATTATTCTCTGAATAAACAATTGAAATTTTATTAAAATAACATAATATAATTAAATAAAATATCAAAAGAATGTTTTAAAATGCTATTTACAAAAATTGGCAACATGAATACATGTTGAATTCACATTTTCTAATCGCTCTATCCGGCTATATGGCACCACATAGGCAACATCAAGTAACTACAGCTGTTAAAATAAGTTCGATTAATAACATTTAGATGATCAATTCTCGTGCGAATTTTGCCTCTACTTGACTTTCACATGTTTTATCATTTACGATTAGTCGAGTATTTATTGAAATAAAAAAAAAAATCAAACCTAAATAATTATCGAATTACAAAATAAAATTCACCACAGTGCATTTCGGATTTTAGTAAACAAGTCAGTAATTGTAAGTTTTTGTTAATAGTTGAAAACAATTGAAAATTACTTCGTCAAATTCCGAAATGTTAAATGGATCTTGAAGTGTTTAACAGTACAATATAAATATATTCCTTGCTTTAGGCATATTAGCAAATTATCCGGTATTCAAAAGATTGAAGGTTGTTGAAGTTATTTATTTCTAAATTATTGTAATAAAATTAAACAGTATAAATAAATAAAAGCGAAACAACTATGAAAGTAAACAGATTTTCTCAGGGAGAAGACAACCAATAAACACTATTTCTATTTAGTGTTGTGTTTTTTTTAATATTTGTTTCGTAGGTAGAGCATAGGTTATTCCTTAAAGAAATGAGTGCAATTACACACATGCTTACTATTTAATTAAGGATATGTGAATTATTTTATTGTGTGAAATACGTAAGGTTATTTATTTGTCGTGAAGTACGGAAGAAACAAGTAAATCGCGCATTTGAAGATCATGCTTTCTTGAAAATCAGCCTTGAGAACGAAACGGTATACAAAAGAACGTTTGGCAAAATCATTATATATTATCTGATAATTGGAATGTCACTTGGAGATACAATTACATACAATAAAGTGAGTGTCAATCCTCAGAAAGTTCGAGAAAATTTATCAAACTACACTTTGATGGGCAATGCCATGTGACCTGCTTGGTATATACCCTCAATTATCACAGTAAAGAGCTTACTCAAAATGACAATTGCATACTACAGTGAATATGTTCCAGAACAATAGTAAATAGCTACAAAGCCATATATATACATATATATATATATATATATATATATATATATATATATATATATATATATATATATTATTAATATGCATACATATATGCATACATACATATTTATTGTTAAAAATGACAGAATGTGTCTGTTTAATTATAACTTTTTATGTTTTTATTTTTTTAATACAAGAAAAACCATGACAGAAATTGAAAAAAGAAAACAGGTATAATTAAACAGACGAACTTAGTAAATATTGACAATGTTAGCATAAACGAGAAACTGCTGCCTAACTACATACACACATATGTATATATAGAGAGAGATAGAGAGATATAAATAGATAGATATATATTTAACGAAGTGAGGCTACCAACATTTGTAAAAAATATTTTTTCAACCATTGTTTGTTATTTTATTATTTTATTATTTCATAATTTTCTGATGTTATAACGCGTTTTTAGTCTTCCTGGTTGCTCTATTCAGATATACATTCTATTTCCGAAATGGAATATATATCTGAAGAGAGCAAGAAAGAAAGCTGGAAACGCGTTATGAAATTACAAATTTATAAAATGATAAAATAATAAATAAAAAAAACAATGGTTGAAAAAGTATTTTACAAAAGTGTTTGCGTCTTATGACTAGTGCATTAGTTGCAACTTTCATAAAAATTAACTATGCAACTAATAAAGACGGGATTTTATATAATGGTCGTTTCCCCGATATAAACCACCGGGATTGAGGCACGTTTTATATTGTAAATGCCGGCTATGAAACACGTATATATATTGTTGGCATGTTAATATTTTTTAATGTCAGATTTGAATTGTTTTTGTGAGTAAATTGATTTGGGATTATATAGGATAACTATGTAATATTTATTTTAATCAATCATGTTGGTGTTATTTGTGCTGGGTGTGTAGCTATGGGGATAACTTTTTGGTTGTGTTACTCTGTTTTTAGTTGTGGATATGAAAGGCTTTTCATTTTGGGTTTTTGATGAGAATTCGAGATATATTAAAGCTTTGTAAAGGTTTTAGATATAGGGTTCTTTATTGCAGAGGTAAACGGAGCTGCGAATTATGAGAGCTCAAAGTAATGAGTCTATAGTCATTCCGAATGTTATCTGTTGTTGTGATCGGAGTAAACATCTATAAGATTATTTTTATTCGTTGGTGTTCTATAGACTGAGGAGTTTGCTGTGTTGGGCAGCGAGGAAGTTAAGGATGTGATTCTTTCTAATTAAGAAGTGAATAGAATGGTGGGTTCTCTTTTATTAAGTTGTTGGCCAGAAAGATTCATGTGATGGTGGTAAATGAGGAGGGTATCATCGATAGTGGTAAGAGTTTTAGAGTAGGATGGATTTCAATGGGTGGATATTTAATAATTACAGGAAAATACAGGCAAGTACTCCGCTAAAACAAGGAGTTATTGGTAAACCAAGTGTTTGTGTGTATAATTTGTCGTTACAAGATCAATGGCATTGATGTGTGATTAAATGGCACCATTAAATAATTTAGATTGAAGAAAAGAGCTTAATTTTTGACATAATGAGATGAATTTAGAGGGATATGGGTACCCATATCCCTCTAAATTCATCTCATGTGTTACGAGATTTGTCATTAAACTTGGTATGCTGAGTTTATTCAGATCGATGTCTTAGAGGTTTTGTAACATATCTCGTTAGTGTTTATGTTTGCTGTTCTAATAGAACCGAGATTATAAGGCAATATTTCTGCTAATTTCTTGGCTAATTTATTTATAACATAAAATGTATTTTACCATCATAAAAAATGTAAAACATCTACATTTATAATCACCAACAATGCTTCCTCTTGGAACAGAAAAACGAGTATATCTAAATTGTAATGCCCCTTGGTAGACTGTGTTTTCGAGAATGAAGAAATAAATATAAAAATTAGCTAAGTACTAAAACTTTGTCGAGATGTTTCAACTCAGACATATCTTACATTAGTGCAATAATCAAACATCTACAAACTAAACTTTTCTCACAACTTCGATTAATTCTCGCCGATAATACAACTAAATCAGAGTATTAACATACCAAACTTTACAAAACATATATTAGAAGACCTATTCATGAGAACTAAAAAAAAACAATTAATAATATTTATTCATACTTTATTTATTCTACAAGTGATGGACACGGTCGAGCGAAGTCATCATTAAAGTATTCAAGTACTGAACATTTTTACTCGATTATCACTCCGATGTAGATTATTCCAGAACAAAACGAGTGAACTAAGGTGCCCAACCAGTACGGCAATTTCACAAGCAACTTATAACCTCTGATCTCAACACTTATTGCAAAACTCGAAAGGATAAAAACAAAATATGCAAACATAAGTTTTATGTACTATTTAATAAAGTATGCCGCGATGTAATATGTTACCTACATATATATATAAATATTATATATATATATATTATTATATGCATGTCGACAATCCAGACGCAGATGCTAACAATAACAAGATGGCTTCCTAGAGCACGTGCGAGCGGGTTTGAAAATAAATCTATTTAACAGTATAGCAAAGCATGGATTTGGACAGCTCATGTATATTAAAATATATATATCTGTGTGTGTTATGTATATTTAAATAAATAAATATATATATATATATATCACTAGTAAGGTAAATGTATGTGTTTATATATATATATATATATATATATATATATATATATATATATGTGTGTTTGTGTGTGTACAGATTAATTCATGAACGAATTAACCGATCATTCAGAATTTGAAAAACAGCTGTTAGGCAAAATACGTTCACACCTGGACTATATTTAGTTTATTTGTAGTTTACAATGCAAAGGTATTATAAAGGAAGGGAAGCCCTACGCAATAAATCGGATGCGTCTGATATGTGCAATGATGACACAATGGTTTAGACATCAATAAATAGATATTATCTTTATTGTTTTTTAGTATAATGCTTTTTCAGGGCATACAATCGGTGCAACCTCACCTTTAACAATTGACATATCTTACTTATGCATTGAATTCAATCCATAAATTATAATTCAATAAAATAAAATTATCTTAATTTCAATTTGTTTCAAGTAAAGTAAACTAAATCCTTAAATGTTAAACATTTTTTAAAAATAAACATGTATTTTGATCGAAAGTAGAACACGAATTAGAGACAACAGGTTCGTATTATTATATATTTATTTTAATACGTAAAACATACATGAAGCTGCTGCTGATGTGTTCTCTTTGGAGAAATTATTTCCTCTGTCCTCAAACGAGTCATATATATATATATATATATATATATATATATATATGTATATGATATATATTTATATATATATATATATATATATATATATATATATATATATATATATATATAATTATATGTTTAATTAAATATTAAAGTGTTTTATCTGCATACGATATATGTAAGAGATGGTGTGCAGGAGTCGTGGTTACAGGCAGTCGCAAATTAAGATACCCATATATATATATATATATATATATATATATATATATATATATATATATATATATACATATATATATTTGTGGGTGGTGTCAGGGCTTGTCGACAATCCAGACGCAGATGCTAACAATAACAAGATGGCTTCCTAGAGCACGTGCGAGCGGGTTTGAAAATAAATCTATTTAACAGTATAGCAAAGCATGGATTTGGACAGCTCATGTATGTTATGCTAGCTTTCTGCCTATAATTAGCCCAATAATTTTAAGTGAATTGTTTAACATGGCGAGATATATTCTGTCACACGCCTTGACAATAAATTAATAATATAAGTCATCCTTAGTTTTTTTAATTTCATGTCTCTATAATTAACTTGTTCCAAACGTACAGTATAGATAATTGGTGTATTTAGATAATTTTCATGCATAATATATTTAAGGATGTTCGCTTTGTTTTCCTTAATGAATCTTCGTATCGAGTATGTTTTTTGCTTGAGGTTTACAATAGACGGAATACAATTGGAGGTAATTAATAGGAAAGGGAATATTTAAATAATAGACTCGCCCTCCATTACGATTATTTATTTGATTACCGCTGATTGAAAGGGATTTGTTTTTGCCCTTTTTATTGAATATTCTTAGCAATTCACCCAATCTTAAGATAAGAAGGCGCCGTCGACAAATGAAATCAAATGTATGCTCTGTGCTAAAAAGAACAATTAGTGTCCACTGAGAAGAAACTCAACGCAATTAATATGCATATGCATTTAATTAGGAACAATTGTTCAAAATACTCGTTTACAAAGCAATTGTATCCACCCACTAAAGATGTCAAAGGTATACATATATATATATATATATATATATATACTAGAAGTCAACACGTCCATAGAGAAGTACAATTACGAGGACTATTTGGCATCAATTTCATGTACACGTAAATGTGTTAGTTGTACCACGCTCATATAACCTACACATTGTACACTACTTTATTTTAATTATTTTCATTAAGAGTTGAGTATTATTTAAATGAACAATATACGAGGAAATGTTGACATGCAGTTTTGTCTATATTTTTTCATATCGGTGTAAGTCTGGTTAAATTCGATTACCTAAATCACCTCTTAGCGTTATTCAGTTTTGTTCCCATGAAAGGCTCGTACCATCAGTAATAACGTGCTTAATTAATAATCAGTTCTAAGTGACATGCTTACAGATGGTTACAGTTCAATCCTCAGTGAGAATGATAATAGTAAGAATAGAATTACGAATTGCTTACTATGTTCACCGGTCATGACTGACGGAATGATAGAAAGATACACCGTTGATTAAATAGCATGCCGTTCCCAATTCCGTACAGATTCCCGATGTCTACAAAAAGATTGCCGACTTTAATACGATATACATAAAGATGTTCGGAGCTTACACGATCGAAACGTTGTGAGAATAACATCTATAATGAGAACTGTAGTTTCAATAATCCAAACAGTACAAATCAATTATACTCGAGTATCATCTAAAATATTCCTAAACATTAAAACAAAACTGTCGCAATAAGAAGATAATATGTTAAGGCCAACGCCATTGCAGTCATCAATAGCAGCGACCAGCAACGTCGCATTTACTTAAAATTCATAGCCGGGGATGCGACATAACATGCGTGTCATATTTTACCCAACAGCGACAAGCTGAATTCGAGTAAGCCCTCAACTATAATATCTAAAAACAACTTCAACATTTGATAATCACATGCGCTAACAAAATGCATGCATTAACACCATATATTCTCACAAATATACGCACGTATAGCACTGTTAAGACTGCAGCTCAAACACACACGCATGCACACGTATACTTAATATCTAATACACACTAATACAAATTAAACAGAAGATTATTAAATGCCCTTGACATATATCGTGTGTTAACGTATGAGTGTCTAAAAGCAAAATAAGTTCGTTCCTTTTTAGTGCTTATGGCGATTGTGCAGTTTCAGTCCAGCGAGTGATCTGCAGACGATACCACAAACGGAGCAACAAAAAAACTGTGATATATATATATATATATATATATATATATATATATATATATATATATATATATATACGAGCACATGTGCCCTGAAACTTATACTCGTAAATAATTACACACACTCTTACCTCGATTACATACTAACATTACCAGTAGTTCTTAAACAGTTTAATAACACTTTTATGTATCTTCCAAAATCGTGTACTTCACTGCAAATTGAACAATTATCGCAATCACCTACTGTATTATATTCATCAATTTATTGTTGTTAACTGTTTTTTATGTATTTAATTTATTTTAAACGCATTTAAATAAGATGTACAATAAGTTTACATACAACTTGTTCAATTAAGACCTATTATTTGACCAATCAGATAACAACAAGACAATTAATTTTCAGCATTCACATTTCAAATAATTATAAAATCATAAATTATCATAATAACACTATCACATTAAAATTCTGTAAAATAAAATACGCGCACGAAATATTAACAGAACCATAAAATAATTACAAAAATATGTATGCAATGGAATATCAACACAAGACAAGTTCCACCACGCACTAAAACATCGTTGTAAAGTCTGAACATTAAAAAATAAGTAAATGTTCCTAACCCGTGTGCACAATAGTTGGAGTGGAATAGATGTTGTTAAAGATACGATGATGCTATACATTCAATAGGATCTGTATTCATTTGTAAATGTATTTCATCACTAAGATAATCATTTTCAATACACATAATATATTCGACATTCACAAAACCAATTATTGAACTTTATTTAAAATTATCTACTAACTCATTTGCCTACTACATCATGTAATATTTATTTTATTTAGCAAAGTAGTTGTATTCATATTTTTCAGTATTTTATTATTTTCTTCCGGAGACCATATGCATCTTGATAATTAGGTGTCATTATGATTCTCCATGTTGTAAAAGTACATTTTATGGTGTTCATATCTAGTCTTAAACTTAATCACTGTCCAACCTATGTACTCTTTTCTAATGTAATTCTCTAAAATGTAATATTTTTAGAATAGTATAATGGAGAGAGTGACTTGAATTCATCCAGTAGTGTTAAGAAAAATAGGGCACACTTAATAAGCCAATAACATCCACTGCTATACCTTTTCAGAAAAGTGACGTTTCTAGTCTCTACTGATGATGATTGTAATGTCGTTGGTTTTGACAGTTTATCTTCTTTAGAACAGTTGTGTTTTTGTTTTACTAATAAGTTTATCCCGATTACTTGAGCATTGGAGCCTGACTCAATTTATGCAGACAAATCAAATGTGTATATAAAGTTTATTAAAATCGCTCCATTTTTTATTGAAAACTATTGATGAAATATTGGTTTAAGTGTTCTATCAATATATTTTAACATGTTTAATTAATTCATATAACCATATAATATACTATCAGGACGGGTGATACAACGTTTTTTCGGCATAACTTAAAAAAATAATTTAACGGTGTTGTCATACTTTGTACTCTGTGAAATAACGCGTACCCTTATTTAACCGATAAAATGGGTGTTGTGGGAGGTCTTAATTTAAAGAAAGAGATGAAGCTTTTACCCTCTGATGGTAATACGTTTTTGTGCGAGTAAGATATAGAGGTCAAAATGCAGGGTTTAATGTACGATAATGTAGTGTTGTGACAGTCCCTGGAAACATGATTAGTCGAGGTTTATGAAGGTAGGTGTATGTCTTCGAATACAATGTATTATTTTTTTCCGAATGATGCAGCTTAATATATATATATATATATATATATATATATATATATATATATATATATTCTACAAATGAAATAAATAGGGGACAAATAAAGTCTACGTTATATAGATTAATGACAGGCGGACGAACGGACAGACAGGCAGATATGAGGACCAAAGACTAACACGCATACAATTTGTGTATGTCTGTATGTCGATCTATTTTCTGTCTGTCTGGCGTTTGAATGTTTTCTAAGCTTAAGAATACACTTATATCATACCCCTAAATACCTAAACTATTTATTGTAATATAAACAATACATACTAAAATAACAGAAACTTCACACTGACACTGAACATTGAAACCGCGATCTGTAGGTGTGTAGTATTATTCGCTACTGCCTTAAGTAAATCAGAAAGATTATTAAAAGTCGCTCAATTAAAGTGACTTATACAAATATAATTGAATACGGTGTGTTGTAGCCTAGTTTCCTTGTGAAATTATATGTGCCCTTATTAAAGCAGTGAAATTTGTTTTGTGGGAAGTCGTATTTCAAAGTAAGAAATGAATCTCCGACCCTAACATGGTAATACGTTTTTGTGCGTTTTAACGTACGCCGATGTAGTTTAGTGAACGTTTCTGGAAACCTAATTGGTCGAAGTGTTTATAAATTTTCCGACTATCTACAAATGAAATATAGGGAAAGTATCAAGTCTAATTTGTATCTCTCTCTCTCTCTCTCTCTCTCTCTCTCTCTCTCTATATATATATATATATATATATATATATATATATATATATATATATATATATATATATAAATGAAGTAATAAAATAAGGTGCGAATCAAATTTTATTAGAATTCAATGTTCAGGAAAAGTACCTTAAAGTCCTTAACTCATGGGTTTTCAAAGAAGATTCTTCTTCTCAGAGGACAATTACCGCAATGACATTACTGCAGATAATAAAATTAAACTTTGAAAATATATAAAAATATATATATAAATACATAAAAGTATATAAAACATCATATATATCAGCCCAAAACATACTTTTTGTTAAGGTTATACGGTTAATCCAAGTTACAATTTTAAACATAGTCAGGAAATACACCCAAGATGTTGATTGCAAAGTGATCCAAGTGGTGAATGGCACTCTGAAACCGAAAAAGTTATCCAATCGGGGAAACCGTTTACAATCGATGCAGTAAATTACATCAATAAGGACCCATGGTGTTGTGTAGGTTTTTCACGATATTTAAATACAATAACTTTTAATTCTTTGAAGATTTTTCTGATGACATGGTTCCGTTGCAGAGACGATTTTAACATTAATATATTGTTTGGCTCAGGGCAAAAGAAACGGCCGTAAAATACATCAAATACAAATGTAATCTTTTTGGGAATGTGAAAAAACGATAAATAAAAATAAATTTAAAAAAATCAAAATTGCTTTTAAAAATTTATAAATGAAAACCATGTTTATTGAAATAAACATGACGTGTATATATATATATATATATATATATATACACATATATATATATATATATATATATATATATCAATTAAGTTCGAATATTAACAAAATGAACAAAAACATTAGTTTTCAAAAGTGCTCAATATATATTAGTGCTTTTATATTGAAATAACCATAGTTGGAGTATTCGACAATCGTTTTAGAACCTGCTGGCTGCTCTTCAGGGAAGTAAGTGGTGAATTAAAATGATATCCGCCTATACATAAATCATAAGAAAGAAAATAAAAGAAAAAGAAACACACAAACAATCAGATATTATCTTGATATTCTATAGTCGTGATATAGAGTATCAAGATAATGGGAATAAAAATGAAAATAAGACACATAGAAAACGAAAGATTATTTGGTATACACCTCCGTTATACCAACTAGTTAAATCAAAGCTTGGACGCATGTTTCGTAATTTAATAAATAAACATTTACCAATTAATAACCCATTGCATAAAATCTTTAACAAAAACACAATTAAACTTAGTTATAGTTGCACAAATAATTTAGAAAAAATAATCAAAGTTAACAATAGACAAATTATTAAGGATAATGATACACACAACGTAAGTAGCATACAAGACAATGAATGTAATTGTAGAAATAAAAGTGAGTGGCCGTTACAAGAAAAATGTTTAATGAACCACGTAGTGTATCTAAGTACAGTTTTCCCAGAGAATGGTCCTAATTTGAAAAAAATCTACATAGGGGGTACTAGTACTAACTTTAAAATAGGTATAGAAACCATAAATGCTCATTTAACAACATAGCTACTGATAGAAATAGTCCATGAGCCAAACCAGATATTGGTACTACCTGGGGAACAAAGGGACACTATGATATTTCGAAAGATATATGTATCTAGTTACAGAAAAACTTTGAAGCCAAGCTGAGATCCACAGCTAAAGTGCAAAAAATCACTATCGATTATGGGTACCCTTGTCAAGAATTGTGCCATAAAAGAATGGGGTGGGGCAAATTAAAACGCCTATAACTCAGTAACTAGAGGGGATATATTGACATGTGACCACTCATTTTGTCCCTTACAAAAAGGCCTATGAAATAAAATTAGATGTCTTGTAGCCCTGACATAGGTCATTGGAGGTCAAAGGTCAAATGTAAAAAAAATTGAATTTTTTAAAAATTAAGGTGTAAGTATTATTAGATGAAAAGGTGATAACAAAATGTGTATTTCTCTGACAAAGGTAGTCTTTTCTTGAAGAAAACAATCTAGTCCATTGATAACAAGTACAAAATAATGTTATGGTGGTTTGATGTCCTGAAAAAAAAAGTTAAAAAAAAACGAAAAATGTATTTTGAGTATAATCTTTTTTTATATGTTGCTAGGGGTAAGGGAAAGGTAAACTGTGATAATTTCAAAACTTTCAAATAACTTTTAATGAAGGACTATTCATTCTATTGCTTATACACTAAGGTACAAATGAAGGGTCATCTTATGCGTATACCAACATTTTATGTGGGTCATCAAAGGTCAAAAGGTCAATTTCCTCAGTTTTTTATCGAATCGAGGTGCAAATCAGAAAGGCATCAGAGATGCCTTTCTAATTGTCACCTATCGGTATATGGAATCTAAAATGAGTTATTTGTTACCAGTTAATGCCCTTGAAGTAATATTAGTTATCATATTGACATTTCTGAGACCCAGTTTCAGGGAAGACTGATCTACTTCAGGCCATTTTTAAAAAGTCATTTTGGGAAGTACCGGTGTCCCACCTCTGTAGAAAAGTGTATGCAAAATCTAAGTAGCTAGAAACTAAGAAAGACTATTTATACAAATAACCTATGTGTGCCACTGGAAAGGCCCCCATCAGCAGACTTTCATATTTAATTAGATAATATCCCTATTAGTAAGTCATTATATAGGCCAAGAAAGATCAATAAGTCGCAACCTCTATTTACATTAATATTCTAGATGGCATTGCACCCACGTTCTCTATCATTTCTGGATGTTACTTAATCCTGCATTCCAGTGCTTGAATGACACAAACTAAACTGGCGAATCGCTATAAACCAAATTAAAATTTAATTGTAATGTTTGTTGTTCTTCCACAGAAAATCATGCATAATTCAGATCATTGAAAACAGATCATCACATATCCATGTCATCATCCTCATTTTCCTCCTGAGAACTATCACCACACAAATAATTCTCATCTGTATCTTCACTTTGGTTGGTACAAGTTGTGAGTTTGCACATATAAGTACACTTTAGTCTGTTGCGCAAACAACTACATGTTTCCTCGACGCACTTCCGCGAACATGTGCAAGAAAGAAGTTCCATCACCACTTCTGGTGCAGGCGATGCAGAACTCCAGTCAATGATAAGCTTACCATCTTCAAGACCCCAACCATGCCCTATCGGATCAGGAACTTCCGGAGAAACCTCTAAGCTTCTCTTCCAAATGGCACACTGGTAATTCGCTCTTCGACAGTGATTGACAAGAGATGATGAACATGGTGGTAATTGCCAAGATTCTGCTTCACCTTTTCGAGCACAAAATAAGTTGAATCTGAGATCATTTAAACTTGATATAGTTGTCTTTGAATTGTAAATATTGCAGGTGAATGCCTCCAGTTTTTCCATAAGTTCATCCGATATACTCCAGTCAGATCCAAGCATTTTCAATGTCTGAACATGTGTCTTGCTTTTTATAAGCAGCTATCTTCCCTTTACCAGCAAATGCAGAAACAGTGTCACAACCAGTGAATGCATGCAAACCTGGTAATGCTTGACAAATGTCTTCTCCTAACATCTTAGATATTTTCTGTATATCAGTGAATTTGGTGCGTGTCTTAGTTCCACTTTTCAGATAGAGTGGGCAAGATAGCTTAGATGAAAAGGCAACACACAGAACGAACACATCTGTGTCCTCAGAGATTATGATGATTGAAGGAAATTTGGCTGCAGCGCAATGAGCTGCATGCAACAATAGTCGTGTATCAGCCTCCTCCTGATAAGACGCTAGACAACTGACACTTTCTACAAAGCCTTGTGACAGTTTTTTACAGAGTCTTCCTGTTGTAACAAACATACATTTGTTATCCAGTCTTTCTATTCGTGATGGTTTGCTCCACTCATTCACTAGGAATTCAATTAGTTTATTTTTATTATCCGGTGCGCATAGAAATTTTGTCCACTGTGTTATTTTATGTCCAGGTGAAATTGTCTTGTATGCTGTTCCAGTTGATGAGCCCCTGTTAGCCCTCTCTAGATCCTTTATGGACTGCTCTCGATAAACATCGAAAACAACATCTATGCGACAACATTTTGGTCCCTCTCTCAATACCATATTAAGCACAGTATCAGCCACATCAGTGAAAGTCATATGATTTGCATCTAATTGCTGGACCAGAGCCATTCCATCTATGATACATGCAGAATTATCAGGAATTGTTTCTACTGGCGTTGACTCCTTTGTCAAGTGTTTGTAGAGAGATGATTTCACAGTCTTCCGTAGTGTACCCTCTGGTGTAGCTAATGCCCATGGAATAGGGCCCAAACGATGTGCAAGTACCTCTTTCAAGTCAACTTCACGAGTTTGTGCAATCAATATCATCTTAGCAAATAGATCTCTATCGGCTTTGATGATGATTGCTCTCCCAGCAGACTGATAAGTTCTCTTCACTCTCATGTCAGTAAATGTTTTTAAGTTAGCTTTCTTCATAGGATCATGGAATTTCGTTTTTGGTGGTTGACTTTCGAGTCTTTCTTCTCTGAACTGAATATATGAGTTCTCGCCAAGTTCTTTAGCTGTCAAGAGATCATGGGAAATATCTCCAGGAGCAGCAATCCCTGTGGAAATGTTGAGAAGTTCTTGATTTGGAGAACAGAATGGATTGACCCAAATATTTTCCAACATATTCACAAGCGAAGTAATGTCTCGTTCATCTCTTCTCATTCGAGATTCACTCAAATCTGGATGAATAACAGCGGTACAAGCATTGGTACCTAGGGTATCCCTTAGTAAATGTAGAAATGAACTGCGATATTCAGCAGTAAGATAGTATCTGGTAATTGCACTAGCTTTTAAACTAAAACCTTTTGTGCCTCCTGCTGTTTGTGTGTCTTTATTCACTGTTTCCTCGATAGCTTGGTCAATTGGGATCCTTCCGAATGGGTTCTTGGAACTAAGCTGAACTGAGAATCCACCATGATCAAGGAAATTGTGAAGCTCAGGGTGCTCCTTTTTAAGATGGGTCATTTCTGCATAATAATGTGTAAGGTACCGTGCATAATTCATTCGGTCGTATGCGAAGCACCATGGTATCATATCCCGAACTGACTGCAAATGTAAACACCAATTTCCTTCCCGGGAGGCACGAAGCATATTTAGGACGATGTTTACTAGGTCTATGTAAGACATCCAAAATGCTGCCAGCTCACCTGACTGAAAGCGTAGAGTTTCAAGATATTCAAAAAACTGGTAAGCCACAGACACAAACAATGGATTACAGAGAGTCTCCGACAACATTTCAGAGCATACATTGCTGGAAAAATCTTCTATCAAGCTCACAATATCACCACAACTATCTTCAAAGTCTTGTTTTTTACAGAAGCTTCTCCATGCAAGACGAAGTAATGCCTCATAAAGAAGTTTGTGGAATCTAACTGCACGATTGTACTTGTGCCCATCAAGGACCCCACCAATCGAACCTTCAGCTATTACTCCGGATTCAATACACAAATCCTTCAAACCAGCATCCTGAAACCGCTTCCCTATGACACCAAGCAAAGTGCATACTGTATGGAACACACCCAGCCTTGGAACGATATCAGAAAAGGTGTCTTTATGTTTCCAAATCACCTCAGTTGCTTTTGCGTATAGAGCTTGGTCAAACACTAGAACAATGCTTTGGAGGGACAAAGCACGTCTGATTTTCTGTGACTGTAGCAATATCTCATGCATTGTTGACAGTTCTGGTGCTGGTGCATTTATGGTAGGTAAGTATCGAACAGTGTCTGCTGTAACTTGTTCATTTTCACGCACATTGATATGAAAACCAGTCCAACTACCAACACATTGATTCACAGAGCTGTGCAATCTCGCAAGAACCCAAAGTAATGTTTTCTCATACACATCATAGTTCATTTCATCATCCTTCACATCAATGTACGCCCGAGATAAAGGACCAACACGTTCTCCAGCATTATATAGTGGTAAGCACGGTTGTATAACACTCAATGTTCTTGTCCTTTTAAATGACTCTAGAGAACTTGTCGTTTTATCAGCTGTTGGCAAATAATGTGGGCCATATATTCTTGGTTGTATTAGAATTCCATTCACCCTGTGTGATGTGCCCCCTCCGCTGCGTGTTTCCTCTAACCTATCAATATTGTCCCATGCCAATGTCACCATGTCATTGGGTAATGCAAATTCATTGTCAGTGTGGCTCTCCAGTTTTTTTAGAGCAAGAGCAGTATCAAATTCTTCCATCGTTGTGTATGAAATGCCATGTCCATAACGATTGAGAATTTGTATCAGTTCGGTGTTTCCAGTGAGGCTTTTCACAGCTTGGGGGAGAATAATATGTTTTGGTGGTTTCACTCTAGCACAGGTCACATCATACACAATATCTTGTCCAACAGACTGTATTAGTATTTGAGTTTTTCGAGGAATATCATCAGATACAGGTGAACCAACAAAAAGAATTCTCAAAAAGTTATTTAATGCATCTGGAATGAAAATACATGGGTCACTCATCTCTGCAGCTGCGACAGGCCATGGTGTGCTGATATCTATCTTTCTAACATCATTTCTAATGAAACGAGATGCTTTGCTAATGATTCCATCTTTGTCCACAGAGTCATTTGTTAAGATATCTAACTCTTCTCTCAATCTCATGTTCTCTTTCACTAGATCACCTCTTAACAGATTGTCTGGGTACACTAACATTTTACCACTGTCATTAGGTATCATGTGAATGTTCTGACGAAATTCCTTCTGGAGCTTCCTTTGAATGTGCTTCTTTGTTGAAGATTTAATTTCAGTGATTCCCATCTCACGCAGAAAACTTGTAAGGTCCTCCGTGTATTCTGTTAACTTGATAACCCTCGGTTTTTTCAATAGTACATCTCTAATGTTATCAAAAAGTTTGTCATAACATAGTTTTTCAGCTCTAGCATATAGAAGTTCAGAATCAATGTTCTCTGGTGTGGTAAAAATACTTAAGGAAGTTCTGGTATTGTTACGATCACCAGATTTAGGAGGTCTGGTGTAATCACGGTAACACTGACGGTGATAGTGACCCTCGGCAGCTACAAGATCACGTGAGAGAAGAGCGATAACTCGGGTGTCATTTTTATGTGTAGCAGCATCTCTGATTGTCTTATCTGCTTGGAGGTTAACACATTTAATCAGTGGATCTCTTTTGTTTGTACTTTTCATATATTTACTAGTCTTCAAACAGAAGATACAAACAGCCTCGTACACCCTTGATATTGAAGATGTGACTGCGGTTTGACGTCTGTAGAATACTTTTGAACTACCTGCCTGTGACTGTTCAGGTTCTCGTGGATCCTCACTTATTATAATAGAATCTAGATCCCGCTTCTTGGTGAAACGATTCTTGCACTGTCGGTGATAAAAGATTTCTGGCACACATCCATCACCTGCTGCTATAGCTATATCAAGAATTGCATCAAAACATCTCATTTCTGCAGCGCGAACAAGTTGTGTCCATGAGTTCAAATCCTTTGGTGAATTCAAATCGGAGTCTCTTTCAGAGCAATTGAAAATACAAGAATGTCGACGACGTTTTTGTAAAGCTTCACAGGTACCTTGGTTGCCCTCAGCCTCTTCTACCTCACCTTCTTCCATGCTTACATCAGTGCGTTCCATACTTTACCTGAAACAAAGCAAATTTCATAAGAATGTTGTGGACTCGCCAAAAAGATATAATTTCTGTAGCAACATATAAAAAAAGATTATACTCAAAATACATTTTTCGGGTTTTTTTCAGGACATCAAACCACCATAACATTTATTATTTTGTACTTTTTATCAATGGACTAGATTGTTTTCTTCAAGAAAAGACTACCTTTGTCAGAGAAATGCTCATTTTGTTATCACATTTTCGTCTAATAATACTTACACCTTAATTTTTTTTTAAATTCATTTTTTTGACATTTGACCTTTGACCTCCAATGACCTATGTCAGGGCTACAACACATCTAATGTTATTTCATAGGCTTTTTTGTAAGGGACAAAATGAGTGGTCACATGTCAATATATCCCCTCTAGTTACTGAGTTATAGGCGTTTTAATTTGCCCCACCCCATTCTTTTATGGCACAATTCTTGACAAGGGTACCCATAATCGATAGTGATTTTTTGCACTTAAGCTGTGGATCGAAGCCTGGCTTCAAATTTTTTCTGTAACTACAAACATAGGTATTTCAGAAAAACGTAGTGTCCCTTTGTCCCCCCAGGTGGTACCAATCGATGAAATTTATGGGTTTGGCTCATGGACTAAAAAGGCACTTCATTATCTATATATATTTTATCACTAAAAAGAAATGGCATAGTTCCTGTGGTGAAATGGAGTATTTTAAAAAAGGCAACAGTGCCTACACTAAATAACCCTACTTGTTTTCTGTGTTTAAAGGAAAAACTGGCTATAGTTTTGTTTCATTATAAGAATGCTCTACTAAACCAGAGGGACGAGGTGAGTTACAATTGCAGGCACTTCAAAAAGTTCACCTTATATAAGTATTGTGAGAACGATGTAAACATAACTTATAAATAAATAAATAAATAAAAAATAAAAATAAACAAATAAATAAATAATGAGTACATAAAAAATAAAAACAAAAATTAGAAATTAAAACAATTATTTCTTTAAACATAACATTAATTTTTTACAAATGATGAAGGATCGCGTAATTAATGCAACATAATTAACAATGATAGGTAGGGCAAAGTTAACTAATTTAATCATAAGACAACTTGATGTAGAGATCTTGAATATATAATTTTTCTTAAGGAAAATAAAGATAGCTTAATCAAAACAACTATTAACATTTTGGAAAAGATAGATATTAATGTCAGTAGTATAGATATAGTTATCAGATTATTTAGGTGGGTTGTTATTATATATGTTGGGATATATAACTGATTCTACCGGTGTGACTCCGGATGATGATATAACTAATAATAACTAGAGGATCTACAAATTAAAAGATTACAAAGTTTAGAATTTATATTGAATTTAGAGGTTTATTACAGGGTATACATTATGATAAATTTAGTGAAATTAAATTAATATTAATTAAACGTTCATGAGACAACATCAATATAGATGGACACATAAAGAGAAAATAAAATAAAATAAATAAAATGCAATTCCTTTATAAAATAACGAAAAATTATTACAGTAAATAAAGTTTTAAGGAAATTATAAAAAAACTAGATAAAATTATAACTAGTCGATATTAACAACTTGGTTTGCAATCCTCAAGTAATTAGGTGAATAATATTGCGGTTGGATTAATTTAATTCGCCGGTAAATATGGTTGAAATTTGTTAAGAAACTTAATCAAATAGTAAATAATGATTGACTTAATATATAATACTATATTTAATGGCTTGTTAGGAAAGTGTTTAGTAACGAGTTAAGGAGGAAGAAAAATTAAATCATTAACACATTACGAAAAATAGATAAATATATATATAAGTGTGTGTTTGTACGTCTGTGTATATATGCAAGTGTGTGTATATATGTGTATCTATATGTATATATATATATATATAAATATATATATTTATATATATACGTGGATATGTATATATATATATATATATATGGCTGTATGAGTGTGTGTAGATATATATATATATATATATATATATGTATTTATGTCTTTATTTTTACATATATATAAGTGTGTATGTATGTTTATGAGTGTATAAATGTGTGCGTATAAACATGGAGGTTGATGTGTGTGAATGTGTCTCGGTGTATGTGCATATGATTAAGATGGAGGAAACGGAAATGTATAGACAGCCGTGCCAAAAGTGTTAGCAAAATAGATTAATATATTTATAAGTGTGTGTGTATATATATGTGTATATATATATACATGTGTATATATATATATATATATATATATATATATATGTGTGTGTGTGTGGGGGGGGTGAATGTATGTATGGATATATATGTATATATGGATGTATGTGTGTGTGTGTATGTATACATGTTTTTGAATTTACTTCTACATATAAATGTGTATGTATGTTTGTAAGTATATTAATATGTACGTATTAGCGTGGATATGAGTATGTATGGATATGTCTCGATGTCTAGGTGTGTGGTTGGAAAGGAAGAGACAGTATTACCCAATGTCTTGCTAGTTGATACATAGGTTTCAAAAATTGACATTTTATAGAAAAGGTTGTTTCGTCGGAGGTTTTTTTTTAAATATAATTTGTATTATTGTTTGTTTCTTTCTTTTTCTTTTTCTTTCTTTCTTATGAGTGTGTATAGGCGGAGATAATTTTAATTCACCAGTTACTTCCCTGAAGAGAAGCCAGCAGATTCTGAACCAATTGTCGGATACTCCAACTATGTTTATTTTAATATATATATACATATATATATATATATATATATATATATATATATATATATATATATATATATATATATATATAATATGCACAGATACATACATATAGTAATGCTCAACTAGATTACAGTGCCAATGTTATACTTTGTCAATGCTGGAAAGATTGATCAGAACAGCCTCTCTCCGGACATGACAGAAGCACCTCTTAGGACGTGTCTGGCTCTTAAACATGTAGAGAATTATTTCACGTGTTAGGTTATGTATATACGGAAGAAAGAACCAACTATTTGTCCAACAAGCTTAGCAACCTTAGCAACCGATTTGGAGCTGATCAAAGGAGGCGGTTACTTGAATAAAGTACCATCTAGGTCGGTATATATATATATATATATATATATATATATATATATATATATATATATATATATATATATATCTTATATATAAAATGAAGACGTTTTTCTCCTGTACCTTCGCGTCGAATAGGAAAATAAACTCGGACTCAATATGTTACTACAATCACTACAGCATCAAACTTATTCGCTCGAGCGTGTTCTTAGCAAACTCTAGACTCTTACATCCACCTCGGGAAAATTATTACTTTCGTTCCTCACTCAGTCACTCTCCCCAAACAAGACACCATACAGGTAGTAGCAAGAACATTTCTCCTTAACATTTTACTCCTCCCGCGCTACCAGTCTACACCGGGAACAAATACACAACGGATAATTTCACACAATTTACAAGTTATTATTTACGTTATATATGGCTTCACCTCACCACACAGTAGCATAAGTAGCACAGAAAATATAACAGACGCTCCCTACAATACATCTTACTACGTAACTTCTGCCACAAAAGATTTAAGACTTCTACTCTAAGCCTCAACCAGCAACTACAGATCACAATACGCCTGCCAGGTTCACTACCCTTAAACAATTATGCCGATTCCCCTTAACGATCAAACTTTTCTTCAGGTAATATACCGTTCCTGTTCTGCTATTTCCGTTATACATTCCTCTACTTCACTTCTTAAAATTTCTGCTACATTACTAGCGTACTATGTTAAAAAAAACTTTTACAGATTAAGCGATTGACATTCTATTATTCTTGCTACGTAGCATTTACACGTTAGCGAATAACAGATTACATTAAACTGAACACAATGACAATAGCAAACACGACGATTTATTCACATGGTGACAAGCATATAATAATAGACAACTCAGGATTAACATTGGAACTCAAAGCTTTATTTTTTAAACAATGGGAAAGAATTTTCCGTGATTAATATCGGAGAGATCAAATTGTTTATATCACGTATTTCGTCTTATTAATGACAGCGGTAGTAGTAGTTAGAGTAAGTCTGCCGTTGGTGAGGAATGCCGGTGCGTCCGTAGCAGTAGTACAAATAGTTGTTGTTGAAAGTTGACGTTAGTAAGACGACGCGGCCGTAGCAGTAGTGCAAATAGTTTTTGTTGAATGTTTGACGCTGGTAAGACTGGCATGGTCGTAGCAGTAGTACGAATAGTTTCTGTTGTTGAATTGGTTGCCGTAGCAGACGATATGTTGTCGGCGATGTTCGGTGTTGTTATTGTTGAAGGATTCAGTCTGCTTCTTTTTGTTATTGTTGCTGGAGAAGAACCGAGCGTCAGTGTTATAGTTCTTGGATTATCCGAGATTATTTTCTCCCCCCCCCCTTTCATAATCTCTCCTTCCTGTATAAGGAAAAAAAACTTCTTCACTGGTCCCAGCTGTTTTTATGTGAACATTTTTGGCCACAGGGATCATAGCACATGAACAACAAACAGGAAAGCGGTCGGGAATCATGTAAACAAGGCCGACTTGGGTGGCGGTCGCCATGGTAACACATGCCAGACAGTATGACGGCATCTTCAGATCAAAACGAGATCTAAAATCATAACATTTTCGTTTAACTCTAACAATTAATAAAAACATTTACGTTTTTCTTATTTACATAAAGTTAAAACAAATTCATTCCAACGAGTCAACCTGAAATGGCAGACTGCATTTTTCATTTTACATTATACATTTTCGTTTTGTACGATCACTATTGACTATTCTGATAGAATTTTAAGTCCCCCGTGCTACCGTGTTGACATTAACATTGTTTAACATTAAAAGAAAACAATTGTTTTAGCAGAATGGGATCGAACGCCAAAAACTGTAACGTCGTAAACACTAACCCACCGATGAGGAATATAATATTAATATGAAAATTAATATAGTTAAACGAAGCCTGTCCGATATATACTGAAAGCAATTTACTTTGATTTCACCAGAAATTTTATTTTTATTTTGTTTTAAACATCGGCTATGTCTGTGATAAGGGCCCTTGGAAAATTACAGAGGCCTACATAGCCCCATTAAAATCCACTGAAACACACAAATATAATTAATGTAGGCTGCAGAGCATTACAAATTATATTCTAATGGGGGGGGCACTAAAATTACGATTATATGCTTATTTTTAATAATGAAGACTATTCTCTATTTTATTTTTCATGATTGCGATTGAGTCACGTGAGCAAAATGCCGATGTCGACCGGGAAATACGTTACGATTCACCTTCTGGCGAGCAAATGTACGGTAAACCATGTGTAAGGGGGGGGGGCATAACAATAAGTAAAAAAAAAAATTTTTGTTATAACATTACATGCAGACACTCCTCTTTACTTTTAATTGCTTGCTATTGTTTAATTTGAGTCGGGTAAACCAAATCCTTGATTGTGCTTGGTGGCAGTAAGTGGACACTGTTTGATCAAGCTATCTTCACAATTGAAAGTAATGCTCATGATGAAGTTAAGAGATACGATACGGGACGTTACATATCAACCAATGAAGCCATTTGGAGAATGTACACTTTTGTACTGAGAAGTTCCAGTTTATTATACCTGGGACACTAAAACTAAGGTCTTCAAGCGACGGTTACCACTGGGATGCTACACTACAGGAAGCATCTATATCTGATTCTGCAAACAATTTGAGACATTTGTTTGCTATTATGTGCAGTGTCTCATCCAAAACGACTTTGGGATGCACACAAAGAAGCTTTTACTGAAGATTTCCTTCTTAGGAAACGCAATCAACAGCCTGAAGTTGATATAACATTTTCAGACGACATCTTCTATATGGCTTTAGTGCATATTGAATATATGACTTATAGGATGAATGGTTAACACTGACAAAATTGCGTCTTACCTCACCTAATCGATATAATACACATCCGGTCATTACTGCAGGGACGCGTGAAATTAGTTATCAAACTCATGAGCAAGCATCAATTGTTCGAGATGGTATCGCACAACTAAATAATGAGCAAATTCATATTAAGATGCTGATCCAATTTGTCAAATAAAAAGAGGATCAGATCCAGCTAAAGTTTTACAGAAGTGTTCCTTTATCGTATGGGATGAATGTACAATGGCACATAAACAAGCGTTTGAAGCTCTAGATAAAACATTGCGTGATCTCAAGAAACGTGATGTTGTTATGGGTAGCATAACACTTTTATTTTCAGGTGACTTCCAACAAACGCTCCATATTGTTCCACTTGGATGTCCCGTTGACGAGCTTAATGCTTGCATTCAATTGTCATATTTGTGGAAGTACATTAAGACTGTAACGTTATTTACAAACATACGTGTACATCTAAATAGTGACCCAATGGCTGGTGAGTTTGCCTCCCTACTCCTAAAAATAGGTGATGGCAAGCGTGCAACAACCAACAATGGCACGATTGTAATTACTCCAGATATTGACTCAATTGTTTCATCACTCACAGAACTTAGTAGCAAAGTTTATCCAAATATAGCCGAAAACTATGTGCATCCTGAATGGCTAACGGAGAGAGCAATTCTAGCTACTAAAAATTACATGGTACATGTCATCAATCAACATTTACTTGATGAAATTCCAGGTGATAAACAAACTTTCACTTCTGTGGATTCTACTCTCGATGACGACCAGGCTGTACAATACCCTACAGAATTTTTAAATTCATTAGAATTGCCTGGTATGCCAACACACAAATTAAAGCTGAAAGCTGGATGCCCAATTATGTTACTCCGGAAACTTGATTCTCTAAGTCTATGTAATGGAACGAGACTGTGTGTTAAACGCATTAAACCTCATGTAATAGGAGCTGTAATACTAACTGGGGTGGCAAGGAGCAAACTGACATTTCTTTCCCAGAATACCCATTATTCCGTCGGATTCTGTAATAGAATTTAAAAGGCTTCAGTTCTCAGTTAAACTGTGTTTTGCCATGACAATTAACAAGTCCCAAGGACAATCATTGGCAGTGGTTGGTCTAAACTTGACTTCACCTTGCTTTAGCCATAGGCAGTTTTATGTCGGATGTTCAAGGGTAGGCTCTCCACAATGTCTATACATATTGGAACTAGAAGATAAAACATCAATCCTATTTTAATTACCTAAATTACTTCCAGTGAAATGATTTATTTTCTGAATCTACTTATTTAACTTAAAAATTAAAATCAGGTCCTGCTAGTATATATATATATATATATATATATATATATATATATATATATATATATATATATATATATATTCATATGTATATATATAGAGATGTGTGTGTATATATAACACATACTCTAACAAATCAACACTTTCTAATCCAAGCTCGTCAAAATGTCGACCAGCTTAACATGTCGTTTCCATTAACATTGCTGGCCTTCTGAAATGAATTTGCATTTCAAATATCTTATATTAGTTTGAGTCACTTTGTTTGTTGTCTTTATTATTTGTAGCAATGTTCACTATTTAAAGTGTTCGTTGAACTTCTAAAAGACTTACTCACTCGTATTTAGAAACACAACATTAACAACGAGTAACCGTTCGTACACACTTGGGAATTTATAATTAGGTTCCTCGTTAACATTTATTAATCGATGGATTGGATGTACGAATTAATCGTTAGCTAAATAAAGAGAAGTTCATGAAGTTCCTGAAGTTATTAGACATCGTTCGTATTATAGCCACACGAATGCCCTTATGTATAGCAGAGGCATTCCAAAATGGTCAACCATAGTATTCTCGACCAAGCTCAATGTGGGCTCACTTCGCTAATCCGACTAGAATTGTTATTACAACTTATCTAGTTATCCATACCCGTAGTTAATGAAATTAAGTATGGACTATGGAATAGTATATTGTTGAATACTATACACACGTTCTTTTCTCTATAAACAAATATATTTTTCATAGGACAAATTGTATTTTACTGGTATGCGTTGCGCCATACACAATTTTATTTCATGTCGAATTCAGTTATTTTTGTAAACTTTTATGCTTTGAGTTTTTTTTAAATTTTATTATTTATTTGTATAGATCTGATTGTTGATTTATTCATAAATATATAACATTATTGATACACTTTAAAACGTGTTGACTCATCTTTCGAACAAGAACATTGCGATTTCAGTTAAATAGGTGTGCCCCGTGAATCGATGCTCAATGAAACTGCAGTAAACTGTTAAGATTTACCACATCCATTATACCTCTCTATATACAGGGTTAGTTATGTGTAACTATTTGTAAGTTGGTGTCGTAAACTCTGAAACGAATTAATCGATTATTATAGATGTTCAAACACATAAGCTATACGTAAGGGTGATTAATGTAGGATAAAGTAACTAAATGGAGCTCTAAACAAATGCAGTTAAGGTTCGTTTAAAACCCTTCGTGAAAATTTAGATCCCTTTGATTTAGATTAATTTACAATAATAAGTATTAAACATACATTCATGAATATTCCGAAGATGTCAGTTTCCTTGATGTAATCAAAAATATTGTAAGCGTATATAATATGAACACATTTGACAGATTAAATATGCCCGTTTTGTAATCAAATGTAATACGCAAATTATCAACTAGCCATTCTGAATTTCAATAACAGCCTTTAGAATGTGTGTTATATATTTTAACATGCATTTAATATCTGGTGAGTGGTTAAACTATATTGGTATATTAATATTTATTATTATACATATCATTATTATCATATATTATTATATGTGAGGGTTTGTTGTTAAGTTAAACTATTACTAATATTAGTGTATATGCTTTATTTCTTGAAATTTATTTATTTACTACTTATTTTTTTTACTTTTTCCCCCTGCTATTTCATGTCGAGTGAGTATTTTACCTACTTTGCTATATTATGTGTTATTATTATGAGAGGGTATCTGTTGTCAGGTTATTAGTTTTTATTATTATAAATTAATTCATTTTTTAATTTCTTTTCTCTCTCTCATTATTTCAATACATTTAGTCTGCAAATCTTTTTTATGTTAGAATCTTCTTATTTTATCAATTTTAAATCTAAATTTTAATTTAAACGAAGTCTATTTTTCAATGAAGTTCTGTAAATAATGTATTTAGTAAAACAGTTGAATGGCACCCCAAGAGTAAATATGGTATTGCGGTCACTAGGATGATTCTAGTTGTTAGTAAGATATACATATGTATAACTGTTGACCAAGAATGACAAACGACCTCCCTTTTTCTTACACTGTTGATCGTCTTGGGCCTAATTCGTGTGTGATTTATTTTGAAATATTTTCGAAAATAAATAATTTAAAGCGTAGTATCTGTTTTCGGAATCTAATTTACTCTTTTACTATTCATGACACTAGCTTCACACAAAAATTTTAAAAAGAAGAACATAATAATACCGTGTCGTTAACAGGAGACAGCGAGAAAGAGAGGAAGAGAAATATATAAAGATATAGAGAGGGGCAGAGAGAGAGGGAGAGAGAGAGAGAGAGAGAGAGAGAGAGAGAGAGATGAGACTAGTTTATTTTTTTAAGTAAAACTTTACTCGGATATTTTTTATTTTAGTAAAATGTAACTGGCGTATTTGTTTATTTGTGTTATCTTTTGTTGTTCTTAAAGTTTTCGGATGGGGTGTACGTTTCACTTTGATTAGTTGTGTTCGGTGTGTACAGTAAGATTACCATCGCGTGTGACAAGAGTAGGAATTCAATTGTTATTGATACAAAGTACTATTCCCTCGGGGCAATATCGAGTAGCCCAGCAAGTTTAAAATAATACACTTTTCAAACACAACACGTTAACATTTTCGTAATTTCGAAATATTTATTTACATTTTAAATGTGATATAAAGTAAAAGAACAAAAGAGAAGAAACACATTTGTCTTTTCACTGGTGATTTACAAAATCGAGTCGGTCGCTTTTTCTTTAGAGAGACCGATGTTAGAAACATTTGAACGACCTTAGAAAACGTTTGGACACACATGCTTAATAGGTGTCCAGAAAATAAAACAATATTGCGAAACAGAACAGTTGTTACATAAAATTTAATTTTTTTTTTACTTAAATAACAATACCAAATGATAGTTAATTAATAAATTAACTTTTACAAAGCAAATGTGCAAATTAGTTTTACTTGTGAAACCGATATCACATCGATATAAACGTTATATAAGATCGTAAGTTGAATTAATTGGAAATAAACCGTTTTCAGTTAACCATTCGTGTAAGAAATGAGCCAAACTCTCGCATTTATTAATATATATATATATATATGAAGGAGAGTGGAAAGGAATTAGAGAAAGCAAAAGCCAAATCAAAATTCAATTCAAAAGTTCAAAGCAAGGTATATTCCGCAAAAAGGCAATTTATTCAAGTTAAATTTTCCTTAAGCCAGGCTTTTCAAAAGTTAAAATTATATCATCAGAGGAAGTCGCTGGGATAGATAAGTTGGCAATGGCCAAGATTTAAAATTTGAAAAAATGAAATAAAATAAAAGTTGTAGGGAAGGAAACGAAGGGCAAAACTGTGCCAGGGTGCAAGCAAATGTCCGATTGCCAAAAAGTCCGGTGTCGAAGAGTCCAGCGGAGAGGATATGATGTAGATAGGTAGGTCGTTAGAGGCACGAGAAGTAATGAGAGAAGTTTCAAAGTTAAATTCCAAGAAGCCACAACTTCAGGTACGGCGAAAATGGAAAATCCAGGAAGGGTAAAAAGTCCAATAAGAGGTACATTCGATGATGCAGGCAGGCGTCAGAGGAGATTGAGATGTAAAATATTCGCCATTAAAGTAACTTCCCGGGCAGAGATGACAAAGGAAAGTGTTTTAAAGTGGAAAAAGGGGCAGTGAGAATATTTAAAGTCTGCCCAGTTGAGAAAGCTGGCTATAAATGAAGAAAAGCAGAGACAGTGAGAACAGGAGTATAATATGCGACCAGTGGGCAAGGGAGGAAACGGGTAAGTGGAATGTGGGAGGAGAAAGGGACGGGTACGAGGAAAGAGAGGGGGAGGAGAAAGGGAGCGATGCGGTGAAGGAATGCGGATAAAACTAAGAGTGTGAAAGTAGGGGGGTGAAACATAAAGTTGAAATTGGAAGTTAGGCGAATTAGGATTCAACTAGAAAAGGGGAAGAAAGGAGTGGGGGTAAGTTAACGAATGTTAGGATAAGGGGTTAAAATATCAGAATAAGTATAAGCACAGAGTTCGGGGGTTTAGAAGTTTAATCAAATGACCTTAGATATAAGCAATGAGGCAAAATATATATGAAGGGTAGGACTAGGAAAATGAGTTAAAAATTAAAAGAGTAAAGATGAAAAATAAAGATAAAAATAGTATAAAAAGTAGAAATAAGAAAATAAAAGAGTAAAGAATGAAAAATAGATAATAAGATTAGTCTTAAGCTCGCAGGGAAAATTGAGGATTGACCGAAAGAATAAGAAATAAAATAAAAATAAATAAAAAAAATAAATAAAAAATAAAAAATAAAAAATAAAAAAATAAAAAAATAAGATACTAATAATAGAATGAGGGAAAAGTCGATAAGATTGGAGCTCAAGAATGAAAATTAGAATAAGGAAAAAGAAAAAGGAAAACAAGACCTAGAGAGGATATCCGGAATGGGAGTCTCCAAGGTGGAAAAAAATTATGGGTTAGTAAATAAGCAGTTACGGGATGCTAGTTCAAATAGATATGGGAAAATATAAACTTTGAAATTTTATTTTTAAAAAAGTTATATGGAGGTTAATTAAGAAAATTGTTAAATAGGTTAGTGGAGGCCGGAAGAAGTAAGAGATATACAAGGTTAAAACTAAGGGAAATGCGAAGCTAACGAAGTTTATGGGTAATTTTATTAAGTTAAGAGAAGGTTAAAGGGATGAGGGAGATATAAGTAGAGATTAAAGAACAACAGGAATTAGAACTATCAGAAAGGGGTTTCGAGATGTAAGGAGGGGAAATCCGAGATGAAGGGAGGGTATTTAATCAAATGGGGGAGGGGTGTCTGGGGGATTATTATGGTTGCTATACCTGAATTTACGTTTATGCCTGCAACTGGAGATAAGTTCATTCTTAGAATTAATAATATTTTTAGATTTAGTGGCAGTAGCTATCATAAAGGTTTCCAGAGTACAAAGTTGGCAGTGGGATGCTCGAGGGGTATATGATTTGGACTTTTTAAGTATTGACCAGTGAAGTGAATAGGGAGTATTTTTGAGATTGAGGTTTCTAATTAGATTGGAAAGTGAAGTGCCTGTGCTGTTATCGCTGCTATTTTTAAAGGAATATATATGGTTAGAGATCCGGGTCTTTATGGGGAAAGAGGACGCCCCAATATATGTGTGTATCTTGAAGGGTGGTGCTATAGTTGCATTGAGATTACTAATGGTATTAGAAGAGGTCCAAGTTATGCGAGGAAAGTTGTTTGGAGAAGTGGGGTGGAGCGGATATGGGGGAAATGTGAGTTGGCCCATGAGCACTATTTATTATTGGGGGTGCTTGGATAGAGGTATGGCTGTATAAGCGGGAGTTTAGAGTAGAAGCGGATTGGGGTTGCGGGGAGATCCGGAGTTTCCTAAAAGTTCGCTTTTAGTACACCTCTGTATATATATATATATATATATATATATATATATATATATATATATATATATATATATATATATTTGTATCATACATTTGTCGTTTAAGACCACGGAGTTTTCTCTCTTCGCCATATTCCTTGTTAATTTCTCGACACGGCCAGCGATTCGTCGGTTTTCTGGTGTTAATTGGTTGAGTATGGCACCTAACATTGTATTGTGGGTCATTCCTCTAGGGCTTTCGGCCTCTCGACCGTCTTCACGAGGCTGTGTATAAGTGTTACTAAGAGCCGTAATTATAGTGTTATTATTAGTTATATATCTATTAATTTACATATGAATATATACACATGTATATCTTTATTCGTTTATTTACTATTTATTTATTTATTTTATTTTATTTATTTATTTTTTAATTATTTTTTAAATTTCTATTATTATTGTTATTATTATTATTATTATTATTATTATTATTGTGTATTAGTTGTCAATGACTGATAGGTCGTTAATATCAGTGATGAATGCTATTTTATTAATTGTGGGGTGTATTTTTTTATGTGTAGCATTCGAAGGTTTATAGTCTGTTGGTGCAGTTGTTTTTATGTATGATCTTAGTATTAGTTGTTAATATTTGTCTTACTTCGGTTAATGTTATGCTATTTTATGTGTGGTAATGTGTCGCTGGAGTGCACTAGTATCATTTAAGTTATGTGTAAGGCGTCGGGACAGGTTTGTAGTTGTATAGTCAATATAAGTATTGCGTTTGTCTGTTTGTGTATGGGGGGAACATTCCTCGAATTGGGCATTAGAACAAATACAGTACGTTTGTTTGGTTTAGGGGGAGTTAGTAGTGTTATTTTTGATTATTAAGTAAGAAGTTTTGATTTAGTGTAGTAAATTATCAGTTTTATTTGTTGTTGTTGATTGGTGGCTTTAGTGTGTCGGTTAACTATGTTAGTTATAGCTTTTTTGTCGAGTTTGTAGTTAGAAGGCATTTGGTGTTTATAGTACAAGGGAATAGTTTCGTTTTTGTTGTGCTTTTATGTCTGATTCTTTTCGTGTACGGAGGATAGTATAGTTTTATTTGTTGGTCGACAATTCTGTTGGAGAAATTCTTATTTATTAGGGTGTGTTTCATGTTGGTTAGTACTTTGTAGAATATTGTATTTGATGAAGATATCGTGTATGCGCGGTGGAGGAGGCTTTTTATTAGGGCAGTTTTATATTTTAGGTGTCATTCGCTATGGTAGTTGAGCAAATTCGGGTTATTGTTCGTGGGTTTTTTATATGTGGATGTTGTATATTGGGCAGGATTGTTAGAGTCGATAATTACGTCGAGAAAAAAGATTTTGTTGTAAGTATTTAGTTCATGTTTGAAGGTGAGTACTGAGTGTTTTTTCGGGTATGTTTGAGTTTGTCTATATTGTCTAAGGATTCGGTAGCGTTGTCTTTAACACCGCGTGTATAATAAATGACTTGCTGCCAATAGATATATATATATATATATATATATATATATATATAATATTATATGTATTATATTACCTGAACTTGTGTTTTTCTGTCACACCT
Source organism: Sepiola atlantica (assembly GCA_963556195.1). Lineage (NCBI taxonomy): Eukaryota > Metazoa > Mollusca > Cephalopoda > Sepiida > Sepiolidae > Sepiola > Sepiola atlantica. The sequence goes on from OY744536.1 coordinate 61,618,206, forward strand.
CTGCATTGTATTGCCCTCTAAGTATCATACGTCTATATACAAAACTGCAATTTTTCAAGCAAACCACATACTTATATATATATATATATATATATATATATATATATATATATATATATATGTATATATATATATATATATATATATATTTATATATATATATATATATTCCAATGTTTGTTTGTTTTTTTTTAATTTTTACGTAAGTATATATTTCAGGTTCAGATTATTCAGTGGAAGGCTAGTGCCAGACGGTAGGCGAATGCAACAACAAATCATATTACTGGTCTATATGTAGGTTTTTTTTTTGTTTAATAACACATTTTATTTTTACATTTATCGAATAGTCTTTTAATTTTTTCGGTAAATTTCGTGTATATAAATTCCGTCCGCTTCATCAATCTTTTTCTTTCTTTTTCCCAAGTACGTTTGAGTGTAGTTTAGCTGTATTCATCAAATCTAGATGTATGTTATTGTTTGATTTTTAACAGGTAGAAATATATATCTTTGTAAACATACCAAATCTCAAAACCTTGTGATACCGTGTTCATAAATCAAATCGAAAGAAGTAAGTAAAAAATGTGAACAATTAAACCCCTGAACTATATCCACAAACTTGACAAGAAATAATTAGTAGACTACTCGGAGAAAAGTAATATCAAGTAAAAACAACTGAATGAAAACATGATTTGTTGAACTTTTTAAAACATAGTTCACCCTAAACAAGGCTGGTCGCCACTGTAAAGTTAGGGGTTACTGAGAATTAGCGTTTTATTTTGGGTGGGTATCCTAAGGTTGGAGCTGTGCCGGAGATGTCTATATACATTACTTTCAAAGTTATGCATGTCGGTATAGTCGAAGAAAAGAAGGAACAGGGGACAAGTCCAGATGCCGGCAGCGCGAGGCAAGAAGCTTTTAGAGTATAAGGCTCTCCGGCATCTGGGGACCTCCACAGTTAATGAATGCAATTTAACTTGTTGTCGCGTTGGTCTAGTGATTGTTCGTCGAGGGGACACTAGAACAGCAAGTTAATCGAAGCACACTCCATTGAAGTACTTGTAAAGCAACATTGCGGCGATAGGAAAGGGGCTAGACCTTGGTGTATTGGGAAGGATCTTGTAAGTTGCAGACTATTTTTGGGACATTGTCTAAGAGGGAGAGACAAGTTGATGATGCAGAAGCCTAGATGTGACAACACTAGTGCATGTATAACCTGGCTTTGTAGAGATCTAAACTAATGTGTAATGTGTGAGATGTTTACCAGCACGGCTGACGGCCCACGTTCTTTGCAGCAGCCTTGGCAATGTCTTCAATGTGGTTGTTCTAATTCATGTTACTGGTAAATGTTAGGCTGAAGGGTTTGAACATTGAACCCTCAAGTTGAATATATTTTCCATGGCAATAGGTGGTCGAAGACGTTTATTGTAGTTATTGAATAAAAAGTGCGTTGTATTTGCAGAATTTAAAGTTTCCCATCCATGTATGACCTCATTCGGCTACAGCCTGGAGGTCATTTTCTAAGGTTTCAGCCATTGCCTCGAATATCTGCGCGCCTAGTTTGCCAACATAACAAGAGTAGAGTGTGGTGTCTTCAGCAAATATACTTATCTCAGAATCAATGTCATCAGGGGGGTCGTTTATAAAAAAGCAAAGACAGTAATGGTCCAACGATCAATCCCTGTGGTACACCAGCATTTACATAATGTTGATTGGATCCACGGTCATCGAGAACACGCTGTATCATTTTTTTTGTAAAGAAAAGATCTTATTATATTAAATATTTGTCCAGTAATATCATATGAGGTGATTTTTAATAGAAACTTTTTGTGTCAAACCTTGTAAAAGGTGTTGCATATATCAAGAGCTACTGATCTAGCTTCACCTGCTTTTTCTAGTGTATGATATATGCGTTGAGAGATTACCGATAGATAGATAGATAGACACATGCCTATATGTATATATATATATGTATATATATGTATAGATACATGTATATATATATGCATGTAATATATACATATATATATATATATATATATATATATATATATATATGGTGTATTTCAAAAGCATTTTCTCATTTATGCAACTATTGTTAAAAATAACAGACATCATCTATCCGATTTTACTATTTTTTATTTTTTCAATTTTTTTAATTGTCTTTTTGTATTAACATTACAAAAATAGAAAAGGTTACTTAGGTGTCACGAACGTTTTCTCAGGCACGTAATTATGTTACAAGCACTTCCCCATCTTGTCGCCTCACCATGCATCGTGTAAACCCTTGGTCAATTTACCAACGTCTATAAAAACGTAACTGCCATCCCTCTGATTTCAGACAAATTCTAGTTAATAACACTAACATTTTACATTCCAAAACCAATTTTCCTAGAATTGTAGATACTAAAAGCTATCTACATGAAGACACAACTATCTAAAATTAAAAACATCACATATGCCCCCAGTGGTTACATTTTAAAATGCTTAACGTTATGCGATTTTGGTATGTGGTGTCATCCAGCGTTGCTGAATTTAAATCGTCAACGACTTCCTGGAACAATGCGAAGAACGCTCTTTGCGCAGTTCTGCATGACACATATGGAACATTTGTTAATTTATTTTTTTATTGAAATACGAAAAAGACTATCAGAAACATTTAAAAACTGAAAATGGTTAAATTACACAGACGAATTCTTTTAATACTTAACAATGTTTGCATGAATATATATATATATATATATATATATATATATATATATATATATATATATATATATATATATATATATATATATGTTCCGAATCGTACGACCGGTAGTGAATAGTCATATCTCTATGCTGATGTGTCTCGATTGAAAAGTGACGAAACGTATACGTGCATAGATAATAAACAATAACAAATATTTATATATATATATATATATATATATATATATATATATATATATATATATATATATAATATTAATTTATTTTTTGTATGTTTTACGTTCGTATGACGTTGTTTCTAGCTTATGACTCTCATCAGCACAGGGAAAACCAATATCAGACGGTCATAAGGCGCGAAAACCGTTCACAGATACATTTTGAATTTAAGGCGTTCATTTTGTCCCATTAGGCGACGAGGTACTGTAATATATTAACGGAAAGATTAAGTGATGTTTACACTGAAAGCGGTGAGTATGGGCATCTAAACATTTGATAGCACTCAAGAACAGAGTCGAGCGTTGAACTGAAGCTTTTAGGTGAATGTTTATGTTTAATCTTTCCGACAGTGCACTACTTTCAATTTTAATCAGAAGGGACTTATAATAATAATGCATTTTAATTTAATGTTTAGAAAAATATTAATACCTACGTACGACTTTCATTAAGATACGGTTTCATTAAACAGAAGTGAAAGTTTTCGTGTATTTATTTTTATTCATATTTGGAGTTGAGGAACCAACAATCTGATTGTATGTTGCAGTATAAATAAGGATTTATCATAATTTTAAACGTGTTCGACTTTCATAAGTCGTTCCCAGGCCCGTGAGTATGTTACACATTTAAAGCAGTGAATTTATTATGAAAGTATATTAAGACGTTTTAAAAAAAATATTGTAATATTCCTGACCTCCCTCAGTATCGACTTGGGTTAATAGTTTGTTTATGTTCTCAAATAAATAATACTTAGAGGAAAGAGAATGGCGGGTTAAAATTTTAAACAGCAAGTATGGAAGACTTTATGGTAACTATACTCCAGAAGTTTTTTAGGGAATGTTGTGTGCTATCAGATGTCGATAGATCGAACCTTTAGCGCATGTGAGAGAACATGTGATAGGGGGGGTGTAGTCTTTGTCATGCAATATATATTTTATTTGTATAGACACATTCTGTCATTAAGAATTTAACATACGGCATTACTAGTTTTCTGTAAGTTGTCATTGGACGCATTATTATTTTGTATTAGTAAGTTAGCTTTCCTATATCGTCATGATATAAATTAATAAATGCGAAAAAATTTTCCCATCTATCCCAGCTATATTAACATCAACCCACGTTAGGATTATTTAATTCTAAGGATATGAGAATATATTAAAATGCCCTATATATAGGCATCTTTAACCCACTCAAACACATCTCAATTTTGCTTATTTGCGTATTTACTTATTTTGAAGTGTTTAATAAATTAATATTTTGTAATATACCTTTGTACTTTCTATTGTCAAAATTTATTTTGATAGGCAATCATTTTATCGATAGTACTATTATTATTATGAATAAAATAAGATAAAGAGATTTTATGAAAAACGAAAGCGTTTAAAAACTTATTTAGAAATGTATTTTCAAGAGAGATAATTTACTTCCGGGTTTAGTAAAGTGTAAAATATCGATGAGATGTCCAGAAGAGATACAACACATATTATTTCTGACTAGGCATTATTAAATTTTTTAAAAATTGATTAAATTGTAATATTTTTGATAGGCTATGTAGTGTAGTATCGGTTCTGTTGTCATAAGATTGCCCTCCCAAAAATTACCTCCTCCATTTTTAAGTGTGTATGAGGGTAAATCCTCTAGAATTAAAAAAAACAAGACTCGATTTAGTCAGAATATCTTTCAAGTGTAGTATCGGTTCTGTTCTCATGAGACCGTACACGCAGGACTGACATCCCCCTTTTTCGGTGGGAGGAAGTAGTGTTCGTTCATCATTATATTATCCTCTGTCAGGGTGGGGTGTCAGTGTAGTATATGTTCGTTCACCATAATACTAGCTACGGAAATACGATAACTCAAGTTTATAATGAGCATGTATTTTTAACTAGAAGAATATGAAAGTTATCGTTTTTCTTTAACCAGCATATTCATATTTGTGTATAAAGATGACGACTATATTTTTACTAGCTAATCTTAATGTAGGCGTTTCACGTGGACGACTGTGCCATCGTTTTCAATGTTATCTAAATAAATAAATGCAAATGTTTTGCCCACGTATTCTAAGTATATTGACATTAAAACGGTTTATGCTGATTTAATTCTTTGTAGTGTAATTTCATTCGTCATGATACATTCCTCCCAGGCATTACCTCCTCTTCGCGGGGAAGGCCATACAGTATGGAGTTGATCCTCACAATACCATGTCGTAAGGATTACCAGTGTTGTATATGGGAAGGAGGAGTTAGTGTATTATCCATTATGTTTTCATGATATCATCCTCAAGGCATTAATCCGTCTTTTTTGTGTGTGTGGGGTGGGGGGTCAGTATATGTAGTTCGTTCATCATGATATCATCATCTAAGTCTCTCATTTGCATAGTTATTTATTTTTAAGTTTCTAATTAATTAATATTTTCTAATTTGTTAATAATTAAATACATGCGTTTATTATTTTTTCAAATAAAGTTGTTGCTGGTGTTGTTGTTGTTGCTCTTCCTATTTACTGCATCTCACGAGGCAGAGTTAGGCACAGTGTCAATATTTACCGTGGGGAGAATCCAGCTCCCCCCCAAAGTATCACTCTGAATTGGAAAACACATTTCAAATGTCTCGGTATTGAATTATTATCCTTCACTGACAGGGAACATACACAACAATTGCAGATTTAATTCATATAATACGTGTTTATTTCTTTTATAATGAAGACGAAAAGTACAAAGTACCCATTTCGAATTACTCAGTAAGATCAAAGTGGAGTATTTGATTAATCGATGTTCCTCCATTATGTGTCGTCATTTCATTATATAACCAGTTTTTATGGTGAATTCACTTCAATTTCTATGCTGAAACAAAATAAAATTTATCGACGTTGAATATCTTAAATACCATATTAATTAACGTTTTTTGTTGTGTATTTCCTAAAAACAAAATTTGGCGATGTTGATTACAGTATATTTCTCCTATATCGGGGTATATCAAATAAGACTACGACAATCATCTTTTTTTTTAAATTACCTCTAAATAAGGAAAATGTTAAATGAAAATTACTTATTTTGTTTCTATAAAGAAGACTACAGCGTTAGTAATTGCCGGATAGAGAGCGGGTAGTTTTTGCTGGTACATGGCTCCGTTAATAAGATGTTTTACGGCGCTTACGTATATTGTAGCTATAAACACATTCTCTTTTGAAGTTGATAAAGCATACATCTTTACTTGGAGATTATTTGTACGGATAGGTAATACACTTATCTGTATTAGATTTTATTTCTATGTGAAAGAAAATGAATGTTATACTTTATATTTATTTTGTATGTGAAATTTAATAAGTTGTTCTATGATGATACTGCTGACATACGAATACATGCCTCAATTATGTTACGATTATAATCGCTTACATGTTTAATTATGCGTATACTTGTTTTTTATTTTGGCGATAATGAATGCTTTAAAAACTACCTTAGAGTGACCCGTTTCCTAATTGCTAGACAGTTTACATTGTTACATACATCATGTACCCCCTATTTCAAGATGCATCTGTTAATTTATAGATAAACTATTTATCCAGAAAGCGAGAAAAAGAGAATTGTATTATGTATACAATCTTCTACATATATTGAGAGTGAGCAGAAAAAGGTATATATATGTCGATATTGCACGACAATATATATATATATATATATATATATATATATATATATATATATATATGTGTGTGTGTGGCTGTGTGTGTATGTGTGTGGATGTGTGTGTGTTGCTGTGTGTGTGTGTTTACCATTAAGCATTCAATTTGACAAATAAAACTATCTCTTTACCACATCCTCGGGATTAACGATTTAGAAACTTCACCTGAACAACACAGAGCTTTCTTCCATATTTTCCTCTTCCAATCATCTTTCGTTTTTCATTCTATTCTCAGTAAATAAAAATGGCCCGGTTTTCATGATCCGTCTTCGTTTTTCTTTTGAAGATATCGAAAATGCCCGACAATTTCGCATTTAAAAAATGTACTACATCTATTATTACAGTAATCTTCTATAATTTTATTCGGTACGTTACGTATCCTAATTTTCTTGTTTCTTTTGGTTCGTTTCTGGACGCGACATCACATTTATAAGAACGGCTTTGTCATTCAGTTCGTTGGTCTGTCACGCTCTTTTTAAATAGCAGTCTGGTCATTAAATAAACAGCGTAAAAGGGACGTAATTTATTTGCTACGCATAATCGTACGCATAAGTCTCTGTATTTCAGCTAAACTTGCTCGCTTAAGTTTGACTTAATAAGTAGGTTCGTTGTTTTGTAACGTGTGTGCTATAAATAATGTGTTCTTCTATCTCATACGTTTATGTTTCAAATGGAATTTACCATCATTCGGTCGTTTGTAACGTTTATGTTTCAAATGTAATTTACCATCATTCGGTCGTTTGTAACGTTTATGTTTCAAATGGAATTTACCATCATTCGGTCGTTTGTAACGTTTATGTTTCAAATGGAATTTACCATCATTCGGTCGTTTGTAACGTTTATGTTTCAAATGGAATTTACCATCATTCGGTCGTTTGTAACGTTTATGTTTCAAATGGAATTTACCATCATTCGGTCGTTTGTAACGTTTATGTTTCAAATGGAATTTACCATCATTCGGTCGTTTGTAACGTTTATGTTTCAAATGGAATTTAACATCATTCGGTCGTTTGTAACGTTTATGTTTCAAATGGAATTTACCATCATTCGGTCGTTTGTAACGTTTATGTTTCAAATGGAATTTACCATCATTCGGTCGTTTGTAACGTTTATGTTTCAAATGGAATTTAACATCATTCGGTCGTTTGTAACGTTTATGTTTCAAATGGAATTTACCATCATTCGGTCGTTTGTAACGTTTATGTTTCAAATGGAATTTACCATCATTCGGTCGTTTGTAACGTTTATGTTTCAAATGGAATTTACCATCATTCGGTCGTTTGTAACGTTTATGTTTCAAATGGAATTTAACATCATTCGGTCGTTTGTAACGTTTATGTTTCAAATGGAATTTACCATCATTCGGTCGTTTGTAACGTTTATGTTTCAAATGGAATTTACCATCATTCGGTCGTTTGTAACGTTTATGTTTCAAATGGAATTTACCATCATTCGGTCGTTTGTAACGTTTCCGTTTAAACTTGAATTTTCATCGTAAACCGCACAACTTTAATAGAAGCATCTTAGTTTTATGTGTCTAATCATAACATTCAGAAGTGCAGTCATCTGCTACTATTTTCGTTTAATATGATTGTCTTACACCTGCCATATTTTCTCTCGGTATTTATGACTTGAAATATAATGTTCGTTGATCGGTCAAGCGAACGCTTCTTAATATATTTACGCTCATTCGTTATGTGAACGCCTGCAATATCATGTTCGTTGATCTGTCGTGCTTTACTTTTCATGATCTGTAATACGAACAATTTGAGTACCATTTGAGGTAACTAACGCTTATTATGCCATTTTCGCCGATACATCATGCTAAATCTTTAAATAACATTTTCGTTGATCTGTCATGCGAATCCGTAAATACAATGTGAACTGATCTGTCACACGAATGTTTGACATATAGTTTTCGTCTATTTAATATTTCAATTCAGTCTTTTTAACGAGTCTCTGTAAAAACATACTTTTTAGTTTATTTCATTTTTTTCTGTAATTTACTCACTGTAGGAATGCGTTCGTTTCCGTGTAGTACAAACCCATTATTTGAAAAAGTATATACGTTTGTGCAGATATTAAAACGCTTCCATTTACCTTCAAAACGAACGACGGGGAGAAATGAGTTGGTATTAACCTTAAAACCTGATTTTTTATTACATTCATTCTAAGATAAAAATTAAGCAGAATTACGTTATTTCAGTGATTATTTCATATTTGCAAAATAAATGTAGTTTCTCCTATTTCAATCTTTATACACCGAGAGCCCGTGTTTTTAACCAAAAATGGTGATTAGTAGTTTATGGTCCGTGTTTTTATGTTAACAATCTACCCTGTATATACCGGTGGAACTTAGTTACAGTAAACCTTATTTCTTACGCCTTCTTCTCAATTTAAATAATTGTTTCACCGTCGAACGCAGGGCTTGGTGCATGCGCGATGGGTGTATGTTTTCTATCCAGCATTACAGGAAGAATGCATGATACTAATCAATATGCGTCGCTAGCCATTATGTCTAAGTCTGGGTGATAATGCGTAAGGAATAACTCCGATGTCAGCATTTCAATAGTTTTGTCGAATGCCAGTTGACATTTAGGCGTACACCCTCAAACCTTTTACGGTGGTAATAGTCCATTAAGTGGAGCGCGTAGATTATACATATCGTGGATAAAAGCCGGGTAGGAATTTGCTAATCTCAGAAAACTCATAAGTGATGTGACGTTTTCTAGCGCCGACATGTTCTTGATTGCAGTAGCCCGTTCTGGATCCGGCCATCTGTCGTCCTTGTCTATCATATGACCCAGATATTTGATTTTTTTTCAAATCACATTTTTCCTCTCTAAATCTAAAGCCATATTGACGGATACGCGAGAAAACCGGGTTCACCTGTTTCCGATGTTGTACTACGTCTCTACTGTTTATTAGAATGCCGTCAATGGATGCAATAGCAAACTCAAGTTCGCCAAACATGGTATCCATCACCTGCTGGAAAATTGCGAGACTTGTATAAACCGCGATATGTATTTATACGCAACAGCTTAACAATCTCTTCTTCGATGAGTATTTTGAGGTACACTTTACTCAGATCGATTTTCTAAAAAATCCGCGTCTATTAAATTTTGAGAAAATTTCGTCCAGGCTATGCAGTGGGTAATGTTGATTTGTTAGTGCTGCATTTTAATCTGTTTCAAAATCTACACACGCGAATATATGTTGATTTTCGATCCAATTCCTGATTTATTTCGTGCATTTTACCTCTGTAGGTAAAAGGCACGTTCTTTCTTATCTTAAATACGGGCTGAATGTTTTAGTTCAGTTGAGATTTGGGCGCCATTTTTGTGCATCGACCAACGACACCAGACATCACTTCAGAAAAATATTTATTCAAATTTAGTTTTAGTTTTTCTGATTCTGTTGTCCGATTATCTATTTTTTGGTAACTTCCATAAATTGAACGATTGTATCCAATAAGTGCTAAAAAGGTTATTAGTATTTTTCATCGCGAGCATTTTTAACTTTTTAGTATGTCTCATTAACGTCACATTAGTAATAATCTCAGACTCAAATATAATTATTTCACCAGTCACTGTACTTGCTATCCTGTGAGTTCGTTACAGGGCGGACCTATTCAACCCTTTTCACGCATGTAGATTTATTATTGACCGAGACCGAATCCAATGGTAGTTTAATATATTTATCCAGGACTTTTAAAGTGCATATATTTCCTTATATTAATATATTCATGATTATTTATACTTGTGGCTTGTACCCGCGTTTTATTTTTGTGTTCATCTCTGTTACAAGTAAGGCAGGTCTAAAACCGAAATGGCCATTCTGTTACCCAATGCACGCACCGATAACAAAGGCTCATCGGTAATTTAATTGTATAAAACTAGCTTGTCTTTGAGGCGTGAACATTATGTTTTTTTTGCTTTGAATAATTTTTTGGATTATAGTTGAATTTAGATTTTTGAAGTACTTTTCGTATGTATGCGATGCCTGGATGTTCAGTGGCTTTCGTATACTGCTGAACACTAGAAAATCGTTGGCAGTCATCAGCTAATTTCTGCCGTGTTAAGTTCGGTTCATTTTCTAATTTATTTAGAGCTGTACGTCTTATTTCAGCGTCTTTTTCTAATACCAATCATTGGATGAAAGTCAAACATTTAAAATGATCAGCACTAAGTTCAGATAGTTTAAAGGCTTCGAAGTGCTTATTTACTACTGATGCAAACGTTGAATCATGTTCGTTGTCTTCTTCACCAGATGTAAATATTTCCAGCTCTTGTGAAATAACGAAGTCGTTGGGCTGAACAGCTCTGTCTGAAGTTTGACGGATTCCGCAAAAGTCAACTCTAGTCATTTGAGGCAAAATGAAATCCACGAACTTAGCATCTTCGGTGGTGCTTACTTTCCTAAGTAACAAGGTCACCTTTTTAGAGTATGTCCAGTTTTTGCAATCAATTTCATATAAGTCTTGATATCTTGTAAAATACGAAGCAAAAGTAATTATGTAAAAAGCATTATCGTTTTCGTTACTTTGACTTGAAACGATATAGTTTTCATTAACATCTCAATCTTTTCGTATGATTCTGTATGTGTCTGTTTAAGCTTTTCATGGTGTTCTAGAAAAAGGTTTTGAAATGTTTTGTCAGTTTTCTGTAGTATCTAGTTAGCCTCTTTATTGTGTTCGTCTTTTTGTCGCATTTGAAATTTTACAAATACCTTAACCGTCTATTAAATCTCTTCCATATTTTAAAGCGTGTCGTTTTTGTTGGGAAGAGAATGTTTCGTTTCGAGTACGGCTTGTCAAAACAGATAATTTCTTAAGATTATGATTGCTAGACGTAATCTTAGATGTATAAGAGTATAACACCTTTGTGTTCCTCGATAAAAAAATCGCTTTGTTTTTAAAGTTCGCTTTTACGCATGGTGCGTAGCCGTAAAATCTGCGGTCAGAACGTTAGTCAGAGAAATAAATAAAAATGCAGTTTAAATTTGTTTATTTCGGTAGAAGTAACTTTCTCTTTTGGAGAGAAAACATCATATATCACTGATTGTAAACTACAACAACAGTGTCGGAATAGCAATTAAAACAAAAACACTGACCTTTTTTCACTGAAGGAAATAATAAGTTTCTCTTATTTGTTTCTTCTCCTTTTTTTGGTAAGCCGAATTTTTAATTAGGTCGTTGTCTGCTGAATTTATAGCCTAGTTATTTTTCTCTTTAAGGTTTTCCACAATTAATTTAGTCGCACGTGTGTCGTGCATTTTAACAACTTATTTCGAATATGTTACTATAACAACACTGTCAGTCTATTTTGGTGGTGTGAGTTTGAAATTACAAATCCCACGTTGCCAGTCGTTGTAGGGTTCTTCTTTGAAGGTTCTCAAGAAAAATCCTGAATGTTTTTTAGTTTCCGTGTAAATTCGAGTATTTCGGGTCCAATTTTCTTGTGAGGTTCTTTCATAAGGGTTTCGGATTGTTGTAGGGTTTGGTGTAGATTCGAATATCTAGTCGACAGTTGTTGTGGTTGTTGTTGATATAGTGGTGGTGATGGTTGTGGTGTACCGTGTAGTCTCGAATATCTCGTCGCCAGATTTGTATGGCCCGGTTTAGAAGCCGGGATGAGAACACGGGAACGCTGTTTAGGTAACACAAATACATTGGCGAAAAGAATACCCAACGGAATAGCCAGAGAAGTAATACGTCAGTACTGACTGCAAGTGTAGACTGGGGGTAAACTCAAACGCTGAGAAGCCTATACCTTATGCGCCTATTTAGAATGGACGACACCTAAATTGTCGTTATCAGTACGGCACCGTAACAATAAGTAAATTCCATATTAGCAGAGTTAACAATTGAAATAACGGAGAACGCGAATTAAAGGAATAAGTTAGTATGCTTAAACAATCGCCTAGTTCGAAAGTATCGAGAACTTGTCATACACTTAAAAACGATCCTCATCATTCACAGCAAAAAACGTATTTCTACAACTCAGACACTACGCAAATAAAAACTATCTACAAATAGAGCAATACAACGGTTACTCTGACGGACCCAAAGAGAAACTTGCCAGTTATATGAATTGCGCCAACTGCTAAGTTCTGCAGATCTTTTTAACACAGCGTAGGTGCAGAATGATTGAGAAGAAAACCAGTCTAAACGCATGGGCTGCTCCAGGCATCGAACACTATTTGTATAAAGTGATGAATTATTCATAATTAACCGAATAAAAAGCTAGTAATAGTAACATCTCAAATACAACTTGAAAGTATGCGTCATGTTAACACTTAAACTAAATATAAAAACCAATAATGAAACATAACAATCAATAGGAGAATAGTGGATAGTATATGATTAAGATAGCATTAAAATAAAATGTAAAAAGTGACATTTAAAATCACGCGGTTTAGCTGAATAAGTACAGCATAAGTGTCACTAACTATGATGGCATAGTTTGACACACTTAAAATAAATCTTAAACAGAAGAAACAGTTGTCAGTTAATGTGCATTGATTGTTTGGGATCGATATGACTGTAAACAATGACATGAATTACTTTAGTTGACTGATGCTTGCTTATAAAAAGTGGTGCAGAATGCAACCCCTTGCATTTGACCTGAGGAATCCTGTTGAAGATGAAACACAATTACTTCTGAATATTTATTGAATGAGTGTATGTTATATTCTTTCGTGATTCTTCTTAGATAATTCTCACTGTTACAACCCGATGTACTATATTGTAATATATATATATATATATATATATATATATATATATATATATATATATATATATGAACTATGAAAATAAAAATGAAGCTTCTATTTCTAACTTGCAACAAATCAATAGTGTAAGAAGAAAGGTGATGAGAATACAATTGGATGAGATGCCATATTTATTAAATCATCAATCGTTCAGACAAGGAGAACATGACACACTTTTTTCTTTTCTCAATCCATAGATTTCAAATATATGTTCTCATCATCATACGAAATTCGACAAATAAGTCAGTAAATCTACTGCCATGAAACATTTGAAAATATAAAAAGATATGAATACATGAACGTGCAAACCATTTAAAACCTTTAAAATATGCAAAGAAAATAATCACAGAAAAGTGCATATAATTAAATAAGAGGATTAAAAGCATGAACATAATTATTGGTCAAAGGTATCCGCATTATTAAAAAAGTTAAATTCAGAGCGATTTAGGAATTAAAATCCTTGTTAGAATTTGTTGACAGTCAAATGAATCACCAAGAAATAGATAAAAATAAGTCTCGAATGAAATTGTAAAAACAAAGTATAAAACCAGAAAGCACTTGACTGCTTTCTGACACATACATACATTTATTTTTACCTATGTTAGTGTCTGTTTTATATGTTCAATTATTACAGTATATAATGTGCTCTGGTTACATTTCAGACGGGAGAAGAGTGAAATTTATGAAATGTTTCGATGTCAACATGAAATTACTCTTCCGACTCTTGAGCGGAAACTCATTAAACTGCTGATTGTCAGGTTGTTTTCCAACTGCCATAAACCAATGTCTAATATTCTGAACGGAAATAAGTCAAGTCAACGATGCATGAGACAAGGTAACAATAATGATTTTAAAAATGTATTTTTCCAGCAATATTTTTAAATGAATAGACTCGAAAATTCTCAATCATTCAATACAAATAACTTGTCTCCAAGAAGAATTATGATACTGACCCTTAGAAACAAAATATTGTAATTTACGTTCAATCGAGCATAATATACTTTTTTACAATGCCTGATTCTCTAAATAAATAACGCAAACACTTATTAAATTGACAGAAAATTTATCATGTGACACACATTAACATACTGTATCAGCAAATGAACAGATATAGCATCTGCAATGTATATAACTAGCTAATACAATCGTTAAATTGGGTTAAAAACTAATAGCATTACGTTTATTAAAGCTGAACATAAGAAAAACCAGCCAATATATATATATATATATATATATATATATATATATATATATATATAGTAAGCAATGGAAATATATATGGCAATCAAGCTACACAGAGGCTCCCGTGTTTCATCACCGGGGGTAATCGTCATTTAGCCTGACAATTCCCCCGGGGATGAAACACGGGAGCCTCTTTGTAGCTTGATTGCCATATATATTTTCATTTCTTACTACCTAGCTCTACTTACGTATCGAGCACTGTTGAAGTAAATAGTGAAAACCGATACATAAAAAATTATATCTCCTTATAATATTTTATGTGGATACATGAAGTACTAATATATATATATATATATATATATATATATATATATATATATATATATATATATATATATATATATATGTATGTATGTATTTATGTATGTATGCACCAACATTCAGAACATCAAGACGACTTTCATCTTGGCTACGACAATATCCCAAATCCAAAGGGATTAAAATGAAAAGTAAACGAGAAAATAGTGAAATACGGAGGGGTGAGAATATTAGTAGATTTGCCTTAGAGTGACAGAGATGAAAAGGGAAGGCTGAGCTTTTTGTGGTGGTGAGGTGTGGTATGGATTTTATGAGGCGAGGGAAAGAGGAGGGAAGAGGAAGTCTTGTGTGTTGAGCATGTAGGTGGTATCATAGTTTTAGGAAAACATTTGAATCTCAGCCCCCCTTTAACCTGTCCCACCCTAAGGTAAATTCGCTTATATTCTCACCCTCCCTATTTCACTGCTACTTGAACAGTACCCACTCAAAGCTTTCCATATTTATTTCATTCTTTGCCACAACTGACTTCTCACAGCCTTTATTCTCTCTCAGCGCTCACAGTAGCCATAGGTACTACTTTTCCTTTATCACTCCATTATGTGAAACCAAAATTTCGATGTACGTGCATCATATTTTTCTTCAAATTATCATCCTGAGAAAGGATTGCAATAAAGACGAAACGTTGATGAATTTATAAAAGATATCTCTGAGTGTTTTCCTTTTTCATTTCCCATTACGTCGGCTTACATTCATATTACCTTTTTCATATATATATATATATATATATATATACTCCATGCGAGATGTTTAGGTTAGTCTAAGAACACAGAGAACAGAATCAACATAAATAAATAAATAGTCCATCGTCAAGTGTTATCTTTTAAAACTGTCTTTAATATATCCTGTTAACTACCAAGTTTGTTAACTATGAAAACGAATGTTGTCTTATGCTTATTTCTGCATGCCTACTAATAACTTAGCGTCAGTAATTGCGACTGTTTCTTATATATAGTTATCATGGCTTGTTTAATTAATATATATATATATATATATATATATATATATATATATTGTGGCCCCCAATTTAATATGGCCACTAGACTGAGTAGCACAAACAGAGCCGTCAAAGCATAGAATTAATGCATGCTCCTTCATTAGTTGAACACCGTTGGCGTCGGTTTCCTACCGCTTCAGCTCTGTATAATAGGTTTAAACTCGCACCGATTGATGTAGTTGTGTATGGTTGCCGCGTGGGATAAGGTGTCGCAATTTAGGTTAAAAGCACGATACTTGCCCCGGTGATTCGAATCATACGATCGGCTGTATTAATTATTCTTAATGTTTCCGGTACGATGAACTGCAGACGTTTGTAGATGAACAACTATTCATAATTATATATATATATATATATATATATATATATATATATATATATAGAGAGAGAGAGAGAGAGAGAGAGAGAGAGAGGAGGAAGGAGAGAGGGGGAGAAGGAAGGAGAGAGAAAGAAGCAGATAGCGATTGTACATATTCAATATATATATATATATATTTATATATACATACATACATTTGAAAAGGTTAATTTTTGAGCATTTTTTTGAATTTTAAACATAAAGATAGAGACAAAAACTTTCATAAGAAAGCATGTGTTAGATTCAGATATTTTTTATTAAATCAAAATAAAAAATAAAACATTTTTTTTCTTCTTGATCTTAACTATTGTATCTAATATTTCGCTTGATAAGGAAGGAGTATTCCGAAAAAAAGGTTAATACTTTTTATTTGTCTAAAGCTCTGTCGCGGGTGTTATATGAAGCGAAATATTAGATAAAAAAGTAACGATAGAAGAAGAAAAATATGTATTTATTTTTTATTTTGATTTAATAACAAAATATCTACATCTAACAGATTGTTTCTTATGAAGGCGTTTTCCCTCTATCTTTATATATATATATATAAACAATAATATTTTTATAAATAACTCGAGAGTGCGCAGCCTTTGTGGGAGGGGGCTGATAAACAATAATATTTTTATAAATAAATATTAATTATTTAAATACCTACAGCCATCGATGTTTCATGCTTACGCAATCTTCAGTGTAGGAACTAATTCTCAACGGTCGGTAGGCGCGAACCTCGATCACAAATCGCCACTGATTCGTAGTCGGGGATATATATATATATATATATATATATATGTGTGTGTGTGGGGGGGGTGTATTTATTCATATATTGTGTTACAGGATGTCTAATAACAGCGGTATCTTCAGATACATATATCAATACACATCACACTTTAAATATGTTGATTTCTCTTATAATCGACCACTCTGCTAGGCATACTAAACATACATCATATATATATGTATATATATATATATATATATATATATATATTTATATATATATATATATAGATAGATAGAAATATATATATGTATATACATATATACATATGCATATATATATATGTGTATATATATATATGCATATATATATATATGCATATATATATATATATATATATATATATATATATATAAAATTAGCAGAGCAAAACAAATGGAAGTTTTTAGATGAAGACATTTGTGTTAAGAGTGTTTAATGTATGAGTGCAAGTAAAACAGTTAAAAAAACAATTCTTAGTAAATAGTTTTCTTATGAAAAAAACACAACGTAATGCTTTAGAAACGATATCCATCATGATTTTAGAATTAACTCGTTTGAGTTTGTTTAATGGTCAAAATAAAAGTCATTTTGTATATCTTGTTATTCCTCACAGAACGCGATGATATTGAGTAAAAAACGTTACCTTTGTTGTCTAAGTTTATAAGGTAAAAATATAATATCAAGTGAAATAGATTCTTATATGTTTTGCAAAAGGACGCGATCGTATGTAAATAAAACGTAGAATGTATGCTGATGTTTAACAGTGTAACATTAATGTACAATATAAGTTTATTTTTTCACGTCTAGCCTTGTTTTAATGTTTGTGTTTGTCTTTCCAATCATCTAGACTGAATAAGATAACAGACTCTTGTAAAAAATTGACTCTATTTGTCATTTTACTTCAGATAAAACAAAGGTAATAGGATCATTTCTTTGTTTCGCATTACGGGCGAAAATGCTACTCAAATACGAAAAGAAAAATGCATGTATTTGTTCCATTACGATAAATGAACTACTCTAATATTATTTACTTGAGGATGATACAAAGAAATAGCGTTGCTTTTCTATCGTTAACACATTGAAGTAGATGTAAGTCATCTACGAAAACGATCTTACTGAATAAAAGAATAGTGTAAGCAGTTGTATTGTTTAATACAACTCGAAATGTGTATTACTTAAAATAATGTAACCATAATCTATGTTGTAATTTGTTAGAATAGTGTAATCATTTGTTATTGTTAAATAAAAAATAAAAATGTGTATTACTAAACACAATGTTAAAAGAATCTATCTAGTAATTCATGAGAATAGTGTCACCATTTGTTATTGTTGAATACAAAATAAAAATGCGTATTACTCAAAACGATGTTAAGAGAATCTATGTCGTAATTTATTAGAATAGTGTACTTATTGTTTATTGTTGACAACATAATAGAAATGTGTATTATACTAAACAATGTTAACATAATGTATGTCGTAATTAATTAAACTAATGTATCTATTTTTATTGTTGAATACACATTAGTAACGTGTATTATACAAAACGGTGTTAAGATATTCTATGTCGTAATTTATAAGAATTGTGTAACCTTTTTTTATTGGTGAATACAAAATAAAATTGTGTATTATACACAACGATGTTAACAGCATCTATGTCGTAATTTATAAGAATAATGTAACTATTTTTTAGTGGTGAATATAAAATAAAAATGTGTATTACTCAAAAGTATGTTAAAAATAATCTATATCGAAATTTAGTAGAATATTGTAGCTATTTTTATTATTAAATACAAAATAGACATGTGTATTACTCAAAACGATGTAAGCAGAATATATATATATATATATATATATATATATATATATATATATATATATATATATATATATATATATATATATAAAATTGCAATATAAGCCAAATTAGCAATACAAGATAAATTTTTTTTCTTATATTAATCCTATCGATTACGGAATAAAATTCCTTCTTCAGGGGTGACCAGTATTGAGTCATTTTTTTTCCTCAAAAAACAAGAATAAAGAAACTTATTTCTTTGTTAATTGATAAACGTCAATGATGGTACGACGTCATCGCCTTGCTGGTGTGAATGGCGGGTAAAAATCTAAAAAACCGGTGTCGAACGAAGAATGCGTTGGCACGCTATCAAGTAATGTGTGTGTGTTTATCGTTCAAGTTTCAAAGTATTGCATGGAAAGTTAAAAAAAATTGCAATATAAGCCAAATTAGCAATACAAGATTAATTTTTTTTTTTACATTAATCCTATTGATTACGGAATAAAATTCCTTCTTCAGGGGTGACCAGTATTTTTTTTTTCAAAATCTTGTATTGCTAATTTGGCTTGTATTGCAATTTTATTAAATTTCCATGCACTACTTTGAAACTTGAACGATAAACACATATATATATATATATATATATATATATATATATATATATATATATTTACTAAAATAGGGTTACCATTTTTTATTGTTGAATACAACATAGAAATGTGTATCATACAACACGATTTAAAGAGAACCTATATGTTTGTTTATGAGAATAGTGTAACCATTTTATATTGTTGGATAGAAAATAAGATATGCTCATCATTCAAAACCATGTTAAGATTATTTATGTCGTAATTTATTTGAATAGTGTAACCATTTTATGGCGTTGAATACAAAGTAAAAAAGTGTATTACTCAAAACAATGGAAGGAGAATCTACGCCCTTATTTATAACAATAGTGTAACCTATTTTACTGTGGAATAGAAAATTCAAATGGGTATTACTCAAAATTATGTTAGGATGATATATGTCGTAATTTATAAGAATAGTGTAACACTTTATTTTGTTGAATACAGAATAAAAATGTATATCCCTCTAAATGATGTTAAGAGAATGTATGTCATAATTTATTTGAACATTGCAACGATTTTTATTGTTGAATGCAAAATAGAAACATGAATTACTTCAAAACGATTAATATAGAATATATGTCGTAATTTATTAAAATAGTGTAACCATTATATATTGTTGAATACAATATGCAAATGTGTATTACTCAAACTATGTTAAGAGAATCTATGTCGTGATTTATCAGAATAGTGTAACCATTTTTATTGTTGAATACAATATGCTAATGTGTATTACTCAAACTATGTTAAGAGAATCTATGTCGTGATTTATCAGAATAGTGTAACCATTTTTATTGTTGAATACAATATGCAAATGTGTATTACTCAAACTATGTTAAGAGAATCTATGTCGTGATTTATCAGAATAGTGTAACCATTTTTATTGTTGAATACAATATGCTAATGTGTATTACTCAAACTATGTTTAGAGAATCTATGTCGTGATTTATCAGAATAGTGTAACCATTTTTATTGTTGAATACAATATGCAAATGTGTATTACTCAAACTATGTTAAGAGAATCTATGTCGTGATTTATCAGAATAGTGTAACCATTTTTATTGTTGAATACAATATGCAAATGTGTATTACTCAAACTATGTTAAGAGAATCTATGTCGTAATTTATCAGAATAGTGTAACCATTTTTATTGTTGAATACAATATGCAAATGTGTATTACTCAAACTATGTTAAGAGAATCTATGTCGTAATTTATCAGAATAGTGTAACCATTTTTATTGTTGAATACAATATGCTAATGTGTATTACTCAAACTATGTTAAGAGAATCTATGTCGTGATTTATCAGAATAGTGTAACCATTTTTATTGTTGAATACAATATGCAAATGTGTATTACTCAAACTATGTTAAGAGAATCTATGTCGTGATTTATCAGAATAGTGTAACCATTTTTATTGTTGAATACAATATGCAAATGTGTATTACTCAAACTATGTAAAGAGAATCTATGTCGTAATTTATCAGAATAGTGTAACCATTTTTATTGTTGAATACAATATGCTAATGTGTATTACTCAAACTATGTTAAGAGAATCTATGTCGTGATATATCAGAATAGTGTAACCATTTTTATTGTTGAATACAATATGCAAATGTGTATTACTCAAACTATGTTAAGAGAATCTATGTCGTAATTTATCAGAATAGTGTAACCATTTTTATTGTTGAATACAATATTCAAATGTGTATTACTCAAACTATGTTAAGAGAATCTATGTCGTAATTTATCAGAATAGTGTAACCATTTTTATTGTTGAATACAATATGCAAATGTGTATTACTCAAACTATGTTAAGAGAATCTATGTCGTGATTTATTAAAATAGTGTAACTATTTTTATTGTTGAATACAATATGCTAATGTGTATTACTCAAACTATGTTAAGAGAATCTATGTCGTAATTTATCAGAATAGTGTAACCATTTTTATTGTTGAATACAATATTCAAATGTGTATTACTCAAACTATGTTAGGAGAATCTATGTCGTAATTTATCAGAATAGTGTAACCATTTTTATTGTTGAATACAATATGCAAATGTGTATTACTCAAACTATGTTAAGAGAATCTATGTCGTGATTTATTAAAATAGTGTAACTATTTTTATTGTTGAATACAATATGCTAATGTGTATTACTCAAACTATGTTAAGAGAATCTATGTCGTGATTTATCAGAATAGTGTAACCATTTTTATTGTTGAAAACAATATGCAAATGTGTATTACTCAAACTTTATTAAGAGAATCTATGTCGTGATTTATTAGAATCGTATCATATTTTAGTCATCGTTGAATACAAAATATTAATGTGTATAATACAAAACGATGTTAAGAGACAATCTGTCGTGATTTTGTAGAAAGTTTAACCATTTTTTATTGTTGAATATAAAACCAACATGCGTATTATTCACAGCGATGTGAGGAAAATCTATGTCGTAATTTGTTAGAATATTGTAGCCATTTTTTTATTGTTTGATACAACATAGAACTCTGTAACACGCTAAACGATATTAGTATAATTTATGTCGAAGTTTATTAGTGAAACGTAGTAAGTAGTTTAAATTAATTAAACACCTTAATATTTTTGTATTTGTGAACATGTAAACGAAGCCGTAATTTACAAAAGTATGAATACATTTTAAGACGAATCTAGTGTGTACACGTTAGGTTCGTATTGTAAATCAAACTTAACGTTTTTATTAAGATTCGTATCTACTAGTTTTAATAGCTTAATTTTGTTAATTACAGCCACACATGAAATGTTGAATGATGAATGAAGAAGTCAACTTTAAACGAAGATCCTATGTAAGTAATAAATATGAGTTTTTAAACACAATAGCCATTGAACGTGATCACAACTTGTCTTATTTACCAACACATGCGACGATTTCATTGTTTCACCCGTGCACTATACTTTGCTCAAGAGGTACTATTATCCTTAGTAGTAGGTATCGATCTTACGTTCCACAGCGTTTTACTGCGGCGAATAATTTTATAAGAAACTATTTTGGCATTAGATAAAAAGCCGAGTGATGCCAACAGTTTCCGCTTGGAATTAAAAATATTTCACAGATTCCAGATGTATATTAATCACAATGCATTATTACTTGCACGTTATGTATTACTTAAAACATATTATTTTCCAATATGTACTATTAGTAGTTACATTTTCTGCTGGGAGCGAAGATGACGTCCATTGTAGTTTTAATTTGCTGCTGACAACAAAGGTTTAATTGTGCTAAATACTCTGAGCTTGAGAACATTTACTTCAACGAAATGAATTCAAATTATATTTTACTTTAAGCAATATGTAACTAGATAAAATGACTAGCAATGATCAAATATTGATTTTGCATGAACAAGTTTATCGATGAAAACATTCAAGAAATATACCTGCTTTACTTGATTATATGTATATGTGTATGTGTACATACATCTTTCACTATATAAGTAGTTATATATACGTCTCCTTTCTCTCTATCTCTCTCTCTCTCTCTCTCTCTCTTTCTATATATATATATATATATATATATATATATATATATATATATATATATATGTTTGTATGTATGTGTGCCACTTCTATTATGTCAGTTCGGTAACACTATCTTAATTAAACATATTTATTGTCATTATTTTGTTTATTTAAATATTGTAATATAATGATAGCACATAATATCTAGAAGGAGTGTATTAAATATCAAGTTTGAGCACCTGAATACGGTGAGTGTAATGTTCGCCCATGTCAAATTAATATAATTTTAATAAACGAAATATACTTCGAAGTCTGAAGATACAATTCGTATTTATTTTTTCATCGCTTCTGTGTTCATTAAATTAAAAAAAAAACACGTAAGGGGCACTCATTGAACACGTTATTTAATTTCCGAATAATAAAATTGCAATTGTTGAAATCGTTGGACGTCATGTCAGGAAATTTGAAGTATGTTTCTAGTTTTTTAAATTTGTATGAATAAACTCAAATATAATTTTACTAAAATCGACATTTCCCGAAATAGTAGACAGTATCCGCGCATGAAAAATCTTCATTGTTTATTTAACACAATACCCAAGGCAGATACGATTTGAGAGATAAATTCAATAAATCTTTGCCAATATCGCTGCAATCGATCATTTATGCAAATTAAGCAGTTTAAATTGTTTATGGCTCGAGGTAATTCGCAATTGTATCCATTCAGAATATGTAATAGAATTTCTAAATATAGGAGACACGTATTTTGTTACTATATCTAACATTTATAACTCCTAAAAATACAATATCGAACTCGAAGACACGTAACATTAATTTTTAAGCTTACTATTAATAAATATAAGACACTTTCACGTGTATATGCGTTTGTGTTTCCACATTACAATGATATAATTATTTCTTTTTTATTATTTATTTAGTATACCCCGAATAGTTTGTGGAATAAAATTATCAGAATGCATAAAATCAGAATATTTTTTTTTAAATCCTATTAAAAATGTAATTAAATCAATATGTATGCATTTCAGTTCATTTAACCTTTTATCAATACGTGATAAAATAATGAATTACTAATTTACCTTTTTCAAATTGAATGTAATTTGGAAGCGTGTAAACTGTCAAATTCAAAGTATTTACTGGCTTAGACGTTTGCATGTATACAGACTGAAAGTGATTTACAACCAAGTATCGTTTGTACAATCATATACGTGTTTTACCATTGTATTCATTTAAATATTTAATGAAATCATGTTTACTGTAATAAATAGCTTGTTCTTTCCAAATCCTATTTACAAAATACTTTTGGGTAAACAATTCAGGCTAGGTTTATCAACGAAAATAAAATAAAAATGAGAGTAAAAAGAACCTTCCGGGCAATCGCACAGATGTAGAGTTACTTGATGTATATACATTTGCACCAAATGTTCATATTAAGTTAAAATAAATTTGATTTAATTTTAAAGCTAAAGTGCGCAAATTCAATAAATAATGATAAACCATCATCTACACAATAATTGTGGGGGCATATTCGATAAAGATTAGAGAGCATCTGACTCATATCATATGTTAACATCAGATTATGGATTAACACGAGATGATTGAACATCTTTGAACATCTTTAATGAATGAATAATTTACCGGAATACGATGCCAGTCTCAAAAAATAACGGGTGTCGATAAATATGCAGCGTTATGAGAAGTTGCTTGAACCGGTTAAAACTTAAAAACTTGTCAACAATCTCAGCGAAAACAATCTATTTAGTGACTAGTAATGCGAATGTTTTCCTGCAAAATCTAGTTGACGTGCTGACTGTGATATCTTGTAGGATTAGTGAATCTATTGACGGGGACTTCGTTGTTAGAGCAACAACTCTTCATATATTAAAGCCGTTTTATAGGGTTTGGCAGAAACTGTTTTTCCACAGACTTGTTTGCTTACGAATATCTAAAAATGTCCTTTCAGTTCATAAATCTCCCTATGCAGTAGGTTTACAAAAGTAGTAATTTCCGGGCAAATGATTAGAGCACACTACATTAATACCGCCGTGTCTCGGTAATTTATTTTTAATCTTCATAAATTATCTTCCAAATCATAGTTGACATTCGATATTAGATCATTCGTTGACACATTTGTAGACGACTCAGCTAAAGAGTATTCATGATCAATATAATCTCTCCTCTGACTTGAAAACATGGTGCTATGAGGGAGTAATAGGGTGTTACATTTAACATCAAACTTCTCTCTTTTCGCCATAAACGCTCAGATCCTCATTTCACCCAAGTAAAAATGAATGACCCTCTCTTTAAAGAGAGACCGCTCTTATAATAAGCTTCTTGGACTGACTTTCATTTAAGACCTAAAATAAAAGACTACGTCAAATATTTGGTTATGGTTGCTTGCCAAATGGTTATATCAGTCTACTGCCGCACAAAGTATCTGACTGATGATGCACTCTTCTTTTTCTATAAGAGACAGGTTCGTCCTAAGATGAAGTACTGCTGCTGTCATAAATGGGAAGTTGCCGCTCGGACTACCCTTTCTTCACTTGACAGAATAAAAAAATCGTCTTTGTAATCTGGTGAAGAGGGATCTTTTCTCGTCTGTTTAGCTTCTTCAACACAGAAAACAATGTTTTGTTACTCTCTATTAAATAATTATATTCATGCAAGGTTCATGGCTGAGCTCAAATCCCGGGTTCCCCTGTAAAACATTGACAGCAAGAACGAGTCTAGCTCAAACAAGAGCAAATAACTTTCATGTATCTCCCTCTCCCCCCCTCTCTCCCTCTCTCCCTCTCTCTCTCTCTCTCTCGAGTTCCCTATCTGCTAAGAAGCAAACAAAGCTTTAACAAACAGAGTGTATTACTTAGAACATTCAATTTGTGGAACAAGTTACTACGAGTCTTCTTCCCAACCGACTAAATTATGGTCGTATTCATATCTGATGTTAACAAGATTTTGTTGAGTCGTCCTCTTGGAGAAATAGTCCACTTTTGAAATCATTTTCTCATTTATCCCACTGGTGCTCACTCCCTTGTGACGGCGACTAACGTCAAACCAGCAATCTTTTTACCTTTCTCCCCTCGTTCCTTTATAAGTTGTGATCCATAAGTAAAAAAAAAGGTCAACTTTCTGTCACGTAATATCGCGTTTTCTTTGAAAATTAGCATTTTATTCGACCAGCTTTTAGGGGCACATTTTAGGTTAGATTCGACCCCCGGTTTTGTTTTTCAGTCTTGAACGATTACCTTACACATATAATTTACAAAGGTAATACAAAGAAGTATGTTCAAAGTCTCATTTTTGTGAGATTTTCGCACTAAAGTTGGTATTAAATATTGCATTTGCCCATCATCCGGAAATGCCATTTTCTGTAAGTTTCGCTGTAGATTCCAATGTTTTTTTCATCACAATTTATAGCTGTATTATAGGGATAGTTTTTCTTTTTATTTTGTTCAAACATTATTTTTACTTGGCTCCTTTGTCTAATATAAACGCTCTTTTTTTCTTTTCTTCTCGAAATGTAAGTCGATCTCGTTTGTATTCCAGGCAGCTGTTAACCGAATCAGAGTTTGGTCAGGCTTACTCTACTTACATGAAACACGCAATAAATTATTTATGACTTGAGTTTAAAAACTAGTTTTTAAATTCTTTTTCACAACTACTGGCTGGAGTTAAAATAATAATGATAGTTTCGCACTGATAACATACGCTTAACATATATTCACATACGTTCAATACAGAGATCAGTAGATAACTATTGCTCTCTGTACACACACACCACACACACACACACAAACACACACACACACACTCACTCACACACACACACACACACACATATATATATATATGCATGTGTGTGTTTGTGTGTGCATGTTTTTATCACTAACATAATTGTGATGTTTGCAAACGAGATTAACTAACTCGTACATACGGCGTAGGTTGTATTACACACACAGACAGACATACATAACACGCACAAACACATATATATATATATATATATATATATATATATATATATATATATATATATATATATATATATGTGTCCTGATTTACAAATTGAGCAATCTGGTAGAGGAGATAATGGGTCTCACTTTATGTACACCCATACTCTTCTATGGACAATAGAATTATAAGAGTGCACATAGCTTTGGAAATACATGTATCACAAAGAGAGAAACTATAATGCTAGTGTTTCGTCTACTCTCACTAGTGATTTGGTTGGCGCAGTCAAATGGATGATTACTGCTGACTACATTTAGATCCAACGGAGCGCTCGGTTTCAAATTCACAAGAGTAGTTAGATAAGTATGGTTCAGTTTGAACAAATGTAGCATAATCATATCAGGTGGGGGAGGGTCTGCGTTCGTGTTAAACGTTCATGGAATGGAAATATATACTAAACTCCTAGAAGGGTTTTAGAGATAAACTCCCATAACCAGATATATTATGAAAGTACATTTACAAGGGTAGTAAGATCAGTATTATTATGTTTTAGAAAATGTTGTATATCAATATAGTGGTGTTTGTTTCCGTACCGAACTTTATAGAGTCGAAATATATAACTCAATCTTACAGGGGTTTTGGAGATAGACCCCCAATAATCACATACATTTTTAATGTAAATTAAACAGATTAATTACAGGGGTTCTTTGAAATGACGGGGACGCATAGATTTTATATAATAGTGACGCTACATAAATGAGAATGCTTTATGAGTTCTTTCATAAAACAGGGGCGCTATATAATTAGTATGATTTTCGTTCAGGGGCATACATGAACCATATGAGTTCTTTCATACGACAGGGACACATTAATATGAGCTATTGTATATAATAGGGGCAGTTCATGTATGAGTATGCTTTATGAATTCTTTCATATAACAGGAACGCTACAAAACTGAATATGATTTTGATTCAGAGGCACAGATGAACTATATGGATTATTTGATACGACAGGTGCGAATTAATATAAGTTATTTTAAATAATAGAGCATGCTTTATGAGTGTTTCATGCAATAGAGGCGCTACATTAATGGACATGATTTTGATTGAGGGGCAGAAATAAACCATATGGGTTTTTTTATATGACAGAGACGCATCAATATGAGTTATTTTATATAAAACGGGGTGCTACATAACTTTTTTTTGATACGACAGGGACGCATTAATATGAGTTATTTTATATAAAAAGGTGCGCTATGTAAGTGAACATTATTTCATGAGTTTTTGCATATGACATACATACATTAACATAATTTTGTCCATGATCGAAGTGAAACATATGGATGTTTGATATGACAGTGACGCATTAATATTATTGTTTCATATAATAGGGGCGCTTCAGAAATGATCATGGTTCATTACTAATTTCATATTACAGGGGCGCTACATAAATAAACATGATTTTTTCTCAAGGACACACATTAACTTCATGGTTTCTTTGATAGTACAGTGCGCATTAGTAATGTTTTTGTTTTAGCGGCACACACTTAGCATACTATGGGTGTTATTTTTTATACGACAGGGGCGCTATATAAATAAATATATTACTGGACCGAAAATTAGTATGCATTTTTTAACACTCATTTAGTCCATAAACAACATATGCGATTTGCGTACACTATTTGCGGATATGTTTCACATTTGTTTAATGATAAATGTATACGATACGCACTCGATCATGGCCTCCCTATCTGAGAATAAAAAATGCTTACTAGTGTTAATCAACAGAACAATACTACATCACATATAACGCTGGATCTTTTATTTTCCGCATTTTATCCATATTATTTGTTTAATGGAAAAATAGAAGATATCCATTTGGTTATGGCCGCCCAATCTGAAATCAGAAATTGAAAATCGGTGTTAATTAAAAAAAACCTACATTATATGTTAGGCTGAATGTTTTTTAACTCACAAATAACATTTTCTTTTCAACTAATTTGATTAATGGTAAAATAGAAGATATCCAATGAACTGTGGTCGCCTTAACTGCCATGCGTAAATGCAAACTCGTAATAATCAAAATCACAATAACAATTCTAGATTAAATGATTTTGTTTTATTTATTTTTAAAATTAATTTTTAAAATTAATTTTTAAATCTCTGATGTTCTATTGAGTGTTCATTCATTTTGGGTTTTTTTCAATTTTGCTTCATTCATTTTACATTAAATTTTTCATTCATTTTTTCGTTCACTTTTACATTTATATTGTAATGAAATATTTGTTATAATGTATCTTCTTAATATGTTTACATAGCATGGGGGGAAGAAATAAAGAACTGGCCGTAACCATTCGTGTTGTTTGGCATTCACCTTGATCAATAATTATAAAATTACAGAATTATCTTATTTTAACTAGGGTATATAAACTTCCTTCGGACTATTGACTTAATCAACATAGCGTGTCTTCTTAATATGTTCAAATAAAGATAGAGGGCAGACATATAAAACACTTGAAGAAATGTATACATATGGAAATGAAAAAATATTACCTCTAAGAGTAAAAGTACTGGGTGACATAAAAATCACAAATACTTTCGATATCACTTTAAACTTTAATAAAAAATATTTACGTGCCATATTTAAAAAAAAATAACGGTAATCTTATATACGTAAATCCAAACTCAAATCAGCCCAATCAATCATAAAGCAGATTGCAAATTCTATCGAACGTATGCTCATCAATAATTCTAGCAACGAAAATATGTTTAAAAAATCAAGCAACATTCGGAATACAGCTCTAGATAATAGTGGTCACCATAATACTGAAATGAAATATAAGAAACAGGGCACCGATACGTATGATAAAAAAGAAATCAATGAAACAGAAGTATAATCTTGTATACACAGACCTATAATGAGATGCTTAAAATTAAACTAGGAAAGAATATCTTTAATCTCATTTATAAAACACTTCCCCATTATAATAACTCCGCATAACACACCTAATACAAATAACCTTAAACTGTCTTACAGCTGCTTCGAAAACATAGAAATAACAATTAAACTACACAATAACAACATCCTAAAAAAGACCAGCAGATATTAAAAAAACAAATTGCATAAAAACCTTCCAGTATAGCAAAAATAACACTAAGAATAAGAAAACTATGAGCACGCCAAATAGTAATAATCAAAATGATAATAGCAATTACCCAAATAAAAATGAAAAAGTTAGTAATGAAAAGAAAATGTCTAACTGCAAAACTTGTACACATGCCACTAGAGAATAAATGGCTAACAAAGGGTATTGTATACCCAGCCAGAATAGCTACCAAAGAAAGACAAATCAACAAGAAGTATTACATCGGTATGAACCCCCCCTCTTGATTTTAAAACCACATATTACGACCCCGACGGAACATTTAAAAACAAAGAACGCCGAATAAAAACTACACTAACAAACAATTATTTAGAGCTCAAAGAAAACGGATGCTAAACAATACTTACATCGAAAATAATACGACATACAAGCACATGTAGAAATTTAGACGACCCATGTAGATTGTTTCTGCATGAGCCATTTGAAATCCTAAACTTTAAAGACTGCCAACACCTATACAACTGTAGAAGAGAAATAGCAAACAACTGCCTGCCAGAATAATATTCCTGTTAGATAACAATACATACTCAATAAATAAATTGAAACAAATCAATGAACAAAAAAACTAAACTAAACTGAAAGTTCAAAACGAACCCCTAAAATACAAATACAAACAACCACGTGTTAACATAAGTTGTCTTATTATTTCTACACAACAAAGCAACAATTGTAGGCCATCTTATAGAAAACAGAACAATTAACAAATAAATAAAAAGCAAAATAAACGTAACCTATGTTTGTGAAAAGCCAAACTATTAGCTAAAGAAACAACAAAGAAACTTTATAGAATACTAAACAATAGAACAGGAAATAAGTAGTAAAATCAACCAACCCTCCGGGTGTTAGAAGATTAACGATTAGCTAAGAGCACAACAAAGAATCTGATTGACTTACTAGCTAGACAACACACCATGTGTGTATAAAAACACCCGGCGAAACTTACTCCATACATTTTAGCCTGACAATTCTCTCCGAGGATGAAACGCAGACTCCTCTGTGCAGCTTAATAGCCATAAATATATTTTCATAACATACTACCTAGCTCTACTCACGTACGGAGCACTGTTGAAGCAAATACTGAAAATTGATACATTATAAAGTGTATCTCCTTATAACACGTTATGTGGATACATGAAATAATATATATATATATATATATATATATATATATATATATATTTATCTATATATATATATACATATACCCACACACGCATATATATATATATATATATATATATATATATATATATATATATGTGTGTGTGTGTGTGTGTGTGTCGGGGTTTTTACAAAATATATGTGTTCAAGTATATACTCTTTGTAACATCTAAATATCTTCATAATTGCAAGATCAGTGAAGTTGTATGAACTGCCTAAGAGCATATCTATATATGTATGTATATATATATATATATATATATATATATATATATATATATATGTACATATTATTGATGCATTCCAATGATCAAACGCACAATCTATCCATAATAATACCTGCCATCTGTTCCTAGAATGTCCTTATATTCATATATCATCGAACAACCACAACCAAACGTGTATTCTCTTTTTTCAATCTATTTGCTTTCATGCATCAGCGAATCCGTGTAAATCCTCGTTTATATCACAGGCATAACATTTTTTTTAAAATATATTGATATTAAATTATTTGAACATTTATGTATGATGAGTTCTAAGTGTAATACTTTTTAAACGATCTCGCAACAGAATAAAGACAGATGAAGAGTCTTGATCTCAACTTTATTGCTCACCAGAGAAAGTGTTCATTCAGTAGCAATAGGACAAACCTTCGATACAACAACATGGATGAAGAGGATACACCCATTCAAAATGTGCCCTTTACAAAGGTAAGGGTGAGTTTAAATATATGAAACATGCCATAATAAAAACATTCACTTGAAAAATGGTGAGCGATTCCAGAACTACCCAATGGACAAACTCATTTATATAACTTGAAGTGATACGTCTAACCGTTTCGTACAGCAATATATATATATATATATATATATATATATATATATATATATATATATATATATATATATGGGGGCGTGTGCGTGCGTGCGTGCGTGTGTGCGTGTGTGCGTGTGTGCGTGTATGCGTGTGCCTATGCCTGTCGAGGCGCCTGAAAGTAGTATTCTAATTCCGAGGAAAATATTCTACTTTTGATATATTAAAACAGATGTACCTCCATATAAAAATATAGATCTGGGATCAAGTGTGTACGGGTTACATACGAATAAACTTATTTATCTTTCTCCCGCGCTTATTTTAGGTGATTATGATATTCAGACTTTAGTATAGCTTAAATCAAATATAAAGTATGTTAACTGATTATAATACAGGCCTATATGTCTGATTTGTATCGTTGCATAGACACGATGCAGTTTGTACTCGTCTTTGCTAGTAGATACACTAATACATATTCATTACTTGGTATTGTTTGATTGTGAAGAGGAGTGACCTATTCCAGAGTGTACTATTTGTTAAACAAGCTCACATGATACTATATAGGCGACTGTTATGCAGTTGGTGTCAACTTTACTCCAGTAAATCTTCTGTCTGATAACCAACTTGTTTATATGCAAAATCAATCACCCGGGCAGATTTGATGATGGGGAAATAAAAACAGAAGGACGGCTATACTATTTATTTTTTTGCATTTTACGACATCTATCAATGTCTAAGAATTCGTGCGTTTGTGGTATACAGTGAAATTTATGACTGCATTTCTCATCAATTAGACTTGCTTGTGTGTAATAGCAAAGAGAAGTAGAAAAAATTTAAATTTATGCTTGGATAATAAGAGCAAGGCTAGTACTATTTATGAGTTTTCCTTCTCTTAGATTCGCTGCGCAAACAAATGTGGAGTGTCTAATCAACCGTACTATTTTATTCATAGCTGGTTAAAATATTTGTGGATTAAAACATATCTGAAGAGCATTACTGAAAGTAATACACAAGCCCTGACCAGGATAACCGAACCTACAGTTCGTGCTTATAACAATTACATCATTCCTAAAACAGAAATACAACACTCAATTTATTTCATTTGATTTATAGGGGGGGGGGCGCTATTAATAAGTTGTTCAAATTGTATTATTTACCCGCCATTTACTGGGACAACATATGCGAAAAAGTACGTACACACCCCGGAGACATTGCGAAGATGAAGGTGATTATTACGTCTCCTTTTAGATGTTCACTATTTATTCACGGAAGAAGATAATTTTATCAAGTACCGTAGAAATTGAACAGAAGTATGCCGTACATTTTCAAAAAAAAATAAAAGGTGCATATAGATCAATGGAACGTTTAGGGGGTGTTAATATATGTTTAACTAAACGAAGTGTTTTATGTTGCAAAACACTTAAGTTTCCCCTATGCTTGTTTAAATATTGCAGCTACATATCTCTTCTCGGGTGTAATTCATCATGTGTAACTGAGATTATATTGCAAACTCTCTATATAAAATGAATAACTAGAAATATTAAACTTATTTTACTTATATTTACTTTTTCGGAAATTACAAGACCATGTTTACGATTTCAATCAATGTTCATGTACATACGAAATTTAAAACTGTGTAGAATATTAACATTTGAATAAAACATTTTATAAATGATTGTACGTAAAGAATACTGTAGTCTATCGTCTTCATTACGTGTAAAAAGTAATTTCAGTGTTTAATTCAGATTCATTTTGCATATGTAATCATGTTTGCGGCCAAGAGTAAAATTAATGGAAAGGGGAAAACAATCTTTTATTTTTTGTTTTTCTTTATATTGATTTGTATTTATTCTACTAAAATATAAACCTAATATTTAAATATCAAATGCAGTGTATATTATAAAAGAAATAAAAGTGTGTTCTATGTAAAAATAAAAAATAATGTTCGTAAAACACATATTTTTTATGGACTTACTAGATATAAGATAAACGATTTAAGATACAAATATAATTCCATGTTTGTCGGATTGAAAACTGCAAATAAAAATACATTCGTAAAACAGAAATACAGCACTGAATTTATTTTATTGGATTTATATCATTGTTCGTCTCATCGCAAGTGCGAAGATGACCAAATGGTTTGAACGACGACGACAGAAGATCGTGTACGCCTTGCAGTCTGTTTAGATTTGCGCTTCATTCTCACGGATTCTTGTTGATCAGGAGGCTTCAGCAAGTGCAGCGCCTTTTTTGATGACTGTCCTCCAACCAGTTCGACTTGAGGCAGTCTTTTCCCATGTTCGGTGGTCTATTTCGAAGCTAGTTGGCGCTTCTTCAGGCTATCTTTGAACCTCTTTTTAGGTCAGCCAATGTTTCGTATATATATATATATATATATATATATATATATATATATATATATATATATATATATATATATATGAGGCGATGCTTCAGGATAACACACTGATTATCATATTTAAATTTGCAGTGAACTGGAAAAGGAGAGTAAGAATTCTTATGAAATGTGTGTTTCTTTAAATCTGTCTATGTTACTAAATATCAACCATTTACATTATACATTTATGAAACACCACACGTTTTCAAAGGGTTTGAACAACGAGAGCTCTGCGGTCATAGATGTGACCAGTGGTATCCCTCAAGGATCCGTTTTGGGTCCTCTTTTGTTTGTTGTATATATAAACGACCTCCCTGAGTCTATGAAGAATGACAGTGAAACTTTTTTATATGCTGACGATACCAAGTTATTTCGTGAAATCAGAGACTATGAAGATTGTCAGAAACTACAGGAAGATATCCATTGCATGTATGATTGGTCTGAAAAATGGCAGTTAAAATTCCATCCAGAAAAATGCAAGATTATGTGTATAGGTACGAAACAGAACACTAAAAATTGCTGTCAATATACCCTGAATGATTGTCTACAACCCATGGATTATACGAACTTGGAAAAAGACATTGGTGTTGTAATAGACAATAGGCTAAATTTCGAAGAACACATGAAAGAGAAAGTAAACAAAGCCAACAAAATTCTCGGTTTAATCCGCAGATGTTTTGAATACCTCGATCGAAGTTCATTGGTTATATTGTTTAAAGCGCTTGTGAGGCCTCATATTGAATATGCTAATCAAGTGTGGGCACCATATACAAAGAAACACATTGAAATGATAGAAAATGTACAAAGGCGAGCTACTAAACTTGTTCCAGGACTGTACGATCAGAGTTATGAAGAAAGGTTGAAAGCTCTGAAATTGCCAAGTTTGGCATATAGAAGAATACGTGGGGACATGATTGAGTGCTATAAATTGCTCTCTGGAAAATATGATTTCAATGCTGATAAATTATTGACTAGAAAAAGTACAAGAGTGGGCAACAGGGGACACAATCAGATGCTTTACAAGAAACAGGCACGTTTGAACCTGAAAAAATATTCATTCAGCCATCGCTGTGTTGATTTGTGGAACAGATTGCCATCAAGTGTAATTGAAGCCGAAACTGTAAGGATATTTGAGAAGCGGTTGGATAAGTTCTGGATTGACCAAGAAATCAAATTCAATTATAAGGCTGCTGTCATCACTGGACGCATACAACGATGAAGACAAGGAGCTGGTGCCATAGGACGACTCATGTCCTTCTACCAGAATTCATCTATGTTTCTATGTTTCTATGTTTCTATGTTTACTTTATTTGATTTTGTTTGACAAACGTTGTTATATAACGATACATAGAGAAAATTCTGGTTTTAATTTCCGAACCTAATGAAAACATTACACAAATAGATAATCTTCATGACATTTAAGAACAAAATATCTAGCCATAGAACACGGGGGAAGTGAGAAAATGTATTTCCCATTTGTGGTACCAAGACGAGTTGTTTTCGCGCCTTTTTCCCGGTGGGTTTCTTTGCTAATTCTTTGAAAAGAAATTCATTTTGAAACTGCCATGACGTCTTTGTAAGCCGAAAACCTGCAAAACAAGATAATTTTTTAGGCTATTATTTCATGGACTACTAACCCAGTGTTGAAGATGAATCTGGTGACAAACTATTCAATATAATGTATCCCTCATTAACCTGTTTAAACTTTGTGTGTTGAGACGTTGCCCCATATAACATTAATACGTACATATAAAAGTATACATAAACAAAAACTAAAAAAAACGCGTTGAAGATAAATAAAAGAGCACACATTTGCCTAAGTAAATAAGATCTACTTCAGTTATGCGTTGGAAGTTTTTAGTAGTACAGGCAGTTATCTTGATGGGGAATTAAGTATTCGACACACGCTTCGAACTAATGTCTTCGAAAGGCCTATAAAGCCAAAAAGATGGACAGAGATACCGCCTGCCAGTGGGAGAAGGCGGGGCTGAATAAACAAATATGTTAAAGAGTAAATAGAAAAGAATAACAAGCGAAGCGGAGGAGGGGGTCAATCACATGAGAATTATTATTTTATTTTCATTATTATTTTGTTCTCTTTACTATTTATACAGACTTTCGTGTCAGCTGACATGACGTATTTGGAGGGCTCGACAAAATCGATGAAAAAATAAAATAAAAAATAAAGTAAAATAAATTGCAGTTTGTTTTATTTCTCGTGTATATAATTTATCTCAGGAATTCCGTCCCTCGTTCTAGTCAAGAAATTTACATATCTTCAAATTATTCTTTACACATCCACCCATATATCCCGGTTTGGTCACATTTATCAATGTCTTTCGCATTTCGCTCTATTTCCCTATATATCTATATGCACCAAACTTATTTCTCTCGACATGTCTTTAAATGAAAATTGACTCCAAGATACTCACGCATATATCAATTGTACAGTTATCTCTAGTGACACGCACGAGGATTGCAGAAGTAATAATTACAGTGCTAAATGTCATAAAGATAGAGTTTTACTATTAGTTATCCCGTGTATCACACGAGTGTTATCAATGATCGCTTACAGGCGCCGACAGTGGATGTCTCTGTTATTAGAATTATAATGTTCCCCTAATTTTTCAGCACTCATGGCATATTTTGTTGACTTACAAATCAGTTGGCATTCTCGCAACATCCGGTTCCCCTTATTTCGTCGCTGTTTACAGTCGTTGGTTCTCGCTAAAATGTGAGTGGCAATAAGCTTCTATGATATTCTAGTCTCCTTCCAGTTGGGATTTGGATGGTTGTCTTTCTCCTCAATCGTCCTATTGCTTTTGACCTTTCACGCTAATTGTTGTGCCAGCAACAAATGACGGTTCCACGACTTGTTTTCTGGGGAAGTGTCTCGTTTTATGTGATTTTACTATTACATTCTGGTATTTTCAGTTACTTGGTCGCTTGTAATCATCTCTCTGCCTTTCGACTTGCGTTAACCAAGTATTATACTAGCGTGTTTATGTGTGATATGTGATCATTATCGGTGTCTGTTTATTGTGGTCTTTCACTCGAGGGAATTTACATAATGTTGCAGCAATTTGTATCATAATTGTCATCAAATACCATGCTTTGTATGCTGTCTATTTCCCCTTGTATTCCAATATATCCTTGCCCTTTTCCATGAACGTCTTACTATTATTAATATTTATGATAATTTCATGTTCATATACTCGTTAGTTCTTTTATAAACCCATGTATTTATTTATTTAGCTTTTGTTGCTTCGTTTGTCGTCATCCTTTTACTTGCAAGGACGCGCCGTGGTTTGCATAGATATACTCCTCTCGTTGAGTCAAAGTGATTCCTATTGTATAGTCAAGGTTTTTCGAACGATCATTACAACTCAAGAAAATTCCAAAGCTCAGCATAGAATGTACCCCCTCCTATATGTAATACGATGTAACTTTAATATAAGTGTATATTATCATCATAACTTTTTTTACTATTCAAAAGAAAACACATAAAATAAACTGCTGATGATATTTTTTAAATGTTTTGCAACGTACGAAAATAATGAAAACAAGAAAATAAATACGAGTGCACTTTATTTACTCCTTGAAACAACAATTAATTATTAACATATTGTAATTTTATTTAAATCCTATCATTTAGACATGTTAAATTTTAAACATCTATTTAGAAAATAGGTTTCTCCAATCTTTTAAAAATATTGTAATATACTATAAATCTAACTGTTATTAATCGTAGTAGACCTACATCAACTTCGACCGATTAATTTATGCTTTTCTATGGAATATTTATTTGATGAAGCAAGAGGTTGTTGAACTGCTGACTTTGTCAAACTATGGAATACTATAATAGACTTCATTAACGTCAACTCGTAAGGAGGCAATTATCAAACGCGCGCGTGTTAATACTCTTTTCCTTACAGGTGTTTTGCTACTTACATTCATTAAGCTGAAACAGCACTGTCTTCAGGATAAAAGTATTTACTATAAATGTTTTATCAATTTTATTTCAAAATTAAAGTATTATCCATTCAACATTTTATACTTAATTTTAATTATATTCCGCGAAAATGCCAATTGACTTAAAACTAATTTTCACTTTGTAATAGTCTCATTTATTTTCAATTGAGAAATAATATTGTTAAATCATCAACAACCCATCAACCACCCATGTACCTATCATTGTTAATTATGCTAAATTAATTACGCGATCCTTTATAATTTGTAATAATTGATTGTCATGTTTAAAGAAATAATGATTTTAATTTTTAATCTTTGTTTTTATTTTTTATTTATCTATTATTTATTTATTTATTTATTTTATTTATTAATTTATTTTTATTTTTTATTACTATTTATTTATTTATTAATTTATTTATTTTTAAGTTATGTTTACATAGCTCTCACAATACTTATCTAAGGTGAACATTTTGAAGTGGCTGACATTGTAACCCACCTTGTCCCTCTGGTTTAGTAGAGCATTCTTATTAGGAAACAAAGGATCGCGTAATTAATGTAGCATAATTAACAATGATAGGTAGGATTAAGTTAACTAATTTAATCATAGGATAACTTGATGTAGAAATCTTGAATATATAATTAATAACAAAATACATTTTTCTTAAAGAAAAATAAAGATAGGTTCATCAAAACCACTATTAATTAAAATGTTTGAAGGTATAGCTATTAATGTTAGCATTATTGATATATTTTCAGATTATTTTGGTGGGTTATTATTCTACATATTTGGTTATGTAACTGATTGTATTGGTATGACTCCGGATGATGGGATAACTATTAATAACCAGGAGATCTATAAATTAATAAGTTACAAGTTTAGAATTCATATTGAATTTAGAGGTGTATTGCAGGGTGAATATAATGATAAAATTAGTGAAATTAAATGAATATCAATTAAACGTCCATTAGACTAAATCAATATAGATGGACACATAAAGAGAGAATATAATTAATCTAAAATACAATGAAATGGCAAATGCAATTCTTTTATAAAATAACGCCAAATTATTAGAAAAAATAAAGTTTTAAGTAAATTATCATAAAAAACTAGATAAAAATAATAACTAGTCGATATTAAAAAATTGGTTTCTAATTCTAAATTGATTAGCGGAATAATATTGTGGTTGGATTAACTTAATTCGTCGGTAAATATAATTGATATTTGTAAAGAAATTTAATTAAATAATAAACAGCGATTGTCTTAATGTATATAATACTATATTAAATGGCTTATTAGGAAAATGTTTAGTAAGAAGATAAAAAATTAAATCCTTAACGCATTACGCAAAATAGATAAATATACATATATAAGTGTGTGTATGTGAATATCCATATATATATATATATATATATATATATATATATATATATATATATGGGTGTGTGTGGATATATATGTATATATGTTTTTATTTTTTACATCTATATATAATTGCGTATGTATGTTTGTGAGTGTATAAATGTGTACGTATAAGCGTGGATGTGTGTGTCTGTTAGTGTGTCCCGGTGTATGTGCATGTGATTAAGGAAGAGGAGACGGATATGTTTAATCGGTCCTGCAAAAAGTTTTAGCAAAATAGAAATATATTTATAATGTGTATGTATGTATATACATATATATATATACATATATATATATATATATATATATATATATATATATATATGTATATATGTATATGTGTATATATATATATATATATATATATATATATATATATATATATACATAGTTATGTATAGATATGTATATATATATGGATGTATGTATGTATGTATATATATATATATGTATATATGTTTTTAATTTTACTTCTATATATATATGTGTGTATGTATGTTTGTGAGTATATAAATGTGTACGTATTGGCGTGGGTGTCTGTATGTATGAGTGTGTCTCAGTGTGTTTGCGTGTGGTTAAGAAAGAAGATCCGGTTGCGTGTGGTTAAGAAAGAAGATCCCTCCAAAAGTTTGTACATGTCCGAATGTCTTGTGCGTTGATAGATAGGTGTCAAAGTTGTCATCTTATGGAACAGGGTTTGTCGTCTGAACATTTTTGTAATTCGTCGGCTTTTTTTTTCTTTTTCTTTTTTGCTTATGATTGTGTATTGACGGCTATAATCTTTGTTCACCAGTATATCCCTGAAGAAGAACCAAGAAGGTTCTGAAAAGATTGTCGGATACTCAAACTATGTTTATTTTAATTTATATCTATATATATATATATATATATATATATATATATGCTAACATTTATTAAATTAATATTTATATATTTATATATATAGAGAGAGAGAGAGAGAAAGAGAGAGAGAGAGAAGTAGAGCGAGAGAGATAATGAGATAGGCATGCAACTTCCTGAATAGGTCTCTAATAACTGTAGTCAAAGTGAAATGCAAATCTCAAATATTAAAAGTTTCAAATAGACTGTTGCACTCATAGTATGCCTGTTAAGACCCTTTTAACATACTCCAAATGAAGTAAAATTTCGCGAGTATTTATTAATTGATTTTTAATTACTATTTTAAGAATTCCACAAAAATGTGATGGTATCAGTATTTTCAGGCGCGCTTCCGTCTCTTTTGCCGCATTAAATTATATTAACATTTACAAAGTACAGTCTACATTTTAACAACTTATCCTTCACAGCGTGGTTTTCAAATTTCTTAATGACTATTCGAATTATTTTAGGAGTAGATTGTCTCCACAAATGTATATAAACAAAACGAATTTTATATAAATACATAATATATATTAAGGCATCTATGATAGAAGTTAAATCCTGTTTTAAACAGTAAACATAAGTTCTACTTACGTTTCAAGATAGATATTTTCAATAGTTTTCATGAATGAGTCCGCTTGAAAAAAGCCTTTTAATTTTGAAACGTGATTCGATTCCAATTATAAATATGAAAAACACAGTCGAATGATAAATTTCTTGTATAGAGATTATTGATATTTTACATGGCCATTTCAAATGTATTCGTAATCAAAGTATTTAACACGCCTTTCTCATATCTAATTAACTTTAACCATGAAACATCGTTTGCCATTATTATTATTCATATTAATATATATTTATATATATATATATATATATATATATATATATATATCATTACATACATATTTATACACATCATAATATGCATATATATATATATATATATATATATATATATATATATATAGCCTTAACCAGGATTTTATGTAATCTCTTATACTCATATATATATATATATGTATATATATATATATTATTTTATTAAAAATCATACAGAAGCAAAAGCATGCGATTTACTCGTTTCAATATAGCTGCATAGTTAAGAAAATGTTCAGACACTTTACTATACAGAACACATTATACTCAGTAGAGACGTAAATACAAACAATACTGAAACAACAATAAGTAAAGTAAAAATGTAATTGATATAAGACTTCAAATATTTTTTTTAAATATGTGTAAACTTCATTGAATTCAAAGTATTTAGATAGTTCTTGTATATGAAACACAGTAATTTCGAGAATTATTTTGATCTATATAAATGTTAATTATATTAATACATATATGTATATATATATATATACATATATATATATATATAGAGAGAGAGAGATAGAGAGAGAGAAAGAAAGAGAGGGAGAAAGCGAGAATGACAGCATGTGTATACTATAAATTGATATATAACAATATATATTGTAAGTATATATATATTTAAATATATTTCTATACATAGGTATATCTATATGTATGTGTGTGGATGTGGGTGTGCACACCTCGCATATTATTTCACATTTAGTTGTGTTATCTAATTGTAACACCTCCAAAAAAACGTCTATTCACGTCAAGAAATTATTATTTTAGATTTGCTTTATTTGACATTTGCTAATTCTATTCGTCTATTTTTTATGATTTTAAATTATATCAAATTTAAGAAAATTGTTTTTAGGTTTTAATTTTTTTAATTCCATCCTCTTTTAATATCTGATATTATTATTTTCGATAACCGTATAATCACTTTATTCTCAATTCTGATCATGTTAGGTTCTATTTATATGTATGTTTCTTTTAAATGCGTATCGTTCTTGTTATAAATTATAAGTATATATGTATACACATATATGTGTGTATATTATGTGTGTATATATTTATATATACATGCATATACATATATATATATATATGTATATATATATAATTAATTATTAAAGACAATATATGTACTACCCTATATCATCATATCATTTTACTTTGTAGTCTCCTTTGAAGATTCAGCTCAATGTTTGTCAGTTATTGATAACAGAACAACATATAGGACA
Source organism: Sepiola atlantica (assembly GCA_963556195.1). Lineage (NCBI taxonomy): Eukaryota > Metazoa > Mollusca > Cephalopoda > Sepiida > Sepiolidae > Sepiola > Sepiola atlantica. The sequence continues at coordinate 61,661,023 of OY744536.1, forward strand.
ATTTTTATTATATTCCAATTACCATGGTTCTTTTTATTACTTTTATTTTTATTTTTTCACATTTCAAAAAAAATAAAAATGTCTGTGAGATATATTTAACGGTCCGTTTTATTTGTCTTGTGCCAAACAACATTTGTATGTCAATATCGGCTCTGCAACACTACACAATCTTCAGAAAAAGTTCAAAAGTAATAATAGAGTTCTTGGATTAGAGTGTCTTGAAAACACCTACACTATACATCAGTTTCATTTTAGGGTGAAAATAAAAAAAATAAAAAATTGAGAGCAAACACTCACACGTGTGAGATCCAACTAATCCGTCATTTTGATTTTATTTTCATCAAAGCTAGTCCCTCCTAAAAAAATAGTGCGAACAATTTTAAAATTTTAATTCGGTAATATTTCTTAAAACATGTAATATGTACTGTAATTTATTCATAAAGTTCCAGTTTAATTGAAGATAATTTAGTTTTTACTAAAGTTACATCAATTTTTATGTAGGTCGTTAGAGTGCGAAACTCATTTAAGCAGATCATTATAGAGCTAGTCTCATTGTGTCAACCGTCCAGTAAATCAACTATTAAAAACATTTCTTCTACATAGGTGCTTTTTATGGTATGTATATTGTATTTATAACTAATTTTACAATTTTTAAAATCTAAAATCCAAAATCTAAAACAAACAAAATAAACAAATAAATAAATAAATGAATAAAATAAAACAAAGTTGAAAGAGGGGCATATAATGAAGAGAGTATGGTGGAGATAGATAAATATACAGATACAAAGATAGATAGGTAGACAGATAAAGGAATGAAAACGTCTGTTAATACAGACCGAGAGGGGAAAGGTGGGAGAGGAATGGTAAACATTCAAGTTGAGGTGTCCAACCAATCGACAGTATTTAAAACTCGAGCGAACAAACGTATTTTCAAGACAACTGTAATTTTGTGTATAAGGGTGTATGCGTGCGTGTGTGCCCTCAGATCAGCCGTAATTGGTGGTATGGGGTTGTTAATAAAATGTGTCGCTAATTCTTAATTTATACTGTTTTTATTTTTTGTCTGCAGTTTACCAACTTATCATTAATAAATTAATAAACTAAACAAATATATTAGTAAATTAGTTAAGTCTAAGAGAATTATAATTATTAGTGGAAGTAATAATAATAATAATAAACACCAATAATAATTGAAATCATATAAAATGATAATATTAATGATAATGATAATGAATGATAATAACAGTAACAATTTAATTTAATTTAATTTAAAAGTACTAAAATGCCGCCATTATTAATTATTTATAGAAATAATGATGGTAATAATAATAATAATAATAATAATAATAATAATAATAATAATAATAATAATAAATAAAAAAGTGTGCATTGCTAGAGATTAAAAAGGGAAAGTTGGAGAAGACTGAGGGCATAGAACTACCCAACCAAGAGCAGATGAGGGCGCTTAATGAACAAGAGAGCTATAAATATTTGAGAGTTTTGGAAGCAGACACAATCAAATCAACATAAATGAAAGAGAAGATTGGAAAAGAATACCTGAGAAAAACAAGAACGCTGTTAGAAACAAAATTATATAGCAGAAACCTAATCAAAGGAATAAATACCTGGGCAGTATAACTAATAAGCTATTCTGGACCATTCAGAAACTGGACTAAAGAAGAACTCAGGCACCTTGATCAGAGGACTAGAAAATTAATGACTATTCACAATGCACTACATCCAAAAGACGATACAGACATACTCTACGTGAAGAGAAACGAAGGGGGAAGAGGACTGGTAAATATAGAAGACTATGTGGACGACACTAAAAAAGAGCTGGAGAAATACATAAACCAGAACACAGAAAGGCTGATCACTGCAGCAAGAGATTCCGTCCCAACGAACAACGCAGGAAGCATCGAATCTGGACACAAACAGACAAGAAAAGAAAATAGAAAGAAAAACAACTACATGGACACTTCATAAGACTCACAAGAGAAGAAACCAACGCAAATAGCTGGACATGGCAAGGAAAAGGAAACTTGAACAGAGAAACGGAATCTTTACTGATGGCTGCACAGAACAATGCGATTAGGACAAACTACATTAAAGCTAAAATAGATAACACCCAGGAAAACAGTAAATGCAGACTGTGTGGGCAAAGAGACGAAACAGTAAATCATATAATAAGTGAATGTAGCAAACTTGCTAACAAAAATTACAAGAACATATGATTGTGTTGGGAAAGTAATACACAAGGAACTGTGCAAACAATTGAATTTCGAATATGCAGACAAATGGTACAAACATAAACCAGAAACAGTACTGGAAAACAGAAAACCACAAAATCCTCTGGGATATGAATATACAAACAGATACACTCATACAAGCAAGGAGACCTGATGTTATTATAATTGATAAAAAGGTAACATCTTGTAAAATCGTAGACTTCGCCGTTCCAGCAGCCACAGAGTGAAGATCAAAGACACGGAAAAAAGAAGTAAATACACAGAACTAGCCAGAGAACTGAAAGGAATATGGAGCACGAAGAAAGTTAGTATAATACCAATAATCGTAGGAGCACTAGGAACAATCCCAACAACTTGGAGAAAAGATTGGGAGAAATTGGAATCAAAGGGACTATCGAAACCATACAAAGGACGGCAATGATCAAAAAAGCTGCAATCGTAAGGAAAATCCTCGAATGCGGAAACTAACACACATAAGCTACAAAGGCTAAACAGTCACAAGGAATTTACAACGGAGAAAACAAGACCACACGAAGAACACCACAACAAGAGCCAAGGAACAGAAACTGCAAGAAACAGCACTTCATGATCCCCCCCCCAATAAATTACACCGGCCTCAGCTATCACTACACAAAAATGAACCAAGAAACAGAAATTACAAGAAACACTATAAGCTCCTCCCTCCCCCCACCCACCCCAAAATGAAAAAGAATTTTAAAAATTCTTTTTTTTTTAGATAAGGGAAGAGAAGAGAAAAAAAAAACGAGGAAAAGGATTTGAAAGGAAAAAAGGAACAAAATAAAAAAAAACAATTTTCTTAATTTTTTTTTATTTAAAATTTTTTTTCTTTTTTTTAAAATTTGTTTCATTTTATTTCTTTTTAAATTAACTTAAAAAAATAATATTTTATTCATTTATTTTTTTTAACTGGTGCCGGCCTAGGCTGACACTACCCAATATATTTGTAGAGGGTCGAGGAGGATGAGCAGACCGAGGAGGGACCGCACAAGCCAGACCTCCACAGGAAAAGTGCAGAGAGTGCTGAGACCTTGGGGAGGCTTGTTGCCACCCAAATCCCAGAGAAGACCAATTGTCATTACCGGCGAGAAATCAATGGTAAGAGAGTGTTGCGATACCGCATCGTTATCGAAAATAGGTGAAGAACACTGGAAGTCTGGGGAGACTTGTTATCACTCAGACTCCAGGAAATTCAACTGGTTGTTGTCGGTGAGCAATCACTGACGATGATCGGTGTGAGAAGTCCTAGTGAGTACAAATAATAATAATAATAATAATAACGACAACAACAACAACACAGCAATAATTAAGAATTAATAAAAAAAAAGTAATAGTCGGGAAAAATATAGAATAATTTAGAAATATTTGAAATACTAGGAGGTAATATTAATAATAATAATAAATAATAATAATACGATTAATAATAAAGATATAGAAGTAGGTAGCAATATATATATATATATATATATATATATATATATATCACATAAACTATTAGATACGACATCACATACAATTAAAAAATATTTAACATGTGAAATACATTAACTTACAAGTTACAGGACCAGAACTATAACTATTGGATACGCTTGAAGACACAAAATATATATGACTATGATTTTAACCTATCCGATTTACATAGACCCTACGATACGCCTATACACGTTATTAGTTTAATTTACATTATTAATTAAACACAATGATTTCACACTAATACACATTACAATAGTCAACACATTTTGAAATTTTTCATGCACCCCTTTAACTGATAAAGATACAACACCCAACAAACACATAGCTAATTATCTACAATGGTAACGCCAGGTGTACACTCAAATATGAGACCTACCATGAATTTTCACAGAATACACACATGATAATAAAAAAATAAATATTGAAAACAAATAAAGCATTAATATACATATAAAACCGAACAACATGATAACAGAAATAAATCCCACCCTAGATCTTACTCATCCACTCACAAATAAACTACACTGAGACCTGCACCAGTAGCTTGATTCTTTGGGCACTCTATTCTTGACTGAACCTGTAGCTCTCTTTTTTCAGATAAATCAGAGACTGTTGATAGATCTGATGAAGACATATTGATATTCGCTATTGTTATAATCATGTCGCTGTCCATTTATTTCGTTTTGGCCAAACTCCGCTCGAGTCTTTCAATTTTAAGGTGTGGCGCAGCTTCAAAAACAGAAAGTGGCTCGTGAAAAGAATATGTCCTCCACCGACTGTAAAATGGATACTTTACCTAAAGCTTTTATCGTGTTTATCCCGTATCAAGAGGTCGCCCAACATTACCCTTACTGCAGGTCCGAATAGGTCATCTTTCAATATAGCTCTAGCTAGATCAAGAAACTGAGAAATGCTCAATTCATCCATCGGACATGGATGAAGGCTGTTTTGAGGCCTCGACCCATCATACAATCTAACGGTGCAGAAAGCTTCCGCCGGTCTGCCAGATAAACATGTACGGTTTTAGCCGGGTGCATACGGTTCGCCAAACATTCCGCATACGCCGCATATGAGTCCAGGGCAAACGCTGAAAAAATACTTCCTTGATGGAGACATATTCCTCCTTTATCATCACTAACTTGCTGGTACATCGCAAAGACGCCGTCTGTCAAACGCATATATATTATGCATTCTATTTTCTTTACAGAGAGGAACCTACACACAAGCGCAACCTTATCAATCTATATTGGCTGGGAACCAAACACTTAAACTCTGGAATAAGATTCAGTCAATATGCTCTCTCATCATAGTGCCGAAATAGCTTGTTAGAAAGCAACGCACAAAACAAACAACCCAGAGCAATTGTCTGACAATCAATGATCGTTCTTGTCGCTTTTTCTTCATTCTAAAATCCCTTCTTTTTACCAATTTACCTGGACGCTATACAACTTTTATGTACGTCACATGCTAGTTTTGCCGTTTATGTCGGGGGGAGTCCATTACTGTTTTATTTCCGGTGGTGACATAAAACAATTCCACAAAGTTCGTTAGCCAATGAGCGAATATGCGTTGAGAGAGAGAGACAAAAAAGATTTCTTTAACATCAGGAATATTTCGATATTAAACTTAAACTTTATTACATCCCACTTTAGTAGACAGAACATGATGATCCCGTCATCGATTCGGATAGCAAGCGACTTTGGGTTTCTTGGTAATAGTGGGTTCTCCAGACCGGGCGAACGCTTCCGAATATTTTCTCTGACTGTCTTCTTATTAAGAGTCCTATACTTTACGAACATGGTTTATAGCCTATATCCGGTATCCGCTGCGCGATGGATGAAAAATGAAAGAAAAGGACAAGCGTGACGTGGTCATATACGCCCTCCTTCTCTCTTAGTAGTGTCAAGCAGGCATGTTGGCTATAACGTCGGAATTTAAGTTTTAAAAACATGACTCGTCTTCCGTAATTCGTGTTCTGGTACCGGTATCTCTACACTGACGTTTCCCGTAAAGATCAAATATATACGTCTCGTATGTAGATAAAAAACATATATCTATATAATCATTTGTGACCACTAACTCTAGGCTGCGCACTGTAGTAAGTTTTATTAACACGGCGGCCGACGTAGCTCAACCTCACGTTCTTTCAGCAGAAGAGGTCGATTGAGTGTATTGCTGAGTTGTCGTTTATTATGTTTGCCTTATGGACTAAAAGTTCGAAATTTTAGATATAACCATGACTCGTGCTCCGTCGAGTCTTGCGACCGGTATGAGTGCTCATCTCGACTTTGACGATACCAGTAAGGATGAAGCGTATACGTATGTAAATGAAAACAAATATTAATAACTGTATATATATATATATATATATATATATATATATATATATATATATATATATATATATATATATATATATATATATATATATATATATAAATATCAATGATAATTCATTTCATTTTGACTCCACAATGGAGTTTGTTTCACGAGAGCAGTTTGAGGGGCTCACGATCCTCAGGTCTTGAAATAACATCATGCCTGTTAAGATAAGTTCAGAATCACACAACGTGTTATGAAGGTGACAGAAATAAGTTAAGATCAACTTTCACACCCCCTCAAAAATGTTCCCTCAATCAACAAAAGAAACTACCTCACAGTGTAATTAATGAAAATGGAAGAACTACTAAAATGAATTAAATGGAAACCCCATTTCTATCTGAAAGGATTTATACCTAACATCACAAGAGATTACTTCGGATTTAAAAACCAAGACAACGGCCCCCGAGTTGAACAGCTCGATGGTTTTGAAAATGACATATTCAACATTGTAAAAGAAATATCCTTTAACAAGAAAAAAAAACTACTTCCAAAAAAAGCTTGATAATACTGTAAAAAAATGAATAATTCAAAACACGTGCTACTTAAGGCGGGCGAAACCCAATAGTTTTATTAGCTCACTAAATCTATATATCATAATTCAATCAAAGAAAACATCACGAAAAACATAGAAAATCAAATATTAACTTAATCGGTGAAATTAATTCAGACAGTAAAACCATTACGGACAAACTGAAGATTATTGATAAATTTTGAATGTTAAAAGCTAAAGGGTCTTGTACTCTATTAAAAGACTATAAAACTGACTTCCATACAAAACCTTCAACTAGATTAATTAATCCTACTAGACAGGAAATAGTTAAAATAAGCAAACACATCCTAGAAAAAAATCAATAAACAAATTAAAACAACCTATAATCTAAACTTGTAGAGCAATACTGCTGAAACTATCAGCTGGTTCAACAAAATTACCAACAAAAACATATGCCCTTCATTCAATTCGACATTGCCAATTACTACCCCTCATAATCTAGGGGACTTTTTGAGAATGTAATGGAATACGCCACTCTCCTCTCAAATATATCAGAGGAAGAAATCAATATTACAAGAAAATGCAGCACCACAGTATTGATTAATAATAACGAGCAATGGACAAAAAGTAGTCATATTTCTTCATTTGACATTTCTATGGGCTATTTGGACACTGCGGAGGTGACCGACCTGGTTGGCTTATACATATTGTATAACCTAACTAGGGACCTTGAGGTGGTTACGGTTGGACTGTACAGAGATGATGGACTTCTCTTCGTTAAAAACGCCAACAGACTGAAATGTGAAAGAATTAAAAAAATAATTTTTAAAGAAATGAAAAGATTAGACCTAAAAGTTTAAGTCATTTCTAATGTTAACAAGTCAATCTCCTGGATGTAACTTTTAATCTCACTAAGCAAACCTTGGAACCTTGTGCCAAAGGTAACTCCTACACTCTTTATGTCTACCCTTTATCTAACCACCTTAAATCTATAACTAAACACATCCTTAAATCTATTAGTCGTAGGATAAGCAAACATTCTTCCAATATGGGCATTTTTACCCCACATTAAACTCTTCTATAATAAAGCGCTGAAGGAAAGTGGTTATAAAAACACGCATATAGAATATATCTCACCTACACTAAATCACCCTAGTACCAATAAAAATAGAAATAGAAAAATCATGTGGTTTACATTACCTTGTAATAATATGATTAAGTCTAAATTCGGCAAAACATTTCTTAATCTAATAACCACTCATTTCAACACTTGCAATGCCCTCCACCAAATGTCTAATAAAAATGCACTTAAACTGAGTTACAGCTGTGGAGATAACCTTGAAAACAATACAAAAAACACAATAGCAAACTATTAACTACATTAACCCCCTAACCCTAGTAGTACTTGTAACTTCATGAATAAACCTAAGTGCCCCCTAAACCAAAAATGCTTGTCAACCCAAGTAGTTAATGAGGCATCAATCTCTTCAACTCAAAACCCATCCCAAACCAAATTGTATATTGGAATAGCAGGAAATAATTTCAAAGCACGATTTTATAATCGCAACCTCTCTTTCAATAACTATAACCACTCTGGCCAAACTGGACTATCCTTACATTATCATCAACTTAAAATAAAAAAAGGAAACTCCTTTAATTAAAAAGAACATCCTTAAAAAAAAACTAGTAGCTGCAAGTCACTCAACACACCATGCTATCTATGCTTATACGACAAATTAGAAATGATCCGTTTCAAGGACAAAGATACACTTTTAAACAGAAAACAGGAGATTTCCATCAACTGCCGACACAGTAAACTTAACCTCCTGAGTTTTCCCCATACCCCCTTAATGTCTTGTAAATACCATATTAATTGTTGACACATAAGTTTTTCCTATATAGTTTCTCTACTTACCTACATAATTTCATTTGTACCCCCTATACTCTTATCTCTCTACTTACACTATACTAACTTAATCCAACACATAATACCCTCCCTTCTAACACATTATCACCCCTCACTCCTACCCATCTCACCCTACTTACCCACTAATCGCATCCCTCAGAATAACTATTGGTTAGTAACCATCTACCTACTCTACCTTGTTGTTTCTGAATATAACCAGAAATGTTACCCCTACTCTTACATCCATAAATACAACTTATACTTTCTCTCTTCTATGACTAACTCCCCAGAATATAACCACACCCTTATCATATAAAAATGCCCTTTTGACTTTTCGGCAATCTTAATAATTAATGAATACTACATCATCCTTATTGCTACTATGTCGTGCTTTTATCTTGATATATATATATATATATATATATATATATATATATATATATATATATATATATATATATATATAGATGTGTGTGCGTATGTCTGCGTTTGTATGTGTATGTTATGGATATATATATATATATATATATATATATATATATATATATATATATATATATATGATGAGTCAATTAAAATAATTAGACCTGCAAATTGAAGCAAATCAATATCTTCAGTTGTTCAGAACAAGGAGCATTCAGTGAATGAAAATGTTTCTTCTTCTTCTATTTCATTATTTAAGTCTTGTTTTTTAAAGTTTAACATCTTATCATCAGAGGAGGTAATGATTGATAAGTTGACAGATGAGGACAGTCCATATTCGAAATTTGAAAAAAGTGTTTTAAAAAGTTTTAAAGTTCAAACGGGTATGTTTCAATATAAATGAAAGTCAGCAACACGGAAATCCAAATAGTATGGGGTTCAAATGTATTGGTAAATCCAGAAAAATCTGTGTGAAGATCCAACGACGACGATTCCACCCAAGTCCGTAGTTCTTGATGGGGGGATCAGACAAAATTAGCCATGTTAAGAAAACGCAATTATTCTTTTTTTCTAAAAAGCAGATTCAAAGGAAAAAGCAACGAACACATTCTCAATAAACCTAAGGCGAATTGTTGTAAAGTATGAAAATTACTTGGGATTTTGGAGTAGGCGAAAAAAGGAGAGAGAAAAAAGGAGAGAGAGAAAGCACAGGACAAAATTGAGAGACAGAGGAGGGTAGGAACCAAAGTAAAAAGAAATAGAAAAAAAAAGAAAAAAAGAAAAAGAGATCGAAAAGGGAAGGCAATCCGACAGGTGGGGGTTAATGATATTTAGGCAGAGGATGGCCGAGTCAAAAAATGTTTAGTTTCTGGTCAGCACGGTAAAAGTTGATTCCGGTTGGGTTTAAACGTTAAGATTGAATACAGATAATCTTCAAAGGAAAGAACTCAGGGAAGATTTAGCTAAGATAATTAGATTGTTGGGGGGAGATGAGGAATACCTGGCTGTGGAGATGATATGAGTAGACAAACACTGAAAACCTGGGTGAGAGAATTCTTTTTGATCTATCCAGTATATTGAGCTTTCCTGACCTCACAATATGTCCAATTTTCTAAAAGTTATCTTTTAGTTATAAATTTTCATATATATATATATATATATATATATATATATATATATATATATATATATATTTATGTATTTAGGTATGTGTGTATGTGTGTATGTCCATATGTATGTGTGTATGTGTGTATGTGGGTATATATATATATATATATATATATATATATGTATATATATATATATATATATATATATATTTATATGTGTATATATATTTATGATATGTTTATATGATTAGTACAATTACGATTACATATTGACTGTATTCATCATTTCATATTTATTTTTACCCGTATACAGACATTCTTAATCTTCAATTCTTAAACTTTTAGATTTTATTGTTATTAGCACCTTAAATATTGTTATCCCTCCACCCCTATTCATATCCCGCTCTTCATATAGGGTTACTCTCTCCCTCCCCCCTAATAGGCAAATTACTGAATTAGATAATCTGTCACTTGCCCAATTCCGAAAAAGCTAGACCCAGACAGAGTTTCTTTTTTGACACGCATTAACACGCTTAAATATACGCTTTCATATTTCGACCACCCTTCACCAAATCATATTTGCGTTCTCTTCCTCTCTTTCTGTTTCCTTCGTATGTCCCGTGTAGCTTTTAATATTTCCTTTTTTCTTTTTCTTTTTCTTTTTCTTTTTATTTTTATTTTTACTTGTATGTGTATTTTTGTCTTTTTTCTGTAATGTTTTATTTCTACTCATATTACATTTTTATTTTAAATTTCGGTCACCTACATAAAACCTTGTGTGATTCTGAACTTATCTTAACAGGCATAATGTTATTTCATGACCTGAGAATCATGAGCCCTGAAACTGCTCTCGTCAAACAAATCAATTTTGTTGTCAAAATGAAATAAATTATCATTTATCTTTATAGTTTTGCTCTATATATTTTATTGAGAACTCTCATAACCCCGGTTCAACTCCCGTGGAGGTATACCCTGTGGAGCTATACAATACTCGGATTTTATATATATATATATATATATATATATATATATATATATATGTATATATATATATATATATATATATATATATATATATATATATATATATATATATATATATATCATGGTTTTTCGCTATACGTACCAACGATTTTAGGTGCAACATGTCCATGTATATGACCCCTTCACCGACGGCGGGACACTGTTAGTAACATATTTCAATACTCTGTAATCATGTTCATGCAAATGAACACATATTTACCCTCTTATTGCAGGAACAATAGTCGTAAAACAATAGCGCTATATAATATATCAATATTGACACGCTTTATGGCACACATTGATGCGTGTTTCCGGCAAATTATCAGTAAGTTTCATTCAATTTCATGATTGCTTACTGCACTTTGATTGAATGTCCATATTTCTTTTCGGAAATACTTTTATTTAGGCTAACACTATGTAAACACATTTAAAATAAAAACATGGCGTCACATATTCCTCTATTCACTGAATCGCTTTTATTTGTAAAAAAATGTTTACGTGTATTATAGTAAACATTTTTTTATAAATAAAAGCGATCATGAAATTGAATGAAACTAACTGATAATTTGCCGGAAACACGCATCAATGTGTGGCATAAAGTGTGTCAATATTGATATAGTATATAGCTCTATTGTTTTACCCGTATACAGACATTCTTAATCTTCAATTCATATATTTAATTTTCTTTAAGAAAAATCAGATGTTTCTTTTTTAACTTTACACCCGTAGTGTCAGATCCGCATTGGTTTTACTTACAGATAAATATGTGGAAAGGCTAATCAGAAACAAACAAACAAGTGTTCGCAATCACCTGAAAACAAGCTAAACATTGCAAACAGACGAGAAAATCAATACTGATTATTTGAAAAGAAAATAAATACATAAATTGGAATTATATCATTTTATACTAGCTTCCCGCATTTAAATATTCAACACACGAATAGACGTTTGATAGCTTAGACTACGGATTAACATAGAGTATACCTTTTACGTTGGTGCTCTGAGTACTTTTAGGTAAATTTAGTAATTATACTTTTTTCACTATCACATTGAGTAGTATAGTACATTTGTATAGTTTAATAAGAGTAATTAAGTATGTATTAAAAAAGAGAACAGTTTACACTGTGTGTAGATTTTAAAATAAGAAAAGTATGTATCTTAAGATTCGATTGGTTTAGAAGCACAGCCTTACTTTTAGAATAAACAGCAACAAATTGTGCATTGGATGTGGAAAGCATAAACAAGTGTAGACAATTATGTGTTAAATGCATCCAATATTAAAACAGAATTAAAATATACCGTAATTATATATTTTTTGTTACAGGAAGAGTTAACTCCCTATATAAAAATATGTATATGCTATTAATAAATAAAACTACTTATTAAAATAACATGTTTAAAAATAATATATTTGGATTAAGATAATATTATGTGTGCGTATCCGTCTCTCCCTTAGTGGTTTTACATTCATTTTTCTTTCCATATTTTTAGTCATCTATGCCGATTTGCTCGTATGTCATTATTATTATTTCATAATATAATTTTGAGAGTAAACTTTCATTGATAAAGAATCGTTACCACATTCAAAGATTAATTGAAGCAAATTATTATGAAATGATATCTACTTTTGTTTACCCGTCAAATTAGTAAACAGTAGCGCAACCTGTCCATATGCATTGTAAGGGAAAATCCAAGGTCCCAGACTAAATAATGATTTTAATCTTTAGGAAATAGGATGTTCAGTGAGTGTAGGTTCTGCAGTAAACTTATCACTCACATTTGTTCTGGCAGGAAATCAAATAAAAGAATGACACAGAAACGATGGGAACGCAGTTGGGCGACCCATCCATTAAGAAGTCAACAGATTGTAAGGGTCCGGTAAATGCATATCCTACTGAACGGAGAAAAGCCCATCAGACGACAGGCAATACACCTACACCCCTGTTTTCGAAAGGATGCGTAAAAGCCTCGGAAGGCGTCATCTTATTAACTTAGTGCGTAAGACCATGCAAATTGAATATGTATAAAGTTGAATACATACATGTATAAACTGGCCTGAACCAGAAATAAATATGTTTTAGTAATCATAATTTGTCATATCTTAAATGAAATCTGATAAAAATATATGTAAAATGAACAAATAGATTTTCAAAATAATATGAACGAAGTTTTATTGATTCTGCCCTGTGTTCTATGATAGCAATATTATATATGTTTATTCTGTCAATCGGGAATGTAAAAGAAAGTATTTAGAAAAGCAAGTTAAACGCTCCTGAAAAAGAAAGTATCGTTTAGTTATATGTTTAGTACTTAGGTCGAACATGTAAAGTGGCTTAGAGACGAAACCAAAAACAAAACATAACACATGACAGTATCATAAATAAATAGTTATCCAATGAGAAATACTTTCTTGTCTATGTCAGTAGTAAACTCAGTAGATCAAAGCGTGAGTTTGAAACTTTCTACTAATGGCTGTGTAGATGAGTATGTTTAGAGAACTGTGAAGCCGGATAAATAATTGATGACGACCGATAGTAACGCATATATTAAACATTCGCCAAATCAGATTCTGATCTGCAGCTTTTGTATATAAATGTATGCTTGTCAATACAATACAGAAAACAATCAGTTTAATTCATTGTAAAAAATATGTAATCTTTAAATTTAATAAGGAATTGACAAGACTTTGAAAGGAAAAATATAACTTTCTATTGTACTGATTGAATGCTTAAAACTTCAAAAAGTTGGGAATTAATTAATTTTTTTAAAACTATGATGAGAAGATTAAAATAAATTGTTTGTATACGAATACATCGAAACGTTATAGTGGTTATTACATTTGGTATATAACTTTATCTTTGACTTACATTTTGTAGAAATGTGTTTTATTTTTGTTTGAAAAGTAATCTACGAATAGTAAAAAATAACTCACGTGCAAGTGTTAAATGCAAACACATACACGCAGACACAAGTTTTATTAGTTTAGATTATATTACTATTTCATTCATATACACATGTAATAGTATAAAGTTATGAAATATAACGTATATATATATATATATATATATATATATATATATATATATAAATATATTCAGTATTTCCTGCAACACCGCTAAGTACGTGAGTAGAGCTATGCTCTAGTTATATAACACTATATTTATGCCAAGTATGTTACAAAGTATAGTTTAGGTGTATGTCCCGGAGTAAATCGCCAAGCTAATTATTTGTTTTATACATATATTCTAGAAATGAAAGATAAACGCTTCTGTTCAGCTGACTTGTTATATATATATATATATATATATATATATATATATATATATATATATATATATATATTAATAATGGAGATCATGTATATGGCTGGCTGGCCATCTGTCTGTGTGAAGCCGAAAACCCATAAGAGTAATACTACTATTTACTTAGTCTGCCAGCTTTTATATATAGTACTACAAAACCGCCGTAAACATATAAAGTAGAAAGAAATTTCAAGACGAGACTGCGATTAAAACAGAAAACGTGTCAGGAATCTTACTTTAACTAATACTTTTTCAACTTCTTTATATACTGTTACTAAAGGTCGCTCATAGACTAGACTGGTTTTGCCATTTACATACTTTATTTCTTTTTAAACTTCAATTAAATTAATATTTACAAATATACACTTAAACTGCTATTATCCAATTTACATATGTATTTACAATATTTTTCTGATAATGGGATATCAATAAAAAGTATTGATACAATTAATTGAACACATTTGATGGCAAGTACTGTAAAAATTGCAAAGTCGTCCTTTCGGAAGTGATGTCATTTTGAGAGGATTTTTTTCACATTATAAATCTTTATTTTCATTACGCTGTTAAAACGAGGTCTTTTGTTGTAAATTGAAGTAAAGCAAGGTATAGCCAAGCCATCAGTAAATGGGTGACCAGTTCAGAAAAATAAATTGCTGACTCATCCTTCTTGTCCTTCCGGAAGTGACGTCATTGCGAGAGGATTTTTATCACATTATCATTCTTTATTTTCATTACGTTGTTAAGACAAATTGTTTTGTTGTAAATTGAAGTTAAGAGAGGTATATCCCGGCCATTAGTAATTGATGACCATTTCGGAAGAATTAATTTCTGACTCATCATTCCGGTCCCACCGGAAGTGAGGTCATTGTCAGAGGACTTTTTACACATTATCATTCTTTATTTTCATTATGTTGTTAAGAAAAGGTGTTTTGTTGTAAATTCAAGTTAAGCAATACATATCCCGAACATATCTAAATGCGTAACCATTTTGGAAGAATTAATTGCTAAGTTTTCCTTCAAAAAGTGACGTCATTGTGAGAGGATTTTTTCACATTATCATACTTTATTCTCAATACGTGGTTAAGACAACGTGTGTAAATTGAAGTTAAACAACAAATATATCGACCATTACTAAATTGGTTACCATTTTGGAAGAGTAACACACCTGGTTCTTTGATATGACGTAGGCGCCTTCAATAGAATATTTAAACATGAGTTCTTTGATATAACCGAGGCGACTCCTAATTTTGTTTTCCCTTTTTTAACTATGGGTAAAAAAAAATATTAAGTTGGGTCAGTCAATTTGTTTGTTTTTTTCTTTTTTTTTAACTAAAAATATTGAGGGGGGGTTTAAATTTATTTTTTTTTAACTGAAAATACTACTATGTATGGGAGAGGGTAAACATTTTCTCTTGGGGGGGGGGAAATCTTTTTTTTTTCTTTTTTTAACGGAAAATATTACTATGTATAGGGGAGGGTAAAATAAAAATTGGGGGGTGGGGTCAAACATTTTTTTTTTAATTAAATATATTTATATGTATGGGAGAGGATAAAAAAGATTTGGGGAGGGGTCAAAAAAAATTTTTTTTTAAAATTATTTTCTTAACTAAAAATATTTCTATGTATGGGGGAGCGTAAAAAAATACCGGGGGCGGGCACAAGAAATGTTTTCTAATTTTTTTAACTAAAAATATTTCTATGTATAGGGGGAGCGTAAAAAAATACCGAGGGCGGGCAAAAAAAATGTTTTCTAATTTTTGTAACTAAAAATATTTCTATTTATGAGGGAGTGTAAACAAAATTAGGGGTGGGGTCGATATTTTTTAAAAATTTATTTTTAACTAAAAATATTCTTGGTAAGAAACAAAATAATCAATGTCTATCCACCCAAGACATATGACTGGGGCTCCATCGTCTTACGGGTGAGCGTTCATTTCTGACGCGGCAGCCTAGCAAAAATATGCGACCGGAGGGAGCATATATTTGCTAGTACATATAAT
Source organism: Sepiola atlantica (assembly GCA_963556195.1). Lineage (NCBI taxonomy): Eukaryota > Metazoa > Mollusca > Cephalopoda > Sepiida > Sepiolidae > Sepiola > Sepiola atlantica. The sequence continues at coordinate 61,677,398 of OY744536.1, forward strand.
TTTTCAAAGTAATATTATATATATATATATATATAAATATATATATATATATATGTGTGTGTGTGTGTGTGTGTGTGTGTGTGTGTGTGCACGTGTGTGTACTCATTATTTACTTCAAGAGTGGGGTTATGTTTCATTACCTGTGAACATTTTCCGTTCGTGTAAAGCTGTCAAAAGTTGGAACTGAAAATCTCCCGCAAGTTCTGTCTGAGCTAAACATTTATGGTAGATAATATCAGCAAATGCTATCGTGTTTTGATTTAAATACCCCACTCCCAAAAAGAGAATGACGCAGTTCCGTTAAATGACACCCTCGCAAATAATTAGTTTTACAGATCACAATGTTTTCTTATATATTTCCATGCATTTAAATTAGAAATAGAACATACAGCCTGTTTTTAATCAATTATGACCATTTTTCCATTTCATTGTAGACATTCTACTACTGTAATCACGTTGAAAGTATTACTCGCAACAAAACCAGCGTAGAAAATTCAGATACCTCCGATGTTTGTAAAATATCAACAAGCATTATTAGACATCAATAAATATTTCCCAACATTCAGCTTTTGTGGCGTACATTAATTAAAACAAAGCATAATGCCGGTACAGCAACTTTCAAAATTTAAATATTTCAGAGTTGCAATGTATCTGATTCATAATGAGCAGACACAAATGAAGCAATATTTTTGGAATTTCAATTCATTCTTCACACAACTTAAACTTAATACATTTTCAAGAATCAAAATTTTAGAATGGATTTTAATCCAAAATAGAAAAAACTATTCTAGACAATGGATAACGTATCTTCAACCTACGAATTAAAATTCGTAAGGGTACACACACACGGTGCAAAACGGTGCTGTTCGGGGAAGTAACTTATTAACACGTCCTTGGACATATATTGTTGTACAATATATATATATATATATATATATATATATATATATATATATATATATATATATATATATACATATACACCGGGGTTCGAATCGTGCGACCAGCAGAACAATAATCCTCCACACTAATGATCCTCGGAAAAAAATGAACGCATGGATAAATAAGTATTAAATATATATAGTCAGTTATAAAAATATATTTATAACAATTAAGCTACACTGGGACTTCCGCGTTTCATACAAGTAGGGAAAATGCATTTTAGCCTTACGATTATCTACTGGGATGAAACGCGGAAGCCTCTGTGTAGCTTAATTGCTATAAATATATTTTCATTACTCACTGCCTAGCTTAACTCACGTATTTAACACTGTTGAGTAAGTGCTGATAATTGATACAAAAGAGTATACCTCTTTATAACATCGATACATGAAATAATAATAATAAAATCTCTCTCTCTCTCTCTGTACATATATATATATATATATATATATATATATATATATATAAAGAGAGAGTGAGAGAGAAAGTGAGAGAGAGAGAAGTAATCGGTACTTTTTTTATTTTCGGAATGGTGTGTTTTCCTTATTATTAACAATTTGGACTGACTTTTTCACTTTGTGTCTTGTCATGCATATGTTTCAATAGTTTTCTAAATCATGCATCATTCATGAGCTTCATGTAACACGCGGGACATCATGAAACATTATATTAAACACAGACCGAGCCGGGAAGCCGCTGATCTGGGACGCCACTAGTTCTGATTCCGTTTCACCAGAAAGGATTGCGGAATCCGCGGTGTAGCCCGGCGACTCTGCTCGCCGAAACAAGGAAGCGCGGAAAATACAGCTCGCTCACTGACCGTTTAGTCTTCCTACCAATTTCAATGGAAACGTCGGGTATGCTTGGCCCCGAGAGTGTTAACTTTTTTCACGTCATTGGACGGAGGATTTCAACGTCTAGGCACGATCCCCGTGAGTCAGCCTGGTTGTTCCAACGCATCTCCCTGGCTATCGTTCGTGGCAACGCTATGTCAGTAACGGCGGCGTCACTTCATTTCTAATCGTCATCTGTTGACCCTGTATTTTTTTCTCTGCCCCTCTCTATCTACCTATGTCTGTACATAAAATGTAGGTAGACTAATCGCATTTCATTAATGAGATCTTGTGGTGTTCTTCCGTTGACTTGTTTAAACTCCTAAATGTTATGACTAACTATTGAGTCCAGAACCTAACTTTATCTTATGACCGACTCGTCTCGGTCACGGATACTTGGAGACAAGTGTTTACATATAAGTAAATACCTGACTACGATTCCCGTGTCCGGCTGGATTATTGCCATGTGAAATCTTCAAAGATGCCACTTTGCAAAGGCGCTTTTTCTATGTCTATTATTTTTCCGTCACAACCGTCAAAACCAATTTCCCCGTGTCAATGGAAGGCCAAGCCACACCACCAAACCATCACCTTGAATTCTGACGTGAGAGGAAATCAAGATTGTATTTAATTGTATTTAACGATAAACTCACATCACGAATTTGATTAGAGACCGGCTAATAGTGTAATCAACCGAAATCAGACAGCAATCCGACTTACTCGTGACGCGAAGAATTTCGTTTTTTTTGTGATTGTAAAGTTTGCCAATTTCGTAGAAATAAACATTTCTCTGGCGTCAAATTTCACAAAATATCTATGTACTCGCATCGGCTTATTTGTGTAGTCAGTATATAAATCAATTCGCTGTAGCAGTAAGAAACACGTGTGATGGTTTCTTATTAATAGGCGAATAGTAGCATAACATTTAAAGTAAAACTAATGGTAGATGCATATATTTGCTTATCGGATATCGTAGTTAAACCGATCATAAATCTGAACGAGCCTTTTAGAGATATCAGATGATGGAATCTATATAATTAACATGTTGATGCATTTCATGTTCGTGTACGTAATTAGCTTTTACACACGACAACAATGAGATCAGACGCTCTATTGATTTTTTTTATGGTTCAACATTTTGGACTTGTCCTATTTTTACAAGCACTTCAAATGACGTCGTCCCGTCGACTACAACAATGCATTTTTTAATAAATGCATGTTAAAAAGTGACACATTTTAAAAAAATTGCTGACACTTGTTTTTTTTATGATAATAAAGCAGATAGTATGTTTTGTTTTAAAAACAATTGATATGCTACAATTTTTAATTACGATGTAAAGAAGGGGTGTATTCGTATTTATTTATTTAAATCATATTCAGCTGGCAATGACAATCATTTTTACGAAAGAATATAACTTATGTTCTGTAAAAATATTGACGTGGCAGAAATTACTTATTTCAAAATTAATATTATTATTTACAAGAAATTATACAGATCGATATATAAAGTACATGAAATATAAACGGTCTCCGCTAGTTAATACGCATTTCCATATCTTTCAGATATACGTAAACTATTATATGTACTAAAATCAAAACAAAAATGTGACATGTTGGAATAGTTTTCTGTAGTTTCATGAGAATCCAAATTCTCAAGTAAGTTTAGTATGCCGTATAATGAAATAATATATTCAAATGTAGAATGACAATTGATAATATTTGTCTATTTAATTGTCAATTACCTAGTTGGTGAACGACATTCTTACACCATCTAATTAATTTGGTAACCATGTTACATTGAATATTTTTATAAACATACTATTTATTTATCACTAAGAGGTTACTACCCGAGGGTTATCAGTGATCTTTCAGTAAAAAAAAAAACAATACTTATCTTCTCTGAATGTTGATTGACAACTACTCTTCTGAGATGTGCATTAATCTCCGTGTTTAACTATCACCATTGACATATCACTTGCCGATCTAGCACAACACGTTTACGATTGAATTCTTGATCATAACAGCTGCCGAGTTTCCTTTGAATTTTGAGTGACAATCATTATCTTTGGTATCCGAAATTTCCCGTGTCACTTCCAATCGTTGTCTCGCTGTTTATATTGTACTAAGAATTAGTGTGGCATTTGTTAGTTCCATAGAACAGGAATGCTCACCTTAGTACACATATTATGTAAAGAGCGAATGTAAACTTCCATGTGTGTGCGGAGAATAAAGTTGATGCGCACAAAAGAGAGACATAGTCAAATGTATATAGCGAGTGAGGCGTAGTGAAAAAAACGGGGTTTACCTCGTTTTGGCTCGTGACTGTAGGATAACTCAGACGTGCTTTAAGAAATGTAACATTCCCTACATCGAAGGAGTAAGATTAGGATATGCATGTAAAGACAGATGAATTCAAAGACAACATAATGTAAATATTAAGCGCACAACTAATGGTGGTTGTTGCTAAAGACCCTGCTGTTAAAGAATAAGAAAGTGAACTACTCTTATCACATCAAGACACAAGAGTATATTATAAAAACGGATGAAGAAACATAACAGCTAAATACAAGCCTACTATATAAGTGCTGCTATCAACAGCGAAGAAAAAGATATCAGCTCTGTGTAGTCTGCTACTACTCCTCTGAGATTATCACCATCTCAACGAGACTCGTCGGGCATATTATTTGGTCAGAATAGTTCCTACAGCTACACAACAAACACGTTCGTGTGTTCCGTTTTTGACCACAACTTCCAGTAATGAAAATATATTCGAACCTGCGTGACCGTGTAATACAATACTAATCGTTCACGTCTATAATAATCCGGCCAAGATCGTAAATCAAGGAAATTATCAGGTCAAGAAGAATCCGAAAAGAATAATGGGACAGCAAATTGTAAGGAAACACTGTTAAATACACGGATGCACCCACGAAAAAAAAAGGTAAAATAATAAAGACTCACAATGACCTTAAAAAAAAATGAACAAATAGTTTGATAATCATAATTAATAAATATTTGATAAATAAACAAGACAGCGAGAACAATCAGTTTCTTACTTTTTTTGTTTATAATGAAGACAAAAATTCAAATGAGTGAACTTTCGCATATTTGTGTTTTGAATCGAATTATCGTATCGTAATTGATATAAATGGTATGTGTTATTTACATTTTAAGTGACGTTTTTCCAAAAGTGAGATAGAGTGTTACTTGAAGCTATATCCAGAGACTAAGAGCGCAAGATGTAGATGTCACTGTGTTCTGCTAAGTACTGATAGTTCTTATATGTATGCGTGTCTAAGCAATCGTTTTTTTAAATGGGCAATATAGTAAATAAAAAATTACGCGCGATCTGCAAATTGTAGATTAAAAATATTTATATACTTGTGAAGTTAAATGTGTCTGTTCTGAAAGAGAATTACTTGATGTATTGTCTATTATTTTATATCAATTACTAATATAATTATGAAGAAAATCATTTAAATTATCGGTTACTGACTCATTGTGTATATTGATTACAATAGTATTGTAAAGCGTAAATAGTCCACCTAGGTTTATGATATTAAACATCATCCACGATTTGTGTGTTTGACAAATGTTCAAGTTGATAACGTTGGTAGTGAGATATTATAATATAATCGTATATTCCATTATTAATACATGTTTAGTAAATAAACAATTCCGTAAGAATTGCGTGAGAGTTTTCGATTACATGAAAACAACTTGAAAAAGATCAGAGAGTATAACGGTTGTAAACTTTCTAAAACTTGCAACAATGAAAATGGCGAAAACTGTTCAGAATTAAAAAAAAAATCATTAATCTCAGAAATACACAAATTAGTTAATACATTTTTTGTATAGAATAATGCCCGTCATAAATCTTTTAGTCATACAGTTATTATGGCCACACGGTGATCATGATCATACGATCATCATTTTCATACAGTAATCATGGCCACACATTTTCTCATATATATGGCAATTAATGAATTTTCGTTATATACCATTTACATACGAAGAGTCTAGTAGTCGGGAAACATGTCCGAATCAGATTGATACGCTTTTTCGAAAACCGTTTCTGATAGATTAACTACTATTTAGCTTGCCCATTTTTCCTGAATTTTTAAGAAATAATTAACGACCTTCTTAGCATTTTAGTTAGCAGCAAGTGTCGTATCTTTTCTGATACTATACTTAATATTGTTTGTCCTCGGTCAGTAAAGTAGAACACCTTTTAGACTGAAGTAATTGTTATATTTGTTCCAATCCATAGTGGCTTTTTTTCGCGGAGCTGGATTTTCAATAGATGATAATCTAACTCTCGCCTAGTAAGGAGTCAGATAAATAGTTGCACTGAAACTAAAATGCGTCAATTCAATAGTTGTGTTTACCTATGCAAATTCTGATTTACACTTAAACGTTGCACACTAGCCAACATACAGAGCTTCTTACAAGTATGCGAGGTAGCATCTCAAAAGTACATAGAAATTATTTAGACAAAAGAAAATATTCATAAAGTTGCTTTGTTCCTATTGAGTTGCCGGTCAGATTACTCGACCTCTGACATTTGTCCATTACCCTTTACAATAGTTTAAAGCTTAACGTCTGTAACGAACGTTTTTGCTAGTGTTATTCGTTGTCTTCTGTCTAAGGACAATGGAGTCACTTCAGCGAGAAAACACAGGGAAAGATCGCGAACAATGAGATTCGTACTAAAAACGATTTCTTCGGCTCTTAGCGAAATGAAGCACTTTCTAAGAAATGATGTCGGTCTTTGTTTTTTGAAGATCCATATTTTTGGAAATGTCAACGAATATTTATTTTTAATGAATGAATGAGTCAAATGAAATTTGTAATACCCATCAACATTGGTGTAGTATTAATAATTTCTAGTTTTCAGGACCGAGTATACTTTTTCTCAGATTCCTCAAAATACAACTATGAAACTATATGCCGTTTATCTTTACTTTATGAAGATATACACCCTACCCTAATATAGCCAATAGTCTACTAGATTTTGATTACACTTACTCCCTATACATTTTCACTTTTTTTTTTATAGAGATAAGGAGACAGGAATGCGTCAGCTATTAGCAGACGATGAACTCCGATGAATGCGATACCAATCAGAAATATATTATGCTTATATATTAACAGTAATGACTACCAAGAATGCGCGAGTGTGTGCTTTTCCGGTAAGTTCGAATTATATATTTATTTTACGATTATATATCTAGCTGGCATAATATGTATATATTGATCTTTGCAAAAAAATCGCAAGACCATTGTCGTTATTTACATCGCAAAAAAATAAATTACATGAGTAAAGACACGATTGGTGTCACAGGAATTGAAATAATGATTATATATATATATATATATATATATATATATATATATATATATATATATATATATATAGAGAGAGAGAGAGAGAGAGAGAGAGAGAGAAAGAGAGAGAGAGAGAGAGAGAGAGGGAGAGAGATATAGTGTGTTAAAAATAGCAGTTATTAATAGTGCGAAATATATATGTATATATATAGAGAGAGATAGATATAGATATAGATATACATCTAAATAAAACTATATATAAACATATATATATGTATATATATATATAAACCACTTAAATATTTACAAATATTTACAGTATATATATATATATATATATATATATATATATATATATATATATATATATATATATATATTTACTACCACTATCGGCTGCTACAACATACGCTTAGTGATGTCGGCGTCTCAACGAAACATTCTGAGCATTTCTGAACAGTTGGAGCTTATCGACGATTTCAAAGTGAAGATGTTTTGACGAATTTATCAGCTTCTACGACAGTACACAATGTTATGGAGAACTGAGTGACACGAGCATCACACGTGGTATAAAATCGGATGATCAAGTTTTTGACGAAGATGATTATGCTGAAAGCGTAAGTTCTGAAGTTTCTGTAAAGGACAAACCAGAGCCAAATTCTCGGATTGCATTGAATACGCTTGACACTCTGACAGCCTACATTGAAACAAAAAGCCGTAATCCTGATGGCACATTGAACATTATTTACGGACTGTATGAAAGTGTTCATGATATTTACAAAGAGATTTCTGTACAATAAAAAATGGCTGCTTTTTTTAAGAAAAAGTAATTTTTAACTGAATTATTTGTGAAAACTGATTGACAAGTATTTTTGTCTGTTTTTTATTCTATAACTGTTAAATAAACTAGGGTTCTGTGCGTAAAACGCGTTATATGTGGTGTTTCCATACTTACATAAAAAAATAGACCATACCCGGATATAAGAGGAACACGAATATAAGAGACTTATTCTCCGGTCCCGACAGCTCTCTTATATCCGGGTTACACTGTATACATATATACACATATATACACTAAATTAATAAAGTAAAGTGTATTTCCCTTTAAAGTCAATTACTATAGGACCTAACCGAACACTTCCTATTAAAATATGTTCAACTAAGCAGATAAGCACATCATAAAGCTTCTATCACAACACTAGGCGTGTATTTCCTCCCCGTTTACATTATTAAATCAATCCGAATAAACGTATTCTCTTAACCACGTACTCCCACAAAGAAGGTAGCAAAGAGCTTTACTTTTCAACACCACTAACATTCACCGGGTTATTTACTTAATTGATTCAATTTGTATTAAGTCAGCGTGTATTATTATTTATTTTAACTCATACTGTTTCTTACAGAATACACTAGATCACTAAAATAAACCAAATGCGCCGCTCTATTTTGCATATATTTTACTGGCGTCCTGAATGTATTGACAGAATACGGTAATATAGGAATGGTCTTATTTTAGCAGTGCAGCACGGTTACTTATAATACTCTAAACATTCTTCAGAATGTTAGAATAGATTATAGAACAACTGAATATATATATTATTGGCGTCTTAGCCTGACTCCTACGCTTTCTTAAGTACCTTATTCTAAAAAAAAACTGATATTAACATTGTTTGTTGCTGTAATAAAACACCAAAAAAAACAAATCAATAACAACGTTTCATCGGACCATATTTTTAATTAACTATGACTGTACTCAGTGCAGATCTCACACCTGGGCCGTTTCTCGCTTCTTAAAAACGTGTATTTTTCAATTGCAATGTCGTTAAAATGTTACACTTATTTCCATTAAGCTTGTTGCGTTGCAACTGTTTACAATCCATTATGTATCGTTCATAAAAATGGTTACTGATTTCTTTTGGTAAAAAAGATAATTAACATATTTAGACCAGAAGAACAATTATCTTCACCTTCGTTCCGACCTGGCGCGCTTCCTCCGAGGATTTGTGATATATGTTTTATATCAGCGGTTGGTTGCACTTTTATGCTTATTTTAAATATACTTGCTTATTCTTCTTTCTTAGTATTTGTAAATGTGAATTTTTCTTATTTTTTTAACATTCTATCACTATTCTATCGCTTCTACGATTAGTTGCGAACGGTAAGTGACTTATTTGCGTTAGTATATTTCCCAATCAAGTATTTATAGATGTATATATTGGTTCGCAAAAATGGACAGTCATTTTTCATTAAAAAAATTATTATAGTATTTATAATAATGTTCTTCTTTCGTTACATTCTGGGGAGGGGGATACAGACAATTTTCAGATTATTATTATTTTATAACATTCGAGAATGTTCACTATTGTATAATTGATTACACGAGAACAGAAGAGGACAAATAAATCCGCCACAAAAGAAATTAAAAACTACGAAAAAAAATATTTCTTTAAACTCTAATCGTTTTGTTCTATTTTTATCGGCCACAAGCGGGGCATTAGCTACGTTTCTCGGCGAAATATAAAATAATTATTTAACTTAAAAAATAACTATTAGGGTATCAATTATGAATAAAATATAACACAAGGAATTGACTAATGTCACTAATTGACGTGAATCACGAAATAAATTTACTGTGAATCTTTACTATAACACCCGCCGTTGTGTAACCCCTGAACAGCTTCAAATTCTACTATTTTTTTTATTAAACTTCAACAAATAGACATGACTAACACAATAGACATCTTATATTTTAAGTTGGGGGATAACTTTCCAATAAAAAAATCACGAGTATTGAGTACCCACTTCCTGCCAAATTAGCGGTAAATCTGCATGTATAGCCAAATGAGTTTTCAATTTTTAAGAGGGGGAATTTGGTGTGGGGGCATTTGTTTTTACTTATTCGATTTCTTTTCTGAATTAAAAAAATGGGGTGTACCTTTTCAAAGAAATCGATATTTTAATGGGTCGGGTACAAATTATGAAACATGGAAGACCACACCAAAAAATCGAAAATAATCGACAAAAATCCGTATCTGGCTAAGTAAAAGTTACAACAATGAACTTCACCGAAACATCTACACTATACAAATAAAACATTTAAAAAAAAATTGTTACTATAACCTAATAAAACCTAACTATAAACGAAGTGTTGGTTTGCAAAGTTAGTTTACTTCGGTTCGTATTGTGGAGAAGCATTTGATTCTGCTTTTTCCGAAACGTTCAAACTACTTGTGTCACACCTAACAATTTTTAAAATACACCAACAAACTTTGGGGTCCAGAATAATATGTACCCTTAAACTTTACTAGTGTTTCCGCATTTACTTTTATTTAAGGAGAACACATTTAATTTTAGGGTAAAATTCCTTTTTTCAGATATTTTTTATTGTTTAATCAGTCTTTGATATTCAACAGGGTAACACAGCAGCACGGGTCTTGCGAGTAATATATATATATATATATATATATATATATATATATATATATATATATATATATATATATATATTAAACTGAAGTAGTTCTCAGATAGTTGATTTTTTAACAATCGTATGAGACATGATATAAAAAACATATATAAACACCTATATATTTGTACATAACTTTTGAAACAGAACTGTGCAGCCTAACGAGTCTAAATGTTGAGTTCATTTTGTTTAATTTATGTCGAGGTAAAGAGTGAATAGGAGTGTTGAATTTTTTTCTGAGAAATTTGATACCTCCGGTTTCTATAAGACATTACACACATGTGTGATACATTACTCAATAATTACGGTTGACTTTTTATTTTATTCATAAATTTTAAAGGGTTATTTTGCGTGCATATTCTTGGCAGAACATCCCATTTCGAAATTTATATAATATAGCTTTACATTTCATTTGACCCATAGTCATCAAACTGTAATTAAGTCAGATTCGATGAATTTAAATTAATTCTTAATCTCTTGGAATGTTCAAATAGGAGTCACTCTTCAAATTGTGGCGCCTATAAATCATTTAAAATAATCTAGATATGTGAGATTAATAATAATAATGATAATAAAAATAATTAGAATGATTACAATAATAAAGATACCAATAATAACAATAACAACTATGATAAAAATAAAACAACAAAAACAATAATAATTATAATAATAATTATAATAATAATTATTATTATTGTTATTATTATTATTATTATTATTATTATTATTATTATTATTATTATTATTATTATTATTATTATTATCATTATTATCATGATAATTATACCAATAATAAAGAAAAAGTCATTGTTTTCGTTATGCAGGACACTTGTATTAAACATATGTCACATTTTATGTATTTCGAATTAAATCTAGAGGGAAATATGAAACGGTCATTACTAAACCGGTCACACATACAAACACATACAAATATATATATATATATATATATATATATATATATATATATATATATATATATATATATATATAGTCTAAAGAAGCGTTAAGTCATTTTAACACAAAAAAAAGTAAAATGCAGTTTAAATTCCCAGAGCAACTAACTAAATCCAAGATATTGCAGACTTAACATTCGTTGGAAAATTTATAGATAGATAAAAAAAATATAAGTAAATCAAATAAAAAAGGGGGAGGGGGTTAAGTATCTAACAGTGAAACAAAAACAGGAGACATTAAACGTCTAATATAAACACGGGGATCATCAGGTGTTTACCATGTAACTGTTTCGGAGATTTAAAAACAGGACAGTTATAATATTCATGGCTCTCCAATGGCACTGATAATTCTACCATTTCCCCTATCAAGTGTCGAAATAATTCAGCTTAAAATTTCACTAATATATACATAAATAAATAAATAATAATAATAATCTATTAATAATGGAGTTTATGTATCTGTCTGTCTGTCTGAAGCCGAAACTCCAGTATGACTATTTTACTGAAACTAATCTTTTTGAAATTCTTTATATACTGCCATCAAAAGTCGTTCAGACACCAGATGGGTGTTGCTATTAACATAAGTCATTCCTTTAAACCTTCAATTAAATTCATATTTACAAATATACACTTATAACTTCTATTATCCAATTTACATATGTATTTACAATATTTTCCGATAAGGTTATATTAATAAACATTATTCATACAATTAATTAAAGTCATTTTCATCATAACCGGCGTGTTTTCTAAACCATTTCAACGCGAGTACTGTTAAAATTACAAAGTCATTAGCTGTTTAATCAGTGGTGTCCTCCCTCCCTCCCTCCGGTAATTAAATATGGCGATCTGATTAAGCAGCCGATTAGCTGTTTAATCAGTGGTGCCATCCATCCCTCCGGTAATTAAATATGGCGATCTGATTTAGCAGCCGATTGGCTGTTTAATCAGTTATGTCCTCCCCCCTCCGGTAATTAAATATGGCGATCTGATTAAGCAGCCGACGTTAATGTGGGACGTTAAATATGTAAACAACAACGCTCGCAAACACCGTGCTCAGTTTTCCATTTTTAAAACCGTCCTAAGTTTGTTTATTCTTAGCCATTATGTTTTAAAACACAAATTTATTAAATCAAATTGTTTAATTAAAATAATAATTGATTTAAAAATTACTATATAAAAACGCGCGCGCACGCGCGCGCGCACGCGCGCACGTACACACGCACACGCACACGCACACGCACACGCACACGCACACGCACACGCACACACACAAAAACACACACACAGGTAAACTTTTTCTTTCCGAGAATTAAAAAACTCTTCGTGTTTACTGTATTTGATTTCTTAATACTTTCATATCCAATATTATCATTTTTTCACGACCTCAACAGAATTTATGATTCCATGTTTTATTTATTAAAAAAAAAGATGTGATTTTTTTTTCTTTAATGTCAACAAAATAAACTAACACATTGTACTGGAAAACTATACAACTGATTTTAGAATCAAATTGTTTAATTAAAAAAAGCTCATTAAACAAACACCCCCCTTACACACACACACAGACCCACACTGTGTTCACTGTATTTGATTTTTTTGGTGCTTTTTCATTTTAGGACCCACGCTAACTTTGACCCCATCGTTACAGTTAGGGTTAGGTTTGTTTTTTCCTTTTCAATTAAAAATATTTACATGTATAGGGGGGGAGGATAAAAAAATTGGGGGAAGGCGGTCAAAAAAATTTTTTTTTTTTCTTAACTAAAAAATATTTCTATCACTGGTAATATAAAAAATTGAAGGGGGTACAAAAAAAGTTTTTTCTTTCTTTTTAAACTACAATTCTTTCTATTTATGGGCGAGAGTACAACAAAAATCGGGGTAGGATCGAATTTTTGTTTCCTTTATTTTCAACTAAAAATAATCTTGGTCATGTCTAACCACCACAGAAATATGACTGGGGCTCTATTGGCTTACGCGTGAGCCTTCATTTCTGATGCGGCAGCCTAGCAAAAATATGCGACCGGAGGGAGCATATATTTGCTAGTAATAATAATAATAATAATAATAATAATAATAATAATAATAATAATAATAATAATAATAATAATAATAATAATAATAATATTAAGACTACCGTATGATATGGTAATTTACATATCAAATAACATTAATTATAACAATAAAAACATTTTTTTGGATTAAAAAATAAAAATAATAATAATAATAATACTATCTAAACACTAAACCCAAGAACCATTCTGCAATATGGTAGCTAGCAATAAAATATATATGTATACACATATATATATATATATATATTTATATATATAAAGTTTAATATGTGGAAATATATATATATATATATATATATATATATATATATATACACTACAGTTAGAGTTAACCACATCACATATCAAACCAGTGGACAGCTTTTTAAATTCTATAGGTGATGCGATTCTGTTCGGTAAGCCATCCAGCGTTACTGAATTTAAAATCGCCAACGACTTTCTGGAACAATGTGAAACCCGTTTCATGCACCTTTCTGGAACGTCTTTTTAAAATGCTCTTGTTTCTCAAGCTTTTTTGTTATTTGCCTTGACATTTGGACATGATTCAACGAAGAATCGAACACGCGGGTGAAATCTGTGAAACTCATGGAACATTTTTTTTCATTTTATTTTGATACAAAAAAACATTAGGAAAATTGAAAAAACAAAAAAAGTATATTTAAACAGACAAATGCTGGTATTTTTAACAATGTTTGTATAAAGTAGAAAACGCTGCCTTTATATTGACACACAATGTATATATATATATATATATATCTATATATATATATATATATATATATATATATATATATAAAGGGTATACTCATGAATTGTTAAACAAATATCATTATTAATTGTGGAATATATATGCTAGGTAACATGTTGAGTAACATGGACACATTATATTTTTGTAAATATAACTATTTAGAGGGTGCATATACATAAAGTTTTATTATCAATTTTTTAATATACTAGTCATCATGAATACTAGAATTTATATTCTCCACACTCTGCTGTGTAACAAAATAACACCCAGTTATGGGGTGTACGATTCAAACATGCCCATGCATCCAAACATAAAACGTTTACATTAAGTTAGATACAAAAACATGATCGAGAAATGAATGGTTCTACATCAAATTTGGATTTATATTAAATAATACATTTCTAAATTATGGGGGCGTACGATCGAATGGCAATAATATATATATATATATATATATATATATATATATATATATATATATATATATATATATATATTTAAATACAGATTTTAATCAGACATGGACCAGTAGTTTCTGACAAGAAACGGGTTTAATTCCCGATTCCGTCTTCTTCAGCATAGTCTGAAATAGTAAATGATTGAATTTCTTCAAAAAACTCTTATAACCGTTATGAAACGCTATGTACACCGAATTTTGAAATGGAGGGCCGACGAGACGCTTAGATCAGCAAGAGCCGTTAAGTAAGAGATTCTATATTTAGAAGTGAAGAACGAGAAGGAAGGAAGAAAGAAAGAAAGAAAGAAAGAAAAGAGAGAAAGAAAGCAAGAAAGAAAGAAAGGAGTGGAAAAATAAAATAAAATTAAATTAAATTAAATTTATAATAATAAAATATTATTTTTATATTTATATATATTATTTTTATATGTAGAACATAATTAAGGGTACGCAACTCTAATTAATTAAATTATCTAAAAAAGGGGAGGTAACTATTTATTATTATATAAAATATATATATATGTATATATAAATTTCCGATTGTTTCAATTAATAAATATCAATTTAAACTAAAAATATAAATATAGATATATATATAAATTAAAAAAAATTAATTATGTTCTACATATAAAAATAATATATATAAATATAAAAATAATATTTTATTATTATAAATTTAATTTAATTTTATTTTATTTTATGTTTCCCCTCCTTTATTTTTTTCTTTCTTTCTTTCTCTCTTTTCTTTCTTTCTTTCTTTCTTCCTTCCTTCTCGTTCTTCACTTCTAAATATAGAATCTCTTACTTAACGGCTCTTTCTGATCTAAGCGTCTCGTCGGCCCTCCATTTCAAAATTCTGTGTACATAGCATTTCATAACGGTTATAAGTGTTTTTTGAAGAAATTCCATCATTTACTATTTCAACCTATGCTGAAGAAGACGGAATCGGGAATTAAACCCGTTTCTTGTCAGAAACCACTGGTCCATGTCTGATTAAAATCTGTATTTAAAAATAAAAATATTACGCTCTTAATTTAATTCAATTGAGCACTCTACTGGTATTTCCCTTTTATTCTTTTTTGAGTATACTTTTATACTTTATATATATATATATATATATATATATATATATATATATATATATATATATATATATTCTTGGTATCGAAACATTTGAACTTATCATCATGAATTTCGGAATATGTCTTCGAGTCACCAAGATTAGTAACGTGAACACATTATTTGATTTTTGTAAACTTTACAATTTTGGGGAGGGGGGCAGCGAAACTTTACTAAACGATCATCTAAAGAAAAAACTGAAACTTTGAAACTAATTATGTATGTATTGCTTATGATCGTCTATGGACGGGTATTCAAGCATCATATATCAACAGATTTTTGACAGCTCCGTTTGCTTTCCCTAGACATTTATGTACCTTTGTAATCTCTGATAGACTAAGCGACATACGGACTTGTTCCTTAAGTTCAACGATGCTATACACTCATATTATTTTCGCATTAGAATTACACAGGAAGCATGCACCATGTCTAAGCAGAAACACAATTACAAACTAAAGATAACACATAGCGAAGTTAACATATGTTTTTTCTCATATCAGGATTTACATTTTGCAGTTTATCTACATACACACACAGACACATAAACTCCCTAAATGTATATATAGATGTAGTGTTATTACTTTCGATATTGCTTTTAATTTGTTTCTGTGTTGCAGCTAACTTCATGTATTTAATTCATTGTGTTGGTTTCATACGAAGAGGAAGCCCTTTTCTAACACCAAA
The DNA here is from genome assembly GCA_963556195.1 of Sepiola atlantica. Classification (NCBI taxonomy): domain Eukaryota; kingdom Metazoa; phylum Mollusca; class Cephalopoda; order Sepiida; family Sepiolidae; genus Sepiola; species Sepiola atlantica. The sequence goes on from OY744536.1 coordinate 61,694,006, forward strand.
CATTTTTGTGTAGTCGTCAAGGTTTTCAAATATCGGAACAACTGAATTTCTCTTCGTTTTTCCGATGTTTTTACTGTTTCTCTGTTTTAATATTTGCAATTCTATATATCTATTTTCACTCTTCTTTTATTCCATTTCAAATATTTTTGGTTGATGAAGATATGCGATTTCCGTGTTAATATTTACTGCTCATATTTTTTCTAAGTTTCCTATCTAAGCTCACTGTCCATTTTTCGTTTTTACTCAATACTCGTTTCTGTTCACTCATTAAACAGTTTCGTTTTAGACTTCACTCTTTTGTAGATGCGTCCACGCAGCTCAAAAGATCGCACATCAGTCGGTGTGTCAAAGTTTAAAGTGTTTAATCTTATTTTTATAGATTAACGTATTTTATAATCTCCACCAAATCGCAGGTGATGTTTTCGTTCGAGTTCGTTTACCATTATGTTTTTAATGTAAAACGTAACGTCCGCATTACTGAACCAATCTTCACCAAACTAAGTCAACATTTCGCTCACGGTCTTACTTAGACATTATTTAATTTGGGACCATCTTGGCAAAAGGTAAAGAACAAGCTTTTAGTAAAGTTGAAAGTTGACGATACCATCGGTTCTATTTAGCGCAAAGACTCGCTAATTGACCCATATTGTAGGCTACACGTTATCGCATCTAATATGCCCTGACATTGGGTTTGCGTCCTGGCATTATATAGTTCTGTCATGAAGTAATTTATAACAGAATTTCAACCATCAATATTTATTAATTCAATGAATGATTCTAATACTCTTAGATAAAACAAACCACCGTGCGCTATCTCAGCCTGATCAGAAAAATAGTTTTTGAGTTATAAAAATATACATGTTATAACTTCAGGAATACTTCGTACAATATAAAGATGAAAGACGCATATAAGAGTGTAACAGCAAGCAAACAGGAGCAAACGTGTCGCACACGAATTACACTGATGAATATGAATTTATTTGCGCACACGTCGCCAACGCTGAACTATAACATCCGTTCACCGTAAAACTGGAAATACATGAAAATAAACAAGTTCTGCAAACTTGTTCTAAGACAAAACAAAGCAAATTATAACAGAGTAAAAAGTCAAATAGGTTTAGAGAACTATGCGTTGCTTATCTCTATTTTTGCTGAGCTACTTGTCCCAGAACCAACGTCTACAACACACGTCCGACTCCATTGTTGACCGATTCGAAAAGACCGCCCCTCGGAAAGCAGGCTGTGTAGATGCATGACAGTTACCCTGTGCGCATGTCTGCCGGTAGAGGACGGTGGTGAATACAAAATATCCCCTTCCTGAATTATGACCGGCCAACATGTGAAACTCCTACGTTTACAAAGAGTTTTGCCGATTCATATATATTTTAGGAGGAGATATTCACTCACGACTCACCTATTGTTTTATTTTCGTGGGAATCTAATTCAGTATGTCTATTAGGCTTGAGTATAAAAAAGACATTTTTCGGATGCGTCGATGTACGTTGGTCTGGCGATTCGCTAATTATGTCCTGTTTATATGCACAAACTATTTTCATTCGATACGCCAACTTCTATTGGCCAGTCAATCGGTCTGCCATACTTAACTTTAAAAAGCATGAGTCTGACACACTTAATGTAGATATATCATTTTTGTCTGCCTCACTAAAGTTTGAAATATCATGCCGTTTCACATTTTAAAGGTATGTCTGTAATATCATATTCGCATGTGTCCCAAAATTTTATAAGCCCGTTCGTTAATCGGCCCGTCTGTCTGTCACGCTTACTTTTGAAATTGTATTTAATGGCTGAATGCACAGGTTGAAATAGCGCATTCTAAGAATATCACTTCATTCTTTATTATTTACTAATATGTTTACTTTACATGTATTACCTTAGAATGTTACTGCTAAAAAATGCTATGTGTGAACTCTAGCTCGATACGTACTAAGAGTATTAAACCACTAACAACTCTAGAATATCGACCTAGTACAGCGACGATATGGACAAGTGTGCACACTAAGTATGTTAATGAACAACTGTTATTTCAAAGGCTTATATACATTAATTGATGTCATATACCGAATTACAAGATATATTACAAATAATATTTAGTTTTCATGAAGACTTATTTATTCAAAGACAACCCATTAAACAATAAAAGCCATCTCTATGATGTAACACATACACATAATTTTAAGATGGATTTTATTAAAATTATATGCAATATCGCAATAATTTAATAATGAGTAGAGCACTTTAGTAGTAGTGCAAATACAGCGTGACGTCATTTGCTTTATAATGCATCATTCCTTAATATAAGTAGAATGCCTGTGTCGCTCATCGCCGCTTATAAATGTGTTTAAACTACCACAGTTTATCAGCTGTTCGGATATTGGCCGCGAGGTTTAAGACGTTGGATTGAAGTTGAAAAATACTTATAATCCAGGGTTTCGAACCGAGTGACCGGTAGTGAATAGTCATACTTCTACGCTGAAGAGTCTTGATTGAAAAGAGACGAAACGTATACGTCCGTAGATAATAAACAACAACAAATATTTTTCATATGAATATATATATATATATATATATATATATATATATATATATATATATATATATATATATATGTGTATAGTTAGGCAGCAAGTCATTATCTAAGTAACCGATGTTGAACGTCAGGGAACGAAGAAGATATACACACGGAAAGTTCCGTGACGTTCAACAACGCTTGCTTATATATATATATATATATATATATATATATATATATATATATATATATATATATATATACAGCAAATCGGTATTGATACAGGATTCGTTAAGGACTACCGAGCTTTTTCTTGTTTTTTTCCCTCGACGTGGCAAGCAATTTTTCGGTGCTTAGTTGTTAATTAGTATAGTATGTCACGGAGCGTTGTATCATTCGCCATCCATCGAGGGTGTTCGATCCATCGATCGGTATCAGGAGGCTGTGTCTTATCGTTAGTATCAGCTTTTTAGTAGTTTTTATTAATTCATCAATATACTTATTCATTTACATTCGATGAATCTTTCTCTGATACCCAAATCCACAAATGCAGTATGTATATTGGCCACACGACTACAACTCTTCTCCACATAAATGATACTAACGTCATTCATCGACACATCACCTCACTCGAAAAACTATAAAATTAACAGAACTAAAAAATATTACAACCAACACCAACATCATACATGAAAATAATTGCAGAAACCGACAAAAATATTGGAAGCCCTACAAAAAACTGCAACCCAATATAAATAAAATAGCATTAACTACCGTTACTAACGTTTTATCTTTATTTAATAATGAAGACATCACATGTATAAATAATGAATAAACAAATACGGATATATATATATAGATGTATATATATATATATATATATATATATATATATATATATATATATATATATATGTATATATGTATATATATATATATACATATATATACCTATATATACCTATATATATATATATATATATATATATATATATATATATATATATGAATATATATCCATATACACATCCTCAAATATTCCGAAACATAATATATATATATATATATATATATATATATATATATATATATATATATATATATATATATATATATATATATATATATTATGCTTCGGAATGTTTTAGATTAGGCTTGCTAAATCGTAGAATTTGGTATATTCGTACCACTTTTCTCATCTTGGGTGTTTATAGCACAACGTTCCGATGTATCCTTCGACCTCCTTCAGGTGTACTTTGTCGAACTCGGGAATATGGATAGAATTTCGAACGGAAGCCTACGGGGGTTGCATGCTCTCGTTCAATCTGCCATGATTGGGAAGCAGTCGTCAGTAATTCGCAATTCTTCGTTTCGCCCGCACTCACAATTTAACCTTAAAATTTTTAATGACTGCCACTTAGAACTGAATCATATTTTTTCCGACAAGCCCCATGTATATAGTATACAAACTGTGGTGATTTCCCGGGTTGTGTCCTTTGGTGGTGAGTCTAGATTTGTTGGAGCTGATGGCATGCTCTCTTGATAGATATTTATGGTGGATGGGTTCTCTTAAACTATCCATTTCCTCTCGATATATATCGTTGTTACTACATATTGTCTTTGCTCGATGCTGATGGCACACTGGCCGACCTAAAACCTGTTGGTCGCGTCGAGAGATAAACGAGGAAAAGGACAAAAAGAGAGAGTTTCGTACTTTATAACATATAACGTATATATATATATATATATATATATATATATATATATATATATATATATATACGGTTAATACAACAAAATATATAAGAGGCAACTAATATCTTTATTTAGTGAACATCCGGATAAAAATTGAGCTAAATATACTGGATAGAGCATTAATAGCAATAGATTAAGTTTAAGAATTGAATAAAGTTCGAATAAAATGTCATGACAGTTCAATGTTCAGGCAAAGTTCTTTAAAGTCCTTAACTGATACATTTTCAAAGAAAATCTTCTCCTCAGAGGACCATTACCCAATGACATTACTACAGGTAATACAAATTAAACTTTGAAAATATATGAAAAAATATATCTTAAAATATAGCAAGGTATGCAAAACATCAAATACGGGGGTATTAAAAACAAACGGGCCCCGTGTACATTTTATGTTATATCTCCTTTATTCATTCACCAATTGGCATTATTTTATAGGACATCACAGAATCAACGACCGTGAGTACACGAAGACCTCAGTGGGAGCTGGGACAAAGAATACACTGTGTTAAATTTTACTACAATACAGGCTCGTTTAAGAAAACCCAGGATAGTTTCATGCATAAGTTCAGATGTGACACATCTCCACCCAAAAGCAGAATTCAGAACTGGGTGGACCACTTCGAGAAGTATGGGACTGTGGAGAACTTCAACGTTGCCAGTGAGAACCGTCCAAGCCACTCGGTACGTCCCAGGAAGCGGACAGCCGAGCTGGTCGAAAGTGTGAGAGAGTCTCTCCAGCAGAGTTCGAAACGCTCTGTGCGTAATCGAAGTCAGGCCCTCGGTATCTCCCGTGAGACATGCAGGAGAGTGTTGGTTAACGACATCAGGGCTTACCCATACATAATACAGACACTATAGACCCTTACACCCTCAGACAAGAAGCAGAGGAGCGCTATGGCAGTCAAGATGTTCGATAAGATCGAGAAGACACCAAGTTTCCTTAACCTTCTTTTGGATCTCAGATGAAGCCCACTTCCATCTTGACGGAAAGGCGAACACCAAAACAAATGTCTTCTGGGGGTTCTCTAGACCCAATGAAGTAGCCACCAAGCCCCTGAACTCTCCTAATTGCACGGTGTGGGCTGCAATCTCGGGCATAGGCATCATCGGACCAATCTTCATCGAAGAATCTGGCGCAGCAGTGACAGTCACAAAGGAGCGGTATGTGGAGGTCCTCAAAACCTTCAAGAGTAAGCTCCAGACCCTCTACTCGTCGCCCATGACCAAGTTCTGGTTACAGCAAGACAGAGCAAGTTCTCACACTTCAAACCTGTTCCGTGATTGGCTGAATGAGAACTTCAGAGGCAGAGTTATCAGTCTCAAGACTAATTTTGAGTGGCCACCCCATAGCCCTGACCTAAGCCTTCCACAGTATTTCCTTTGGGACTATCTTAAGGGCAGAGTGTACGCAGGAAAACCCAGAAGCATCACGCAACTCAGGGAAACCATCAGTGAGGAGAGGAAAGCCATTCCCAATCTAGTTCGTAAGAACGTCATGGACAAATTCGTTCTGCGCCTCTAGAAATGCACGGAGCTAAAAAGAGTCCATCTAGAACACATGCTGTAGAACGGAGAAAAAAAGGCCAAATACCCTAGTGTTTTGATAAGATGTTGTGAATATAATAAACTAGGTATGCCCCAAAATTCATTTCATTCGGACGAAACACTAAGAAACAGGGCCTGATTAGATTTGGGACCCGTTTTTTGGGGTCACCCTGTATATCGACCCAAAACATACTTTCGTGTAAACTTATACAGTTCATCCACGTCAACAAGTTTAAAATAGCTCTAGGCAAGATATCAAAGATGTTGACTAAGAAGTAATCCAAATGGTGAATGGTGGTCCAACAATGCAAAAAGTTATCCAGGCGGGAAATTCGTTTGCTATCGATGCAGTAGATTGCAGTGAAAAGTGCATTTAAGGTGTATGCAAATTAATAAAACGATAAGAAAACGATAGGGAAAACAAATCATATGAAAAGTTCCGATATCTCACTTGGTGTTGAATATTATGATGTCCAAATTATGGGGTATTAAGAGCTAATAGGAGTCATGCACACCATAACGTTATGGTTGTATGCAACCTCTGCTTAATCCAATTCGAATTAAATTAAACTGACCTGATGCATTCGGCCATTTCTTCTTCCAGGTCCGATAAAAATAACTCTAAAGAAACAAATAATATTCAAAGGTAATTGAGCTCGATGTTTTATATACTTTTATGTATTTTTATATATATTTTTTTAATATATTTTCATTAATTTATATTACCTGCAGTTATGTCATTGCGGTAATGGTATTCAGATGAGAACATTTTGTTTGAAAACTCATCAGTTAAAGACTTTAAAGAACGTTGTCTGAATATTGAACTGTAATTAAATTGGATTCGCACCTTATTCTATTCTTTCACTTGATCTATTGCTATATATATACATACATATATATATATATATATATATATATATCTTTATACATACATATATATATATATATGTATATATATATATATATATATATATATATATATATATATATATATACTAACAAGAATATGCGCTCTGTGGTCCCGACATTGTTTATTGCTTGCGAATATGGCGTAATGGTCATATAACATATATTACACTGGCCGAGAGTATTGTATACTGACGAGGGAACACTGCAAATAGGAAGAGTTTATTTCTAGGTGAATTATATTATAACATAACATATACTACACAACGATCTCCTCTAAAGCAGAAGAATGACATTTTTGTGAGGAACGAAGATATAATATGCTGCCCCCAGTAGAGGAAGTAATGCCTTAGAGGAATGTACCATTATGAATATAAATATACTACACTTTGAGGAAAATAGTCGGTCCTACTGCCTGCGAGCATGATATCATGATGAACGAACGGACGTATACTACACTGGTCCTCAAAGAACGAGGTCATTCCTGGTAGTATGGTCTCGGGATAACACAGTATATACTTTACTAAACCCACTATTAAAATAGGAGGTATTACCTAGGATGATACACCTATACTTCTAATATGCTATCATGATAACAGAAGATATTAGTTCATCAGGAAAATGTCATACATCGAACGATTCGCTGACACCATTAAGAAAGGAGGAGTTTATAACTGAGAGGATAGTATTATGATAACTGTTCTACCTACCTTCCTTTAAAGATAATACAATAGAATTCTGAAAAAATGAAGGTGCTCTTATTCATTTAAAAGTGCTTAGTAAACAAAATATCATGTTTTATTGTTTTGTTGTCGTATGACCCAGAAGAAAGTATTGTATCTTTTCTCAGCGTTACATCGACATAAGAGATTTTATAAATTCCGTACAAAAATAAATAGGAGGTTTTTCATGTAAATTATTTAATTAAAAAAATAATGAATGCATTTTAGAAAGTTTTTAAACGTAAACAGATTTTATTATTAAATCGCTTTAATGAATATTAATAATTATAATAATAATATTATTGGAAAAGATTATGGCAATACAAATCACAAATTACAAATGTATATTATAAAATAATTATTTATTAGAAAATGTTTATAAAACCAATCTACACACTAAGAATACCTACTGCTGTATGTGAGGGTTTGCTGATTACTATCTCTACGGTATTTTGGAATATAATATTGCATCATAGAATTAAATGAGGGTAGACTGTTTTGATGATTGGTGGGCAAAACTTGTTTACCCTAATCAGTGTAAGAGTGGTGGTTGCAAGCGGGTGCATGGGCTCGAGATTAAACATAGATTACATCCTAGAATAACGAGACGAATACTCATGACCACACTGCAACGAAAAATCGGCACAGACAAAAATTAAAATTAAGATACACTTACCATTATATATATATATATATATATATATATATATATATATACATATATATGTGTGTGTGTATGTGTGTGGGTATGTGTGTGCGTGTGTGTTGATCACATTCTAATGTAACAAACCGTTCCGGGTTTTGAAATAAGCTGGGTTGCTTCAGGCCAAGCTATTAGTATAAGAGCGAAGAGATTACTGAAAACACTCGGAGAGGTTTTAAGAAAAAAATGCTGTAAAGAACAAATGTGATGAAACATATTTGAATAACGAAATCAAATCCTGGAAGATGCATTTCCGTTTATCCGTATACAAGTGAGCAATTGGAAAGTTGTAGTCGTTGAAAATTAAGAATTCATATTTTCCTGCGTCTCCAAAATATTAAGGCACATTCATAATGTAGTATGCTAAGTAATCCATCGCTTAAGAATCGATACCAAACCGTTATGTATTAAAATATTTAAGGAGTGTGTAGCTGTTTCACTCTAATAAATTAATAAATAGTGATTAAAACAACATTTCATTAGCACAATAAGTTATTTTTTGTAACAATGTTATTACATCGATAATTTATTGGGTAAATAATTCGACAATAATCATATTTTATTGTCAAACTCATATATAAAATATAATTAAAATCTGCATCTTTGAGAAAATACGAAATTTAAATGTGTATGGCAATCCTGTCTATCAATACCATAATTACTGAAATGATGATCTTTTTGAGATACTAGTTTATTTTCATGTCGTACATAACACCTTAGTATATCGTAATATGCCCCCTATTCACTCTGTTTAAACTAGCATCATTAGATATACTGATGTTACTAGGGTTCTTACTTTCTCGCTATGTCAGATTAACCAACTCCTTTTTCTAAGTCTGCATCTGTAAGGATTGCATAGCCATTGTAAATCGTGTATCACTTATTTCCAACTCATTTCTTTCTTGTGTATGTTCCCAGGTCTTGCTGCTACACTAGATATTCAACTTATCACATATGGTCTACGGAAGGGATTTACACACTCCGTTGTGTCGCATTGTATTGCATCCATCGCCTAGCAGACCCTTTCGAATTGATGCCAAGTTGATTACACTCTCAAGTTCTATGTGGCAGAACCTAGACTTGTTTTCCTTGCTGACGACCACTCATCTTTTTAAAGGCATTGTCCATCAAACCTTAATCTTGGGCAGAAATTATCATTCACTCCTAATGATGTGGAGCGACTCTCTTTTCAGTTAGTCTATAAAGCTTACATTACTTATATATTCCCGGGATAGTTCATCCAGAAAAATATTTGACACGTTGTTGGTTGCCCCATTCTTCCAGTTTTCTGGCATTGAAGCTTTTGGTGTTCTTCTGGTGGCTCTTCTGGGCTATTTCTGTGGCAAGATTGTATTCTGTGTCTGCCTCATTCATAAGACAGTCTTGCATAAAATGTTAGGCCAGTTTTGTGATAGATGTTGTTCTACTTGCTCATGTTTATTGGTGTTTGCGTGTCATCATAAGGTTTGGGTTCTGGGAGAATATCAGGTATTGACAGGTGCTTACAATAGTGGATCGATGTTGATGGTCAATTCCTGAGAAAACCATACCTAATGCTCCTTTTGACAGATAAATCATTGGTAGACATTGATTTCTGCACATTACTTAGTAAAGTGTTATCATTTTTCTCGTTTTAATGTCTAGTCTATTAATGTCTTAAGGTGAGAAATCAATAAAGCCACAGCTGTCTTTTATAACTGCCATAGCTAGTTGTTTTTTTATTTTTTGAAAGCTGTATTTTTCAAATATGTATAACACAGTGTACACATGTTCTGTCATTTATTCTCTCATCTTCGCATATTGAATTAAATGGATTTCTACTATGCTAAGGTATTTGGATAGTTTAAGCTCTTCAACGTCTTTGAGGTCAGTATCTTCATCAAGCTGTATGTTTTCCGTTTGGATCTTTTTCAAAGCTTTGAATGAGTACTTGTCACATTTGTCTAGGCCAGACACTAGTCCGATATTGTTGGAAAATGTATTGACAACCTGTAGGAGTCGGCTTTAGCGTCTGAACTGGCATACAACTTGAAGGAATCGATAGAGAGCAGTTAGTTTACTGTTTTGTGTGGGTTCTTGTTTGCGGCCCTGGCTCATTTTGTAGGCACTCAACCTTTTGTTCAGTAATTTACTTAGCAGGTCTATCGCACGGTAAAATGAACAGAGGAGATAAGCTATCTGCTTGGGGAATTCCTCTTCGAATCAAGACCTCAGGAAGTGTTATTGGTCCATTAGTGTGGCTTAATGTCATGATTGTTTGTCACATCTTTATATGTACTGCCATGATTGTCTTAATGACCGCATGCATCTTATATAATCCAAGTCACCGTGGAAGCCATGTGTGGGGCACACTATACTATCCTTTTCTGTAATCGATCCAAACAATGCTTAGGGTTCTCTGCTTTTTTCCTACAGTCCTGATAAATGGTCTTATGGATCAACAGTTGGTCCTTGACACCTCAAGACTTCCTCCTGCACCCTGATTGTTATTTTTTCAAGAAAGATCCTTGCCAGGTAAAAGTGTTATGTGGTATTGAGACAGCAGATAGGTCTGTATTTAGTAGGGCGTTGTGTCTCAATCGTTTTGGGTGTGTGGGTTTTATCAGCTTATACCAGCCGTGCTGTTATTGCCTAAACACCCATCAACAGCTGGTGAAGCACGTACTATAATGACTATGACGTGATGTTTGTTTCTACAGCGAGAAATTGGGTATGTTGTATCTGCTGTATTTTTGAGATGCTGAAATTAGTCCAACTTTCGTGTTATCATTCCATATGTTATCTCTGGTTCTAACAGTGTGTGGGTGTGTTCAAGTATGTGCGTTTGTATGTAAATAGACATAGACATGGTTTAGGTTAATTTAATATATAAAGTAAAAATAATTATGTGCTTTTCTTCCCACAAACTATATTAAAATATTAGTTTGGTAAGTCATTTACGACAAATATTGGGTGGCGTCGTTTAAACAGAAACACATATTTCATTGATTGTATTATTCATGTCTGATCGAATATTTTATATTAGTTATAACTAAATGAAAGCGGAGGAATGGTTATCCTCTCGGTCAGAAGTCATAATACTACCACCCAAATCACCGGCTCCTAATCTAATAACATGCAATAATTCGCGATCTTCACAGGGTAAAAAGAGGGAAAAGCAAGACTTGATTTGTCTTAGTAACTTTATTTCTCTTCTTTATTTATTTGTCTGTTGTTGAATATACGAAGGGAGAGATAGAGAGGCGTACAGACAGACAGACAGCGAAAAAGGCGAGATAATGATGGTAGATAAAATGAGAACAGTAATGACAATCTAGTTCATGTATTTAATAACATTCTCATTTCGCATAACACCGCGTACTTTTAGGCATACGTGGAATCATATGTTTATTCCGTTTTCTCCAAGAATAACATATTATAAATTACAATAATGTGCAAGTTTTTGAGTTATACTTTTTTCTGTAATCTGTATAATGTACAGAAGTTATGTCATCGGATGGTGTCACGTTGTATTGCCAGTGTTTCTTAATAGAGCAATGAAACTGTGTAATTCTGTTAATAACTTTAAAAATACATATGTAGTTTTGTGGATAAATATTATAAAGAATCGGGAACCTATATTCATAAAAAAGTGTTTATTCAGTGTGAAGTTTGCGATAGAAATACAACCTAAACATTATAGACACAAGGAAATAGTCTGCTACACTGAAGCTTGACAGACCATAGGAAACAATATTTCAGATACAAGAATGAACGACTTGAAAAATTATGTAAACTTTAAGCATGACAAAGAAAAATGATTTTTTTACACAATATATTTATCGGATCAACGAAATTTACATTTAAAATTGAAGCGTGACATGTCAACTGAAGTTTGCATGTTTTAACATTGACATGTGAAATAATTATGCATCTAGTAAATTAGCATGTTTAGCAATGTAAATGTTATTTTAAACTGTTGTTTGAGTGGCCAACTGGCGTACAATATAACATAGCAAAGTAATTAACAGATGCATGTGAAATAATATACTTGTATAAATGAATTATATTCAGATTGAAAAAGTATTCAGTACTAGTCCGCCTACCCGGCTTTACCCAGGGACATGGCTAAAAAATAGAAGCGTTTTGAGATGTGAGTAACATAAGCTCCTTGATGCAATCATTTTGCTCGTGAGACTGTGGTCTATTTTCGACATGCGGACAAATCAAAGAGACCCACATCCAAAGCCATGGCGAAGTTTTAGAAAATTACCTCCAATCTATAGTAAAATGGAGCCCAAAATAGAGTGTTCCCTTCAATGGTACCAATATGAAGCTAATTTCCCTTTATAATGTTAATAAATATTTCCAACCACCCATTGCAATAGGTAATAGCACCATTTCAGAGAGTCAAAGGTTCGAACATTTCGGCCTAACATTCACATACAATATTAAATAGAATAAATACAGAGAAGGCATTGCCAATCTACCGGGCTTAAAAAATTAAAAACCTGCCAGTATTTTAAATGTTTATAAAGTTACCATTCGCCCTTGAATGGGGGGGGGGTTGCCACATCTACGTTGATGCACCCACCACTAGTCTCTCCTTTTCGCGCAGTGTACAGTGAAAATATGCTTTGTCTGTGGAAGAAACAATTACAACAACTTATCGCAATCAAGTTTTATACAGCACCCTCTATGTATACTCCTCTCACTAATTTCTATCCCTCTCTATCCCCCTCTTTCTCTCCCAACCTTACTTTCCATTTCCTTTACTCTCTCATCTATGTTTCCCTCTCCCACCACAATGGTTTTTTTTCTATCAATCTATCTCTCGCTGTCTCTTGCCGCTGGAAAAATTGTTGACCAATTATTACATATATTAATACAAATCATATACTACTACTATTACTAGTACTACTACTATTACAGCTATTACTAATCCTACTAATAGTAATAATAATAATAGTTACAACATTTAGAGCATATTAACGTGTAAATAAATGTGAAATAGATCCTTTATCATCATATTTATTTTTAGCAGTTATATTAGAGGCTGTATTTTCCAATACAAATTAATTTTCATACGTAATTATTCCTTTTATTTAAATAGTATGAGTACTATTTAAGAGTAAGCTCCCTCAACTTTGCTCACAAGTCTATACGCTATTAGACTTTGCTCATAGTCTATACGCTATTATAAAAGTAAGCCGGGTCATATGTACGTGGAATGTTTTATACAGAAATGACGATTAAGATGCGTCCATTAAAACTGCATGCTTACTAATAAATACACACTTTTACATTTAAGCAGGACAGCCAAAAAGGCGGATAGCGAAAGGCCGTGCGAGAAGTAGGGTGTCTTATATGAATTCATTGTCGTATTTAACGAACGTAAGATGGCAAGATGTGTGTATAACACATTTGCTGTGTGCAACAGTGTCAATTATAGATTGAGAGAAAAAAGGCAAATAGAGAACGCAATATTATCGGCGCCGTCGAAGCTGATTGTTTTTTTATTGGTTCGTTAATTAGGAACTAGATTTGTGCGCATCATTTCGCCCACACTTTCTAACTTCAACTTCTAACCTCAAAGTATCAGAGGATTAAAAACAATAGAAATACAGCATTTTTCTCTGTCGTGTTTGTACGGACACATTTCTTGGGGTTATCTGATGCACAAACGATATGCGTATAGGAAAACAAAGAAGGATGTTTATGATTTGCGTCCATTTAACATGCGAGGTTGGCGATGAACCGTCAATTTGGCCGACGGACATATCCTCTCATAAAAAAGCTTTGATTAATCTGAAAAAAATTATATTTCCCTTACAAGGGAATATAAGGTTTTTAATTTTGTTTGGGGTGGTCATTTAAACTGCAAGCTTAGCGATGGACCGCCCATTCGGCCGACGGACATATTATCTTATGGAAATGCTCTAACTAATCTGAAATAAATTACATTTCCGTTACGAGGGAATATAAGTTTGTTATTATTGGGTAGAGAGGGGTAACCTCGTTAGGATTTCACGCTACAAAATGGGGGAATCAAATGATTATCTTGTAATGAAGAAAATATTGTCGTTAAGTGGGTGAAAGATAATAATAATAATAATAATAATAATAATAATAATAATAATAATAATAATAATAATAATAATAATAATGAGGATGACGAGGAGGAGAAGAAGAAGAAAAAGAAGAAGAAAAAGAAGAGGAAGAAGAAAAAGAGGATGGAAAACTGAAAGCTTATCTTATATATAAAGTAAAGACGTTTTTTCCCCTGTACTTTCGCGTCGAATAGGAAAAGAAACTTGAACTCAATAGGTTACTACAATCACTACAACATCAAACTTATTAGCTCGAGCGTGTTCTTAGCAAACTCTAAACTATTACATCCACCTCGGGCAAATTATTACTTTCGTTCCTCAATCAGTCACTCTCCCCAAACCAGACACCATACAGGTAGTAGCAAGAACATTTCTTTCTAACATTTTACTCCTCCGACGCTACCAGTCTACACCGGGAACAAATACACAACGGATAATTTCACACAATTTACAACTTATTATTTACGTTAAATATGCCTTCACTTCACCACACAGTAGCATAAGTTGCACAGAAAATATAACAGACGTTCTCTTCAATACATCTGACTACGTCACTTCCGCCAAAAAAGATTTAAGGCTTCTACTATGAGCCTCAACCAGCAACTACATATCACGATACGCCTGCCAGGTTCACTACCCTTAAACAATTATGCCGATTCCCCTTAACGATCAAACTTTTCTTCAGGTAATATACCGTTCCTGTTCTACTATTTCCGTTATGCATTCATCTACTACAGTTCTTAAAATTACTGCTACAATACTAGCGTACTATGTTACAAAAAACCTGTTACGGATTAAGCGATTGACATTCTATTATTCTTGCTACGTACCATTTACACGTTATCGACTAACAGATTACATTAAACTGAACACAATGACAATCGCAAACACGACGATTTATTCACCTTCATTGTACTAATAAATACATTAGTACACTTCTGACAGAAAGTACAACATTTCTTATTCGATTTTATATGTATTACTTACTTTTCAATTAGTTTACTCTTCGCAAGCCTCAATTTACTGTTAACTATTTTGAGAAACTTTTCAATCATACAATAAATAAATCACTGACTATTCATGAAAATTATATATTTTTGTTATCATATAGAAAGCGTATGGTGACAAGCAGATAGTAATATACAACTCAGGATTAAACTTGGAACTCAAAGCTTTATTTTTTAAACAATGGGAAAGAATTTTCCGTACGTAATATCGGAGAGATCAAATTGTTTATATCACGTATTTCGTCTTAATAATGACAGCGGTAGTAGCAGTAACAGTAAGTCTGACGTTGGTTAGGAATTACGGTGCGGCCGTAGCAGTAGTGCAAATAGTTGTTGTTGCAAGTTGACGTTAGTAAGACGACGCGGTCGTAGCAGTAGTGCAAATAGTTGTTGTTGAATGTTTGACGTTAGTAAGACGACGCGGTCGTAGCAGTAGTGCAAATAGTTGTTGTTGAATGTTTGACGTTAGTAAGACGACGCGGTCGTAGCAGTAGTGCAAATAGTTGTTGTTGCAAGTTGACGTTAGTAAGACGACGCGGTCGTAGCAGTAGTGCAAATAGTTGTTGTTGAATGTTTGGCGTTGGTAGGACTGGCATGGTTGTAGCAGTAGTACGAATAGTTTATGTGGTTGAATTGGTTGCTGTAGCAGACGCTATGTTGTCGGCGATGTTCGGTGTTGTTAGTGTTGAAGGATTAAGTCTGCTTCTTTTTGTTATTGTTGCTGGAAAAGAACCGGGCGTCACTGTTAAAGTTCTTGGATGATCCGAGATTATTTTCTTCCCCCCACCCTTTCATAATCTCTCTTTCCTGTATAAGGAAAAAAAACCGTCTTCTTCACTGGGCCCAGGTGTTTTTATGGGAAACTTTTTGGCCACACGGATCAAAGCACATGAACAACCAACACGAAAGCGGTCGGGAATCATGTAAACAAGGCCGACTTGGGTGGCGGTCGCCATGGTAACACATGCCAGACAGTATGACGGCGTCTTCAGATCCAACCGAGATCTAAAATCATAACATTTTCGTTTTAAAATTCACTGTTACCTACTTTGCGAAAGTTTTACTTCATAAACACAAACATGGTCGAAATCGATTAACTTATTTGGGAAGAATTCCCTCACCGTTAAATACTTTGAGACAAGTAACAAAACAAACAAACCGATTAGATACATTTTTTGAAGAAAGATAACAAACCACCGCGCTTACAGATTAGACGAATATCATTCCGTTATTCTTCTTTCGGAGCATTTCACAGTAATCGAATAACTGATTACATTAATCCGACCACCTTCACAATCGAATACATGCTACGATACGAAACAAAAATTGAATAATTCTGATATTTCATATTATAATAATTTCAAAATATAATTCAACTCTAACAATTAATAAAAACATTTACGTTTTCCTTATTTACATAAAGTTACAACAACTTCATTCCAACGAGTCAACCTGAAATGCCAGACTGCATTTTTCATTTTACATTATAAATTTTCGTTTTATACGATCACTATTGACTATTCTGATAGAATTTTAAGTCCCCCGTGCTACCGTGTTGACAAATTTTTAACATTAAAAACAAAAATATAATTAATGTAGGCTGCAGAGCATTACAAATTGTATTCGGATGGGGGGGCAGTAAAATTACGATTATATGCTTATTTTTAATAATGAAGACTATTCTCTATTTTTTTTCATGATTGCGATTGAGTCACGTGAGCAAAATGCCGATGTCGACCGGGAAATACGTTATGATTCACCTTCTGGCGAGCAAATTTACGGTCCACCATGTGTAAGGGGGGGGGGGCATTACAATAAGTAAAAAAAACATTTTTGTTATAACATTACATGCAGACAATCCTCTTTACTTTTAATTGCTTGCTATTGTTTAATTTGAGTCGGGTAAACCAAATCCTTGATTGTGCTTGGTGGCAGCTGGAGGTTTTGAGACGACAGTTACCCTACCTGCCAACATAACAGTTCCTGTAGATAACCGATGGGTTGTACCACATAATAAACTGCTTTGTGAGATTTTTGATGCACATATCAATGTTGAATATTGCAACAGCATGAAATCAATAAAATACATTTGTAAATATGTAAATAGGGTAGTGATCAAGCTATCTTCACAATTGAAAGTAATGCTCATGATGAAGTTAAGATATACGATACGGGACGTTACATATCAACAAATGAAGCCATTTGGAGAATACTTAACTTTCACATACATATACATCATCCCCCAGTTATTCACCTATCAGTTCGTCTAGAAAATGGACAGCGTATACACTTTACTGAAAGTACTGCAGCAGATAGAGTTGCAAATCCACCTTCAACCACTCTTACAACTTTCTTCACATTGTGTCAAACAGATTTTTTGGCACGTACATTTTGTACTGAGAAGTTCCAGTTTATTATACCTGGGACACTAAAACTAAGGTCCTCAAGGCTATCCTTGCGTTAAAAGAAATCAATTGTTAGAGATGGTATCGCACGACTAAATAATGAGCAAATTCATATTTTTCGTACTGTAGTTAATACTGAAGAAGATCAGCAAGGTGGCCTTATATTCAGCCAAAGTCTTACAGAATTGTTCCTTCATCGTATGGGATGAATGTACAATGGCACATAAACAAGCGGTCGAGGCTCTAGATAAAACATTGCGTGATCTCAAGAGACGTGATGCTGTTATGGGTGGCATAACCCTATTATTATCAGGTGACTTCCGACAAACGCTTCCTATTGTTCCACGTAGAAGTCCCTCTGATGAGCTTAATGCTTGCATTAAATTGCCATATTTGTGGAAGTACATTAAAACTGTAACGTTCACTTCTGTGGATTCTATTCTTGATCGCGTCCAGGCTGTACAATACCCTGCATAATTTTTAGATTCATTAGAATTGCCTGGTATGCCAACACACAGCTGAAAGCTGGATGCCCAATTATGTTACTCCGGAATCTGCATGCTCCAAGGCTATGTAATGGAACGAGACTGTGTTAAATGCATGCAACCTCATGTGATAGAAGCTGTAATACTAACTGGTGTGGCAAGGGGCAAACTAACATTCCTTCCCAGAATACCCATTATTCCGTCGGATTCTGCAATAAAATTTAAAAGGCTTCAGTTCCCAGTTAAATTGTGATTTGCCATGACAATTAACAAGTTCCAAGGACAATCATTGGCAGTGGTTGGTCTAAACTTGACTTCACCTTGCTTTAGCCATGGGCAGTTTTATGTAGGATGTTCAAGAGCTTTGTACGAATAACTTTTACCACTATAAAGGAGACATCTGTTGGAACAAACACAAGAACGCTAGGGCACAGCTCCATGTTAAATCCAATTTTAATTACCTAAATTACTTCCAATGAAATGATTTATTTTCTGAATCTATTTATTTAACTTTAAAATTAAAATCAGGCTTTTATATTTCCCCGGTCAACGCCGGGACACGGGTCCTGCTAGTTGATAATAAAATACGAAATAAAGTGGGTTTCACCTGTGTCTGCACTACTATTTATATATACTAATACAGTAACATCAGTAATTCACTTGTTTACATATACAATTTTTATTGTCATTTTTTTATGTAGTGAAGAAAATCAAACGTTGAGGTTTAATTTAAATAGAAGATTTATTTCGGAATCAATTTCAGGCGGCAGGACTGGTCTGACTCGCTATAACTTGCTCGCACCTATTTACTACGTAAAATGAATTTGATCGGGAACTTGATAAACAATCTTTTCGCAAAAGTGTATGTGATGAGTAGATTGATATTTATTTATATACAAATAAATACACATTAGTATTTATTAACAAGTGAACTCTCTTGTTCAGTCTGTTTATATATATATATATATATATATATATATATATTCATGTATATAATTATTTAAAATAGTTTTCAAATTATATATATATATATACTATTAAATAAACAAGCATCTAGATGATATATAAATTCACCCTGTTACATATGCTTAAATGAAAAGATTGATATAATAAGATGCAGTGATGACATTACCTTTATAAACAAACACATGAAACGTCAAGTAACTGTAAGCATAATAGGCAACACCTTATTAGTAACCTATATACAACCTCTTGAACCCATAGCCCTATTAGAAAACAAAAATTAAAACCCATCAACCTAAACCTAACCAATCCTCTTAAAGCCTCTACTATATTTCCTATAATTAATAACCCCACTCTATACAACCCTGCCTAAACAATACTATATACACGTTCGTCTGTTATATATATATATATATATATATATATATATATATATATATATATATATATATATATATACTAGCAGGCTTCCCATGTATTATATATACATGATCATATATATATATATATATATATATATATATATATATATATGTATATATATATATATACATATATATATGTGTATATATATATAGAGAGAGAGAAAGAGAGACAGATAGAAAGAGAGAGAGAAATACATATATATATATATATATAGGTAGTTGTATATATATATATATATATATATATATATATATATATATTCATATATATATGACCGTTACATTTTTACTCACCGACTTATTCGTTTATATATTCAATCATTAACATGTGGCAAATAATTGGAAATAACGAAAAATTGTCTGTTTTTTTAATCAACTTATATGGTCCCCATATATATAACATACTTATACAGATAAACACATCTACACAGTTACTTAATTACTTACATATTTATTCACTCTTGTATTTCATTATTTTAACCATATCTCATTCAATTTTAGTATTTTATTTCATTTTGTAGTCATTTATTTATGTATATATTTATTCAGTTATGTGTTCTATCATAAATTTATTTATTTACTTTTAATGATTTTTTATTTTTACCCATTCTTTTTTGTTTAATTCATTTTACTTATATATCCATTCATTATTTTAACTAATAAACAGATTGTTTTACACTGCAAAAAACATATTAACTGATTAGTCTTCATAAACGAAAATATGTATATTGTGCATTCTTAAATTTCTATTTGGCTCACTGCATCATACATGTTTGCTTTTCGTTTAATTATTGTTACTTTTCGTATAATTTCAGTATAATTATATTTCAATTGAGTAATAATATTATTTTATTTGTATTATTTTTATTATTATAATTATTATTTTCATATGACGTGCATTATTATCATCACTAGTATAAGTAATATTAGTATTATATTAGCTATTATTATTATTATTATTATTATTATTATTATTATTATTATTATTATTATTATTATTACTATTATTTACTCACTAGGAGTTATCACACTGGTCATCGTCAGTGATTGCCCACTGCCAACAACCTGTGGGATTCCCTGGAGTCTGAGTGACAACAAGTCTCCTCAGACTACCAGTATGCTCCACCTCTTTTCGTTCATCACCGCTGAAGACCTTGCGGTATCTCAACAGCCACCCACCACCGGTTTCCCGCTGATAAGGGCCATTGGTACCCTCTGGGGTCCGAGTGGCAAAAAGCCTCCTCAAGGTCCCAGAGCTGTCCGCGCTCTTCCATTGGAGGTCTGGTTTGCGCTTTCCCTCCTCGACCCTCTGTCCATAATTTTCGTGGCGTCAGCCTATGCTTGCGCCTCTCCCGTGCGGTTGTATTTTCCCCGGTTCTGTTATTATTATTTTTATCATTAAGATTACCTTACTTTCCAAATATTTTTATCATTACTATCACTATTGTTACTATTGTGTTTATTACTATTATCATCATGGTCATTATTATTATATCTTATCTATTGTGCTACTATCACTATAATATTAGCTTCATCATCATTTCCATTTTTGTTATTTTCATAATGTTTATGATAATAATAATAATTATTATTATTATCATTATTATTTTTACTTTTACTTTAATTCTAATTTCAATATTATTACTTTTTTATACACATCACTATCTTTAATATTATTACTATATTACGATTATTTATAATCACTAACATTGTCGTTAATTATGATTATTGTTGCATTATATTCATCTTGAACGTAACGATTTGTTTAATGGCTGATAACATCATTTTAGTTCGCAGATGTAATTGTAGACAAGTCACGTGTTTTTTTATTTTTATAATTGTGTCACGTTTCTGGTTACAGTCTTTGTTAGTATTAAAATGTGATAGCGTTTTAAGATGTAATTTTGAAGTATGCTGTATTGGTATTTGCCGTAGCTCATAAATATAGAATTAAAAGGTATGGTAATCTTATGAAAATAATTACTAGTGATGATTAGCTTTCTTAAATAATGAATTCGGAGCACGTGCGTTCTTATTCTGGGTTGACATACTTCGGAAAAGTCGACCCCATTTTAACAACAAATCGACCCAGTGCAAGTTCAGTTAGTAATATCGGCTTTTGCCCATTATACGTAACTTCAATAAAACATCACACGCACATAAATATTTCAGAATTTTTAGATAAGGATTGATAACTTGTATTATTTGATTACATCGAACTAATGTCCCTATATTGGAGGTTATAATCACAATGTCTCGGCAGATTCAATCTCTGATTTTTTATCAATTACGTCTTGTCGAATTAATGCGATACTAAAAGTGCAATTAAGTATTACTTAAGTCATTGCTAAAGGAGTATGATCTACCCCCGTGTATTAAATAAAGAGTTCCGTTCGAAAATGATCGCATCTAATCGTGGCGCTAATAACAAATGTTCTACTATAACGTTAAGTAGCAGTTTTCTGAACGTTGAAGGTGCAATCATTAGTACAGGCGATACTAAGAATACGATAAAGAATATCTTAATAATTGTACAGAATAATGTTTGCCGGAACGAGAAAAAGCTTCCATTCTTGTGTTCCGTTCGAAATCATGTACAGACACTTGAGTTCAATATCAGCATTACCGAGTACGAGTCGACGCAACTGAATACGTTCTGAGGTTACATCGGCCAGATCGTTGTGATAACATCATTCAATATGAGAATAGTAGTCCGAATAAACTCAAAACTAAAAATGTGTTGATGTAACCGAGTGATATTACATTACATGGTGTCTTAGTTCCTTAAAAAAATTATAAATAAACCAAGACTACATGTACATAAATAAGAGACGAATTCATTAGAGAATTAATTACAAAGCACCACAAAAACGAAAATGAAAATGTTTCATTTCGTAAAGAAGCAAATTATTAATAAAACAGTAAATGTATAAAGGAAATTGTCTTCGTTCGGCCGAGAAAAGGAGAAAAAAATCGGCGTCCGTTTCGTTTAATCTGCTAATTACTTTGATCCAAAGATCAATGAGACAAACAAAATGCCGAAAGAAGGAGGGAAACTACTGAGAAAAGAGAAAATAACATAAATTTATTGAACGTAAAACAAGTGACAGAAAATTCAATATTACAAATTACATAAACACGTGTGTGTCTTTGTAAAAAACAACAACATATTGTTAAGCTGCGTCAATTCAAATTTCACGTTTACCGATAGAAAAAGGATATTGTAGAATTAACGGTCGGACTATCGGCGGCCAGAGCCTCATGTAGAGTTACTTAGACGCGTGTATAAAAAACTTCGTCTACTTTATCCCAATGTTTCGCGATGAAAACGGTATTAAAACCGATACGTTACAGCCCGAACGGTTTGTGAACCGACAGATATAGTGTTATGTATAGTTGCCTAGGTGAATCTAAAAGAAAATATGTCTACTTGATCAGTATTGTCGATTAAGAAAGCGATTCCAGACTGATGCGTTACGAATTGAGGGGTAATTACCGACTGACAAATACTCATATAGTGTAGCTTCGAGCCATCTAAAACAGATACGTCTGATCGATCACATGATTTGACAATGAAAATATTATTTCAAACTAATAAGTCTTAGGTCGAACTATAGGTCGATCAACAGACATAGGCTTATACAGAGTTGCTTAGACGAATTTTAACTAACATACGTCGAAATGATTAGAGTGTATAACGATAAACATACATTTTAAAGTAATTCGTGGCAGGCCGAACGGTCGATCGCACCACAGCATAGCCATGTATTGATTAGCTTTGCCGCTTTTAAATACAAATGTGTCTACTCTAACATAGTGTTTTACGATGAAAAACTTTATATAAGCAAACCGTGACCGATCAATGAACCGACGTACACTCTGAGAGAGACTCTGATTCACATGTATAGATAAATCTCAAAATGGTTGTGTTCAAGCTTAGCCTAACAGACGTGCGAGAATGAATTAATATGTTTAACAATCTATCTAAATGAAAGCCGGCTCTATTCCCCAGTATGGAATAGGTGAAAGTTTTTTTGGACTCCACATGAAATGTTACTATATTGCTATTATGACGACAGCCCGAACAGAAAAGAACAATCACCTTATTCATATGCCTGCTTCCATGTTGTAATCAGATGCGTGCCTATTTGGGAATGGCTGGATCCGTATATGAACCACAGTTATTGTGACCTTACAAGCTGTCAATTGGTACCTATCTGAAAATACACTGGATATAACAGAGTCGTGGGAATTAAATTTCCGTCTGTGCTTACCAGATACTGGCCGGCGATAATCGTCGCATTGAGAATTTCAAAGAGTAATGAATCGAAGATTCCAACGACAGACCGGCCAACATATCGACAATCTTCTAGGAATTCGTGGACGGATATACACATTCACATTTATTCTAGCGTGACGGATGCTCTGACTGACATACTCTTATAAGGATGTTGGAATGTCGTCAAAATAAGATAAATTCAATCTTCGCATTAAGCGATGAAGAGTAGATTTCACATTTTATTGTGACTGATCAACGGGGTGATGGACGAACAGAGGTAATTATATTGATACATGGGCGCGACTACAATTAAGGAAATGCAAAACAAGAGACATTTATTGAAATTAGTTTGATATTCTTGGCTTCAAACATGACAGCTAATTACTACTACAAATTACATAAATGAGGGTGTATCTTATTAGCAAGAAACTAAATACAAAATTATATCAATTGATTTATTTACGTTTATGGTTCTACAATAAAACTATATCTGTATAGTATGGCTCGTATTTCACACTTTTCAGAATACCGTTCTCATGAGGAAAAAATGCACGTTCAACGAGAGATTATCAAATGATCATATTATATCTATTTTGGAGATACTCTTGTTAATGGCAACTAGGAAAAGGAAATGCCAGTATGTAAAGTACAGGGTTATTATGAAGTATCGTGAATGTTTTCCGAAACAGTTTCCATTACATAAAAAAGTGCTGCGTGAGGGTACGCTTGAATTTAATTCGCATTCTACAATCATGAGTTTCCTATGTAGTGCCCTTCTATTTCTAGAAGTGATACCACATAAGACCGTGTGTATTGCCGTGTTGATATCATGCACGTGTTAAAAACGCGAATCAATGTTGTTTCCGCCCAGGAATTGCTGGAAGCGATGTGTATTGTGAACAAGTGTTCAAGAGCGTAAGGTATAAAAAAGCAGGTAAAATACAATGAATGCAAAGGGAAATAATTATGGTTCCCAAGATATTTGATTAGACCATGAACTTATCGGCAAGCCGCTCTTTTCTTAAGAGGGAAGACAGTAAACTTTATGCACGATCCCTTGACTTTCTACACTTATCTCATGAATCTCACATTTAACATTTTATAATGATACTCTCGCATGCTAAAGATCTGTGTGCATCCTTTCATACATGTTGAAAAATCTGTAGACATATTTGATGGAAATAATTTCGATTTTCCCCTTTAAAAAAACTACTGTTCTTCTTACCACAAAAAAGAAAAACACATTCCATTCTACGTCCGTGTGCCTTGCCCAAGGCGAAATTGTCATGAACAGAGTTTCGTACGCCAATCCAGTCCGTAGAACGTATTTCTATGGGACTGCTTCTTTCGTTTTTTCAAAGTAAATGCTAACAGATTTCTATGTAGAACACGGTCTCCACAAATATTCGAATTGGGGAATAACTATCATTTCATTTCATTAATTCCTATCTTCGATAGGTGACCATTTTAGTAAAAAAACGGAAGTATTACTTATGAAACAGCCGATTGAATACTCAAAATTAAAGGTTTGCTTACAAAATTATTTTATTGAATGCAAACTGATTGTAACCACTTCATGAAATTTAAAGTTTATATTGAAATTAGAAATTAAATATTCAAGATGACTACCGACACCCTAAGAATACCTGCAGTTAAGATATTTGCAAAAACCATCAGGATGGCCGTGCTGGAATATCAAATAATCGTATCATATCGATTGGATTAGTGATAATCAGACAAAGAACCGGGTGAGTAGAGAAATCCATGTGCAGGAACCCCTTTGACAAGAGATAGAGGAGTGGAAACTGCTATAAAATTATGATAGGAGTCAGAGTATATATATATATATATATATATATATATATATATATATATATATATATATATATATATATATATATAGAAATTGGTAGTTTGCTGTAAGCATTGCTGGGAGTAATAATAAGAGTTTTTAAAAAGGTTTAAGGCAATGCGAAGATCCGGGTTGCTGGAAGCTGTGAAGAACAAAAACAGAACAAAACCGAAATAAGTCGGATATAGATCGAAAGGTTTGTTTATTTTTCTAGACAGCAAGGGTGTTAGTTTGTAATGTCCGGATTGTCAAGAATCAATTTGATATTTCGAGAGATTTTTTTTTTTCTTCTTCCTCTCCTTGTCAAAAATAAATAAAAGAAAAATCCCGGGTACCGAGAAAATGCCAGGAGCGCTGGGGGGTTAAACCGGAAGTGTTCAGAGTAAAGTATTCAGAGGAAAACTAAATAGATTCATTTTATTTATTTATTTATTTATTTATTTTTTTTAAATATATATATATATATATATTGCATTACAGGCATCAAGACGTAACGTGCAGCAAGGGGGGGAGAGAGAGAACTTCTTTATTACTTCAGCAGAGATCCTTCCGGACTGAGGCATTTCTCCAAAATCACCTCAGCCGTTCGGATCTCATCCTCTCCGGCCGAAAACAACGCGAAACGTTCACGAGAGGATTAATGGTGATCTCAATCTCTCCCCCCAACACCTCTGACGATACAATTTACTCTATATCATTTTCATAATCATTTTCATAGTCATTTTATAAGTCATTTTACTCTATAAGATTCGTTCTTATTCTTCTCTTTCTTTTTCTATAAATTCGGACCACAGTCTTAAAACTTCACTCATCAACTTACGGCATCTCAGCCTTTTTTCAATTACAAATCTTTTAACGGCATCTCAGGCCTTTTTCATTACGAATCTTTTCACGGCATCTCAGCCCTTTTTCAATTACGGCCTCTTTAAAACCACTGCCGTTTACGGCATCTCAGGCCTTTTTCAGTTACAAATCTTTTAACGGCATCTCAGGCCTTTTTCAATTACGAATATTTTCACGGCATCTCAAGCCTTTTTTCATTAAACGTCTCTTAGAATTACACGTATCTTAACGTCCTTAAAACAGTTCTCAAACAAATCTCAAATAGATCTCAAAGGTTACCTTGATTTCTTCTGTTCTTTTCCCTGGCCCGCGATTCGTCTAGTTTTCGTCGCTGGATCGTCTCGATCAAAGGAAGAAGCATGTCTCATACAAAAGGAACACACGAGACGTTGATTTTCTTGAGGGGATTTTTCACACAGTTTTATTTATTCTAAACACACCATTTTCTTACTGCGCGGTTCGGTTGTCGTCAGGAGGATTCCGGCTTCGATTTTCTCACATTCGGGCTATTTTCTTTTCTTCTGGGGATATCTTTAGGCCCCCCCACAGTGGGGCCCTGCCCGTTTACCCGGCTACATTTTCGCAACCGATCTGAACACTCTTGCTTCCAGGTTCCGACTCATTTCTAAAACTAAGTTGTTGTTTTTCTGTGGTCACGTGATTCTCGTTCCCACGCGCAATCTGGGGACAAAACGACTGACTGATCTCTGACTCAAAGGTCACGTCAGATTTCTCCAGATTTGTTATGACTGCTCCTAGATCAAACACTTCTCTGACTCATTTCTGAGTCCAGAAACAAATCCTATTTTTCGAATAACAAAACTAGCTATTTGCTACTAGTTAATCTACCCGTTTGAAATACAGGGCCCGTCATAATATAACACTCCTCTCCACCTTATCTTTCAAAATTTCTTCCCTGAAGAAATTTACACAAATATCCAAATCCATCACCAACACTTTTTTTTTTTTAAATACACACGCACCTATTCATCTAATCATCGGTACACGACCGATTTCAAATCGGGCGTATTGCCGCGATATGGGGGCGCAAAAACAGAAACCCCTTTCCTTAACCTGTAGACTTAAATGGTCAGCCTCTCAAAATTACAAAAGGTACCGTTTTCCTACCACTGTCTAATCTGGACCATATACTTCGAACATCCCAGTGCCCCGGCGCAAACGTCCGCGAACAATCGCCCATGTCTCTAGCTCCCAGCCCTGTTCATTAAACGTGGAGGACCCCATCCCATGGATCTATCTAGTCGATACGGTATTGAGCGAAATGTCACATCGAATCATCTCTGCTCCCGGAACACGCCGAATGACCAAAAACTAGGCCCAACCTATAATCTTACAATTAAATCCAATTAACACCCGGTACCTCTTTTTTTTAAAAAATCGATCCCCATGGTTCTATCCGCCCGCGACGCGCGCACCCGAGTCACACCACACCCCAGCTTAACTCCATCCCCACTGGTGTTGAGCAGACACCAATTCTATGCGTTCCCTTCCCGTGTCCTTATCTATGCGGTGAGGGGGTGGGGTATCTTCGCAGCACACTCGTCGGCAAACATCCAAAATCCACCAAAAAACAATGGGACCACAATTTCAAAGCTTAACATTTTATACAACTTTCACACACTCTATCGGCGCAGTTGGGCACACCTGGGTCACAAAAACAACAATTTCCATAACTGACCACCTTCCTTTTCTCGTGGTCCCACAGAATGACCATCACCGTCATTCCTCCCGTTCGCAATTTTAACGTATGCAGGCTTTACCAAAAGCCTCGCCACTAACCCATGGTTACTCTATAAAAGAGAGCATACGAGCAAACGCCGGGAATCCCTCATTGACTTTCCAAGCCTGTACATACTCTGTACACGGGGATTTTTCCCGATAAAATCAACCCTGTCCAAGGGTTTCCGCGATCCGACCCAAACCAACTCTAGCTGCCACCAGCTGCCCGAACCTAATCAACTCAATTCGCCCGGCTGACCCACGTAACATTCAATTTAAGAACTGTTTTTTTTTCTTTCAATTACATTTTTAAATTTCTCCATCCTCTAAATGATAAAATCTCATTCACTCAAGCATTGAAGACCCGGAATCCTCCATGTAACAAATACATCAAAATACATCAAAATACATCAAAAAACATCAAAAAACATCAAAAAAAAAAAAAAATAAAATAAAATTCATTCCACCCAACAACAACAAAAAAATAAAACCAAAACCGACAGAACCAATGGAGAACATATCTCCACAACACAATACAATACAATTCAAAAGAGAACAGCGCCCGACATGTCGCCAGGCTTTGGCCCGGGCGTCACCAGATCACCTGTCGCCGCCGACGTCATTTCTCTGCCACCTTCATAGCAGTTTCCAAGGCCCACGGGCGCCCTCTTTCTCTCTCTCTCTCTCTCTCTCTCCCTTCCTTTCTAACAAGCATATTCTGCCTCGCGCGCACATTTTTTTTTTTTTTAACAATCTCTTTTAACATTTCTTTTTTCACTCTCTTTCTCAATTGCATACCTCCCTCGTTTCTCCTTTTTCTTTCTTTTTTCGCCCGTCACCGCCCTTCGCCTTCGTCCCCCCACCAACACAAACCAGAAAAAAAAAACTACAGCAACAAATTCCTAAAACACAACACAAAAAAAATAATTACGGCAAATCGTCCTTTTCTTTCTAACTAGAATGTACTTTTCTTAACAAAATGTGTCTTTCTTTTTTTTTTTCTTTCTTTTTTGTGAATCTTAGCAACAAATTCTTAAAACACAACACCAAAAAAACATAATTACGGCACATCGTCCTTTTCTTTCCAACTAGAATGTACTTTTCTTAACAAAATGTGTCTTTCTCTTTTTTTTTTTCTTTCTTTTTTTATTTTAATCTAATAATTGTGTGTGCGTGCGTTTTTTCCTTCTTTCTTTCTTTTTTTTTTTTGTGAATCTTAACAATGTCTCCCTCGTGTCTCGTTCCTTTTTTTTTTTTTTTTTTTCTATTACTTTAACTTCGTAAGAGTTCCTTTTTTTTCTTCTTTTTCTATTACTTTAACTTCGTAAGAGTTCCTTTTTTTATTCTTCTTCCCTTTCAAACTTTATCTATTCAACATAAAAATTACGAGGTACTCACTGTTCGATGACATCACTCTCTCTCTGTCTTCGCCCGCCTCTGGACCCCAAGATTTCCGTTGTAGCAACGCGGTTCGTTTCAACCTATTTCTTGTGGAAATAGCAGGACACGGCAACCAAAACAAGGTATATATTGCATTACAGGCATCAAGACGTAACGTGCAGCAAGGGGGGGAGAGAGAGAACTTCTTTATTACTTCAGCAGAGATCCTTCCGGACTGAGGCATTTCTCCAAAATCACCTCAGCCGTTCGGATCTCATCCTCTCCGGCCGAAAACAACGCGAAACGTTCACGAGAGGATTAATGGTGATCTCAATCTCTCCCCCCAACACCTCTGACGATACAATTTACTCTATATCATTTTCATAATCATTTTCATAGTCATTTTATAAGTCATTTTACTCTATAAGATTCGTTCTTATTCTTCTCTTTCTTTTTCTATAAATTCGGACCACAGTCTTAAAACTTCACTCATCAACTTACGGCATCTCAGCCTTTTTTCAATTACAAATCTTTTAACGGCATCTCAGGCCTTTTTCATTACGAATCTTTTCACGGCATCTCAGCCCTTTTTCAATTACGGCCTCTTTAAAACCACTGCCGTTTACGGCATCTCAGGCCTTTTTCAGTTACAAATCTTTTAACGGCATCTCAGGCCTTTTTCAATTACGAATATTTTCACGGCATCTCAAGCCTTTTTTCATTAAACGTCTCTTAGAATTACACGTATCTTAACGTCCTTAAAACAGTTCTCAAACAAATCTCAAATAGATCTCAAAGGTTACCTTGATTTCTTCTGTTCTTTTCCCTGGCCCGCGATTCGTCTAGTTTTCGTCGCTGGATCGTCTCGATCAAAGGAAGAAGCATGTCTCATACAAAAGGAACACACGAGACGTTGATTTTCTTGAGGGGATTTTTCACACAGTTTTATTTATTCTAAACACACCATTTTCTTACTGCGCGGTTCGGTTGTCGTCAGGAGGATTCCGGCTTCGATTTTCTCACATTCGGGCTATTTTCTTTTCTTCTGGGGATATCTTTAGGCCCCCCCACAGTGGGGCCCTGCCCGTTTACCCGGCTACATTTTCGCAACCGATCTGAACACTCTTGCTTCCAGGTTCCGACTCATTTCTAAAACTAAGTTGTTGTTTTTCTGTGGTCACGTGATTCTCGTTCCCACGCGCAATCTGGGGACAAAACGACTGACTGATCTCTGACTCAAAGGTCACGTCAGATTTCTCCAGATTTGTTATGACTGCTCCTAGATCAAACACTTCTCTGACTCATTTCTGAGTCCAGAAACAAATCCTATTTTTCGAATAACAAAACTAGCTATTTGCTACTAGTTAATCTACCCGTTTGAAATACAGGGCCCGTCATAATATAACATATATATACACCCATATATATATGTAATTGTTTGTTGTTTCTATTTATTTAATTTTTATTTTTATTTATATGTTTACTATTATTGTTATTTGTTTTTGTTTTTTTGTTTTTTTGTTTTTTTTTTTGTTTTTTTTCCGTATATAAAACGTAGTTATTACTTATAGTATATATGTTTGTCAACAGGCTGATTCCGGCATTAGATTTTAAATGTGTGTTGATAGCTAATTATTTGTTGTCGGTGCAGTATATTAAAATTTAGTTATGTCTGGTTAAGTTTAATCCTTATTTATTGGTTTTAATTTATCTCTTAAATGCCTATTGTTTTAGTTATGGAAAGTTTGCTGGTTAAGGGGAGACAAATCTCTTATTTTTGGTATTCTGTTATTCTGTTAATTGGCTTTGTATGTTGAATTTATTTAACTAAAGTAATGGTCAATTCTTAGTATAACGGTTATGATTTGTGCAAATAGTGTTTATTATGGGGGGGGGGTTATTATCTGGGGATGGGTTCGGGGGGGGGGTAGGTTATATGATGAAGGTAGAATTTAATTCATGTCTTTGATTCAAAAATGGGCTAAGTTTGGAAATGAGAATAGCTTCCATCAGTCTTAGGTCGCCTAGGTTCCTGGTCGAGGCTAAAATGGAAACTTTTATGTCTTGTTGTGTAGTATTGCATGAGGAAGTATGTTTGAAGAAGGAAGATATATTTGTATTCATGTGTTCTTTTATACGTTGGTGTAATTGTCTTGTAGTATATCCAATATAGGAGTGGTTACAAATAGTGCATGATATATTGTATACACAGTTAGTGCGGTGGCATAGTCCAGTGGTAGGAATGGGACAATTGGCTATATATATACACATTAATAAAAAAAACGGATCTATTGATATTTTCATTACGTTTAAACTTTATTCGACAATGTCAATTCAGGAAATAAACTCTAAACTTTAGGAATGCAGTCAATATAATCAGATCTTCGTCTATCCAAATGATAATTATATACATATTCCGATGCATTAAAAATGTCTTATATAGCAGAGCAATATATCGCTCACTACTTATGCGACTGATATTGTCACAGTCGTAAGATGTGTATACTCTTGGATCGCATGTGTCATAAATGCACACAACGGCTATTTCCGAGGTACTCTAAGCAGCTTAAACATTTACTAAACCGTAACTCCTACCCACAATGGCGCCTATTGGATTATTAAAGTGACCAGCGAGTGCCTATTAATTAGCAAGCTACTATGTACACATTAAGCTCTAAATTTTTCATTTGTATACATTACGCCTAGAGACGCAACATAAAATACTTGATGTGGGAAACGTATTTATTGCTTTGTCGTCAATTTAATACACCTTATTCATGTGAGACGACATTTCAAAGTGTAATACATATGAATAGCCAACACAATGTAATAAGTAATTTTATATTTTGACACTATTCTAGATAATGATTTCATGAATCAATATTCTTATGGCTCATCTGTAATCTATAGCCCTGAGAAACGTATATTTACATCCAACTATGTGCAATTTCTACTCGAATGCATTAGATATCTTTTCTAACAAACAATATGTATTTAGACAATCTAGTTCTAATGCGGATATCCTAAATGTCATATTTGAACGCAGTTAATACATTTAATAATGGCGGTGAAACCATGGCGGTAGCGTTTTATATATTAGCAGCCTTTGACTAGAGAATTTATTAATACAGTATTACTGAACGAATATTTTATATAATCAGACCCTTCTTAGTTAAAAAAAGATCCAGGTCATCGTTAATTGCCGTATATCTAAACAACACCACATGTATGCAGGTTAGGCAACCCCGTTCTAATACGGATATCCTAACGGACATTTTGAACGCATATACCATATATTTGTTAAAGCAAGTAACACTAGCTCTTGACGGCCGTCCTCTAAACAACACTACATGTATGCTTTTTGACGTTTATTATTCTTGAATGCCATAAACGACTTGTTTATCTAATTGCGCTCGGGACGGGTTTATTTGCTGATGACATCACGCTCTATTCTGTACATAAGTGCAAACTGAATGCATACATATCTAAGGTAATATATGAAGGCTTAGAAAATGACACACAGTCTGCAGTTGTATGGGGTAAAATATATGGGTACATTAAAATATACTAAGAAAAAGCAAATTTCCTAAAAAAATATGAAAAATCTTTACAACCACATGTTGCCATGTCTGATAGCACCGTTTCGGAGAGTTAAACATTCCAACTCCTTCATGATACATTGACAATTAACATCAATTGTGACAAATAAATACAAAATACTACTAAATTTGCTCTAAAGGGGGTGGGGGTTTATCTACGGAGCTAGAAAACTTCTCACATACACCCTTCTTTCATACACGGAATTTTATTTCGACGTACTTCAACGGAAAGGGATCTGATGAACTTGTCGTACTTGTGACCCCCAACGTAAATATCACTGACAAACGTGACAAACACCAACTTTCCACCTATTCAGTAAAGAGTCCTCAAGATGCTGAAAAACAGGCTACTTATACAGTTCTTTTCTCGTACCGCTTGCCTATCGAATTCCTTACCTGGCCATGTTTACCCGACTAGACTAACATGCACAAATGTAATGTGAACAAATATGTCGGTTCACAAATATATACTGACGAAGTATGAATATATTTGGCTACTAATCCACAGTTGACTCTTACGTTTAAACTGTAATGTGCTTTGTTTAGGGGTAGATTAAACGTAATCAAGCAGGGTAGGCCTTCCTTATTCATCAATATTGATCAGAAATACAAACTTATTTTTAAAAGACGAACAAATAGCTGCATTTTTATTAAGACTGAGATTAATAAAATATTTTGAGAGAGATTATACAAGCTATTTACTCTTTGATCAAGTGTTAATATTAGCTCATTTTCGTCAGATAAGAAATTATTGAACAATTAACAGTACATTCAGTGTTTTGATAGTGGGTGAGTAAATCCACCGGCACATAAAATAGTTGATTGAGAATAACAGTAAACGAAAGGTGAGGTAAGTATAAACTAGCTGAACACGAGAATGAGGATACATGACCGGATGAGTTAATCGAAAAAGATATTACGTGATATTGCAAAAAAGAGATTGAGAGAGAAAAGAAGGTATTCCTTGAAAGCATGCAACACTTGAACATGAAAGATAGAGATGATCGGATAAAATATGATTATACAGTGATTATCGACATCTCTCTGCCTGCCCCCAAACTACTGTGAAGTTATTAGGAATGAAGTAAACATTGAATATACCTTTTCTGTATTGCATATGCTATGTCGGCTAAGTGTTTTCCAAACGTGTAAATAAGGGGCTTTGATTTAAGGCGGACAGCCCTCAGTCTGAAGCGAGCACGGACGGGTGCATACAAGAACAAGGTGTAACACGGATAATTATTGTGACCTTTTATGAGTTTGTGTTACAATGAAACCAACTTGCTTTTCTGCATCATGATACAATTTTGAAACGCATCACAATTAAATAAACGCTTACCCACTATCAAAAATGGGCAATCTGCCTTGCAAAGTTTTTAATGAAAAATGCATACTTGGTCGGGTTTGAATAGTCCTTATCAGCATAGTTTTCACTTGAGATTAAAACAATCCATGATAATGGCGTCAAATGCCACCCACAGAAACGTTAATATAATTCACATATTTAATACAAACAAACTTGATGTCTGCCCAACTGTTATTGTTACATCGCCGTTCAATATTCATAGCTGGTTTAGACGTGCAGAATTGTAAATAATTCTCGCTTTTGTCTTACACTGTTTTAATTAAAGCTGTGATGCCCCTCGTCTTTCGGAAATCGCGTGCGGGTTGTTTTGATACACATTATATATGCGATAAGCCAACAGGTAGCTGGGAGTTGAGGTACGGTGAGTGGGAGATCCGTTCAGCGGATCTCCAGTGCAGCCCTTCTCATTGTATTGCGATGTTTACCCCGTCGAAGTCCACCTAGCGTGTGCTTGCAATCTTCAAGCTCGCCTGTGCATTTTTAAATTTCGAGGTTGATGATTGCAAAAAAATTGTCCGGTCCGATTATTTTATGTATTATATGAAAATAATAGAAAAATAAAAATGACAATAAAGGCTTCATTATCATTCTTCGTTTTCTATCGTAGCCACAGACATTACTTGCTTTTTACAAGGAGTACATTCTTCAGCTCAATCAAGGTTTGTACATTATTAAATTGGAAAACACTTTTTAACCTTTCAAAATTCAATGGTAGCTTTAATAATTATAATAATTTTCCATCGTTCAGATTTTGCCTTTTTTTACCATTTTTTTTTTCATTCTTCTTTTTGAAAATGTATTCCGAACTGGAAAACGAATTGTGAAGATTACTTGCTTATTTCATACATTGTTTTAAAAATAGTTAAACCTTACATACTTATTGCTGATATTGAATCCGTTTTGTGGTTGATATAATCATTCTAACACGATACTACACAAATACACTTATTTTCATTCTATTGCAAAGTATGTAGTGATATATGGCAGAGCTTTGACGTGAAAACGTAAGCGAGAAGATAAATCACACTCTGTCTCGTGACCGGAGAGAATATAGATCAAATATAATATTTTACGTTTGTTTATTTTCAAACCTGTAATCTTATTCTTTCAATCGACGTTTAAATCAATCTTTTGCCAATATTATTCATGGCTTCTGCTCGCATTCAGTTATAAAGTGTATGCCCATATTGTTTAGCTTTTCTTTTCACACGTGCAGCAGCCTGCCTAAATGTCGAGGTGTTTGAACTCTCTCCTCACACGTTACATACAACTATTTACTAAACTCGTTATAAATGTTTCAGATTATTGTTATCAGAAGAGGTTGTCCCTTTACGTGAATCTATGTGAGTTTCACACCGTAATATTGCACGCGTTCTACGAAACTTAGCATTTGTGTATTCTCTTTTAAAAACTAAACTTCCTTTAAAAAGAAATATGTATTCATAAGAAATGACATATTTTAAAGAACTGCTAATCTACCATTCCAATGGTTTGCGATTGAAACAACCCCAATCTACGTGAACCTAGTGTATGTTTAAATACGCAGCTATTATATGAAACTTTACTTGTCATCTACTTGCCAATAAAATTTACAGGTTTCACAGAAAACCTTATTTGTTGTAAGTAAAACCTACTTGTTACTCAATTCTTAAACAGTTTAGTAACGCAATTGGACAGCCCTGTTCCATTAGTTTAGTATTTAGTATTAAATAGATAGTTACCTTACTTAGTTTTTATTTGATGGCATGCTTCGCAAGGTTGACTGAGGAAAGGAATTTTACAAAATCAGAATATATGATAGTGCCCTAATAATCGTTTTATCCCAATTAGCTTTCTTTCCTTCCTTCTTCCTCTCATTTCCCCTCTAGTTAATCTCTCTCCCCTCTCTCTTCCTCTTTCTCAATAGCCTCTCTCTGTCTCTGTCCTTGTCTCTTTCTCTCACTCTGTTTAGCCCATTAACATCATTCCAAAGTTAAACGATTTAAACAAATCCGAATACATTATGATATCATTAAATACGCTCTGTTTTTCTTTATCACTTCATCTGTTCTTTTCCTCTTCCTAATCCATTTTTTTCTCTGAAACTGTTACTCTCTTTTTTAAAAATCTGTTTTAAGTATACCCATCACTCCATCACTCTCACTAATTATCTTTCTATTCACTCTTTAAATACGTAATTCGCCCTTCCCCTTTTATCGAAATGTTTCAAGTGCGCATGAAGTTTTCAGGAAGAACAGCAATAAAGCAATATACCACACATTAGTTATGTTCATTTTACAAACATTTTGTTTTACAAGTATATTACATCGTCAACGTAAACTCTATTGCACAGTAATGTATACAAGTATTTAAAAATATATGCTGGCCGTAAATCCTACATGTTATTTTAATCTGCAAATTATAATGAAAAAGATTCCTTGATTACGTGAAACCTATATATCACTAAGCGATCAATACTGATAACTACAATCTTCAAGTATATATTGTTTAATAGTTAATGCCACTCAATGTTGGAGGTCATATAGAAACACAATTTTGATACATTGCTAAATGTATCTCGTATTAAGATATCACCGGAATCAGCACACAATTATCGTTGATAATTTAAGCGCATATCCTCACAATTTATATATTGTAAAATATAAATTTAAAAATGATAGATGAGTTTAATAAACTAATAATTTCATATGATTATTTAGTTTTATTTTATATTTGTATATTTACATAACACGTGGGAATTAAATAGAAAATACCATCCAATTTTAAGGATGAACATATTCTTTTTTGTTGTTAGCTGGGAAACTAGAGAACTATGAAAATATACGTGTGTTCACGATATGAGCCACGTACATCACGATATGTTACTCTCGTGCATTGCAGAATAAGTTATTAATTAAAATAAACCTTTCACTTTTTCATTGATAGATTTACATGTTTAATACTAACTAGCGTAAACTTACAGGCGTTGCCCGGGATAAAGGACATTTTAATTGCTTTATTATTTTTTTGGTTTTCACAGTTTTCCGTGTTTAAACTTATACAAAAAGGTACTAACATTATCGTTATAAGAGAGGAAAAATTGTTTTTGATTCTTCAACAAAATATATAACTGATTTCTTGAGATAATTTAGATTTTTGAAACATATCTCTGAACATATGTCTACACTAGACAATGTTTATAACTATTACGACGTATGTCTATGTGGTGTAAATGACATGCCACAACAATAACCAATGATAGTTGGCTAGTCAGAATCAAAGTTTATAACATCAGATTAAACTCTATTCACGTCCAACTATCTAAATCTCACAAGAAAATTTAAGGGTTTGGCGTGACATTATGATTATGATATTGAAACATCACACCGTTGTAACAATAATGAATATTGTAAAACAAATGTTGTATGGATGCTGAAAAATATATAGGGATACATCGATGTATAAGTTTCAATTATAATTATACTTTTATATGATGTTTCTGTAAAAAGGGAATCATAATAATTGTTCATTATGGAAACATTTATTATATTAAGTTAAAATAATCCTAATCAATAGAATATATTTTACCAATTACTTTTGAGCACGTAAAATATATTTATTTTAATTCATAAAATAAATATATACACGTTACAGATGTATTGCTGAATTCGATATATTTTTGTTAATCAACAGTTAAATAATAGCTGAAGCACAGCAGTAAAAAATAAATTATAGTGTAGTATTTGCTCTGATAATAAACTTAATATTCTCTATCCTAGGTAAGTTAAAGAACAACATTTCTAGAAATAGGTAATTTTATTTGTGTCCTGATCCAGAGTCCCAGTTATTGGGAACTACATTTTTACCAGATAAAAACGAACTCTGTGTCTAACTGTACAGTCGTAAAGATTGTACAATATAGTGAAAAATTAGGCAAACGAAATGTATGTTTCACCACGTTGTCGATATTCACCCTTTCATTCTACACACATACACAGACCAGATTATTTGGGATCTGCCAGGAATTAGTATTAAATGTATTAACATTACATTAGAACAACATCTCCAAATAAGAGAAATCCGTAGATGTTATTATCTCTAAACTGACGATTCCCGAGAGAATTAAACATATACATATGTAGATAAAAACAAATATTTATAATTAATTGTCGACTCCAAAGCTAGGCTGGGCACTGTAGTGAGTAGTATAAACAGAGCTGTAGTTTTAATGCATGTTCCTTAAGCAATCAAAGACACTTGGCAACGCGTCGTAAGTTGAGTAAAAAAACTTGACTCGAGTTCCAGGGTTCGACTAATCATCTAGTCACTGACAAGTCCCGAAATGAAAAACCGTATACGTATGCACATAAACGAAATATATATATATATATATATATATATATATATATATATATATATATATATATATATATATATATATAGCACTAGATAAAGTGAAAGAATTAAATAAGGTGCGAATCAAATTTTATTAGAATACAATATTCAGGCAAAGTACTTTAAAGTCCTTAAGTCATGAGTTTTCAAAATAAATCTCCTCAGAGGACCATTACCGCAATGAAATTACTGCAGGAACAAAAATTAAACTTTGATAATGTATTAAAAAAACAATTTAAACAATACATAAAAAGTATACAAAACATAAAATATATCGGCCGAAAACATACTTTTTTGTTAAACCTATACAGTTCATCCAAGTCATAAAGTTTAAAATAGTTCAAGAAAGATATTAAAGAGGTTGATTAAAAAACAATCCAGGTGGTGAATGGTAGTCCAAAAACGAAAAAGTTATCCAGGCTAGAAATGTGTTTGCTATCGATGCAGTCGATGACAGTGAACAGTGTATCCAAGGTGTATGCAAATTGATAAAACGATAGAAAAACCCAAATCATATGAAATATATATATATATATATATATATATATATATGTAATATCGGTCACAGGATGGGTAAAATTATTCCTCCAAAAATAAAATTCATACACTAAATTTAGTATACTGTACCAAGATTTAGATCAATATATGAGTATATTTAACATCATATCTAGAATGTTTTATCAAATTCTTAACCAAATCCGTTCGATGATTTTAATTTTAGAAAATGTCTCAAATTTAATCGTGAAAACTGAAATTATATATATATATATATATATATATATATATATATATATATATATATATATATATATATATGATTTTAAATCACATATAAATGATCTGAACCCTGTAGTCGAGTATCATCGACCTTATTTTTATTGGCCTAATCCCGGTCTTCACTGAATAAACTATCTTCTAAGTGATAAATATCTAATTCTCTCTCCGTCTCTCTCTCTCTCTCTCTCTCTCTCTCTCTCTCTCTCTATATATATATATATATATATATATATATATATATATATATATATATTAGTATTTCAGGTATCTACATTATATTTTATAAGGATATATGATTTGTTATGTATCAATTTTCAGTATTTACTTCAACAGTGCTCGATACGAAAGTAGAGTTAGGTAGTAAGCTATGTAAAAATATTCATGGCAATTAAGCTACACAGAGGCTTCCGGCTTTTATCCTCGGGGGGAATCTTAAGGCTAAAATGCGGCCAGCTGGTAAACCAATCAGCTTATTTGTTGTTCTCTCAGCCAATCGTTGGGCTTCCTGCGAACAAAGATCTTGTTGGTGTTACGTACTATATCCTGTTCTATTATTCTGTTTCCTCATGATTGGGCTGTATCCTGTTTCCTTTGTTGTGTCAATATAATATATGCACTTATTTTAACATGTGTCTCCTTGTATTTCTATTTTAGTTTTTAAATGTTTAAATTGCTAAGTTTTGGTTTAGTTTTTTTTGTTGTTGTTTTTATTTATTTGTTTATTTATTTATTTATTTATCAAGGGAAACAATATAAGTCACTATAAGTAAACGGTAAAAGAGATCACATAGACGAATTTACAAAGTAGGTTTACTGATTTGTTACTTGACTTTTTTGACTCAAAGATTTAGTTACCTCATCACTAAACGTTTATCACTTGACCACTTTATAATGATTTACAAAAATTATTCTGATTGCAAAAAAGTTTTACATTTTTAAAAATGTTGTACATTAAAAGAAAAAAGCATTTGTCACTTGAACTTAATGCTAAAAAGAATAGAAGTTGGAAGAAAATGCAGCAGACAATTTGAGAGAGTTTAATGTAAGTCAATTATGTCAAATATTAGTTAAATTCTAATGTATCAACATAAAATAAAACACATGTGCTTTACATGTGATACACAAATTATATTTATACTGACCTGTGCAGTAGGGATACATTTAAATTCAAGCAGATTCTACAGCTGAGAAAAGTCGGCAACAGCATACGCGTTAATTGAGGTAATGTGGTAAAGAGCAATCGCTCATGGATTCTTCAGATTTTGATTGACGCTTGAAACAAATTAAACTTTATTTAATGAATCACTTAATTAATTATTGTTTATCATTCTCTTTACATTGCCAATTTTACTTTACATTTAAATCTTCAAATTTCCATCATAGCATCAATATTTAAAGAGTTATTTCCACTTACTCTGTAGATTTCCAGGTGTATTTGTAAGAATATTCATCCACATGCATGTTTCAGTTTAGTTCACTTTTTTAGGCATTGAAGTTTGAGAATGTACGATGTATGTTTATTATATTTAAAAATAAATAACTAATAAGAAGAACTCTAAGCATCAGTGACCAGGTTCAACTGGAGTCACCTATACTTTGAGTTAGTGAAATTATTAGTAACAATTACTAATTGAGTTGAACCAATAACCATTATGCCATCACAATTATGAATGCATCTAATTAATTAGTGAACTTTTGATTTATTACTTCTAATCCGCTAGGACAAATAATTAATTCAAACTTTCATGCGTAATCTGCATGAGAGCAATAATAAAAAAATTCTAACCCACGTCATTAACATAATTTAGAAAAAAGAGTATATTTATTATAATTATAATAAACATTTACATTTTTGGATCAGTGTTACTATATTATTCAGTCCTTCTCATAGAGACAAAGTCACAACAAATTATATTGTAATAAATGTAACTTTAATTAAAACAGTAAGTTAGCAACAATAATTAATTCACAGGTAAATTTT
Source organism: Sepiola atlantica (assembly GCA_963556195.1). Lineage (NCBI taxonomy): Eukaryota > Metazoa > Mollusca > Cephalopoda > Sepiida > Sepiolidae > Sepiola > Sepiola atlantica. Next base: position 61,735,732 of record OY744536.1, read on the forward strand.
GAAACAAAGTAATATGTTAATAGAATATATCAATCAAAACCATGTGTCTTTACTGGGCAGCCCTACTATATTGGCCATTACTGCCAATAAAGGCACTACACAAATGACTATACCCCAACTGATTTAAAATTTTAATTTTAGAAATTCAGTTATAAATTTCTTAATGAGCTTGCAATTAAGAATAAATTAACTGTTTAACTTATAAAAAGTAAAAGTACACAATTAGAATTCAGTCAATTAAAACAGTTTCATTTTCTGTACATACCTACTACATGATTCTGTATTGTCCATAGCAACACAGCAACACTTGACTATACTTTAGGAATCAATTTTGAGATATAATTCACAAATTGAGTTATTTGGTAATGATAAATAGCAAAACAATAACAATATCTTATTTGATGTAATTTAGTAAAACCTATTTTTATAACATAATCAAAAATAACATCGGTATTTTCTGGAAACGCCTACTACATGATTCAGTACTGCCCACAACGAGAAATTCACGCATAACAATATCATGTTAATTAATTGAAAGTTTTTTCTTAAATAAGTAAAGTTATTAAAATAAGTTAAACAAAATAAATAATAAAGTTGTTTATAACTCATACCGCCGCTTTTAACCATCTAAAATAACCTAAAATTGCATAATTATTATTTAATTCTACTTCTTGTGTTTTTTTGTTCTTTTTATAAATACAAAAAATATGATGTTTCTTTTTAATTATTAGAGATTCAATTATCAATATGTTTAGAATTGTTAAAAATGATTATATTTCTTTCATTTAAACATCATATTTTAAAATAACAACATACATTTTACTTATTAGTAACATTTCATTTTTTTTCTTTTTAATTTATTAATTGCATATTTCTATTTAAATTCAATGATTTGTAAAAAAACATCAACATTTTAAGTATTTTAGTTTGAAGATTAAAGTAAAATAAGAAAAGATATGTTTCTATTTTAAATGAAAATATCAATAAATTAAAACACTGATTTTTAGAATAATAAGAACACATTTAAATGTCTGAGTTTCAAATAAGTTCAAATAATTTATAATTATTTACAATAACATATTTCATATCATTTTAAACTCAGTTAAATTATATATATATATATATACTCAATTGTTTAACATACAATTTCATTATGTTTGAAATGCAAAAGCTAAAAGTTAATCAAAAAGAATATTTCTACGTGCCAAAAAACTTTTAGAATTTAAAATGTTCTCATTATTGCAAAATAACACAGTCGTTTAATTAACTTTGAAATGTCTAAAAATATTTTTGCTAACATTGTAAAATATAAATATCACTTTTCTTGGCGTATTTCAAAAGTCTTAAGCATTCAAAAAAATTACATACATTTGACAAAAAATTTAATAAAATTATCCGTGCGATAAAATAACTGTCCGAGCGATCAGAATAGCAACAATTAGTTTGTCGACAGCAAACTATGTATGGAAAATTATAATCGGTATAATATTTAATTTTATTAATTTTAACGAGTATTTTAGATTGTTTATACAAGTTATAGATTTTTAATAGAATATTATTAGACAACTATCTTCAAGACGGGGTTCTAAAATTTTCCCTTATGCATTTATAATTTTATTAGAATATATATACATAGTTAATCTATATTTATTAAAAGGTTCCCTTTTACAATTTTAATTACTCTCAATGAGATTTTCTTTCCCTATCTTTTTTGAAAATGATATACAAATATCGACGAATATGTATCAGTTTTAACATTTCTATTTTGTTTTAATTAAAATATCAAAACCTTAATTGTGACCATTACATTTTATTTTTCCAAAGTGAAACTGGAAACTGAATGATTGTTTGTAAGTAAAACGTCGATGACGTCGTATATTGGATAGTGTGTGGCGGTGAATATCCAGTGTGTTTAATTAGTTATTATACTTTTGCCCTACCAAACATTTGAAATAAATGGTGAAAAATCTGCTGACCACTTTTTCAAACATGGTTTTCGGAATGTGCATGGTTTTCAATTTTTCCAATTTTGTTTGGTTTTCAAGATAAAATAATAATTAAATACGCTTCTAAGTACACATTCCTGCGTCAACGACAAGTCAATTATAAGTTTCAACTTATTAAACAAAAAATCGACTTAAATATTAAACGATATCGTGTAGCACGCGGTGTGCCACGATCATCAAAATACTTTCGCTCGTGACGCTCTAATATGAAAGAACTATACATATTCTGTAATAGCTTTTATACAACTATATTCTCCTCAAAGATATAATTCTAAATAATATCTAGGGAGTTTTATACACGAAGATTCGCTAAGAATTTTAAAGCAAGTAAACATGACTTTTTATTCGACAGTTTAAATGCTTCCAAATCCCTTAATTCGAACAGGACATAATGGATTTATTATTTCAACTAATTACAATATATTAAATAAGCTGACTTGTTTACAAAGACACCGAAATGAATTATGATTAATTTAATTTCGTAATAGTATTTTTATTTACTACTCTTTTATTGATATAATATTTTGAAAATATAGTACTTTTGTAGTTTACGGACCGGGTGGAAATACAGATATTATTTACAAAGCAATTATTTACATTGAGAGCAGGGCTTTGGTCACGATTCTATAAAGTAAACTAACAATTGAATAAACAAGAGATATCATAAAAATGTAATTTATTTGAATATCTAATCTCAAAACAAACCGTGTCCGTAAATATCAGACGCACTAAGAAGATAAAACAATAAGTGTTGTTATTTTCCTTTACAACTTTATTCTGCCAAGAACGGTTCTAAAAATCTATTTCCAATCGATATATATTTAATAATTACCGAATTTTCCTATCTTGACTACATTGACACATTTTCTTTTGTCGGATTTTCCGTTGCCGAGTTTTCCTTCGCCGAATTTTCCTTTGTCGAATTTTCCGTTGCACCAATGTAAAAACAAGGTCGGTTTTTTATCTGTGGAAAATGCAGATCTCTAAATAAGGGATTCCTGGATTGTAACAAAAATGAAAATACCTTTGTCTAGAAGAAGTTTTCCTTAACTGACTGAGGACAGACAATATTAAGTGTAGTATCAGAACATAACTATACTTCGCAATATTTATTTGCCATAAAAAATACAAAATTATACAAAAATGTATACTACATCATACTCCTAGCTAAAATGTCAACAAGTATTCAATCGTTCTAGTTTATTGATTTGGGTAGCCACTTTGACTTAAGGTTATTGATAGAGTTAAGTAATTTTTTGGGGGGGCGGACTGTTTCCACATGCATTTAGGGTTAGTTAAAGGATTAATTGAGTTTGTATTCGCCAACACCCAAATAAACAACACCATATATATATATATATATATATATATATATCCCTTTGCAAAAAGAATATTGTTATATGCTCTTAAAACGCTATCCTGATATCGATCGACCAGACATGGATGATAATTTTACATTAAATGTATATGCTAAACTCTGAATTCTGAAATTATTGTTTTTCGTTCCAAACACGTAATCGCTTAAAAAAGGATAATATTGTATTTTTTAGGGAAAGAGGCCTGATTGTATCTATTTCCAAATTTATAAAAAAATTGTTTAAATGTTACATACTCAAATAGTCTTTAAAGTCTTCCAGTACGACATGAAAACATTAATATGTAAACTGTAGAAAGTATTAGTTATTTAGCGCAATAATTGTATAAATATTTTTTTAAATGTTCCACTAAAAGCATTTATAAAAAGTCCACTGTTTCAATTTCATAGGGAACATTATTGATTCCACCGCCAGGAAAACAATACGAAACAAATAGAAAAAAAGATACAGATAGTTGGGGGGGGTTAACATCATACTTAAGAGTTAACATCTTCACTATTGCCAATTATTCTTCATGTTCTTATATATATTTTTTTAATTTGCAACTTTTTTTACCTTTCGTACATGTAAACGTGTGGCTTCATTTTTAGTTTCGCGTTTTTTGGCCTTTTTTCCTGAAAAATGTAGCTTCAAAAGCTAATTATCCCTTATTTTCAACTAAAAGTCGCACAACTCTGTTTCTATGGTACCAATCATTTTAATAGAAACATATTTAGAATGAGCTCACCAAGTTCTATCTTTCTATTTTACACTCGTTAATATTTATTTTATAATTTAAAAAGGTATGTCGAGTGAAATGGCATAAGGAGCGTTACTTGTTTTAAATAAACAAAATGATGCTCATTAAAATACAATGGGGGGATGCGCTATCCTACACCCTGCTGACCTCTTCTATTTCCGATAACTTTTTTCTACTGGACCTAATTTTAATTAAATTCATGTTCAAAAAAGAATCGGGACTAGTGAATTCTAGCGCAAAAACCGCATCGAGTTTAGGTGAAAACTCAATGATATATGTTTTGCTAACGACGCTGCAGAAAAGCTTGACTTTTGCGGTGAACAGCTCAGTTTAGTTCCGATTTATAATTGGTGACCAACTACAGTTTGCAAAGCTTATAATTAAATTCTGGCTGGCGAAATCTGTATTTCATATGACACGGATTGTGGCAAGAAATGTTTACTTCAAAACTAACACCAGCTAGTTTATATATAATAAACCGTTGTCTTTTAATTTTAATGAGAAGCTTCTCATTTGAACAAGCTACATGTATCAAAATGGAACTATACTTGATTTTACACAGGCCAGACATGATGATCACACATTAAATCTGCTGTCATTCTAACGATCACTCAACCACAAGTTTGGTATGATGGCTAATATAATTTAAACCGAACTCCTGCGTTAACTATTTGACTGCAGTTTAAGATTTTAAGTAAAATCCAATGTCTGTAAAAATGCATTACTGCACAACTTTAAAGCTATAATCTTTTTTAAGTCACTATATTTCATTAACATTGTTTAATCAATATGCATAGAAGAAGAATTTTTTGATCGTTATTTTTTTAGTTTTTTGTTAATTTCATTCAACATTTCTGAGCGAGATTATCTAAATTCAGACGGGAATTCATGTATTTTATTGTTGCTTTTCATAATATCGAAATCCGTTTCCAAATATTTAACCTCTTTTCAAAATGGCTACCAAATATTTCTTTGTTTACGTAAGCGTTGGACTTATAACGATCGAACTATTCAATATTCATCGTCGCCAGCTGAATACAAGAGGCATTATTTAAATAATTACAAGCTTTACAATTCGTTTTTTTTAGTGTACGAAGTATTGTATTCAGAAGTTTGTATTCGTTCATGGTAATCTAACAATACATATTTCTGTCAATAAAAGAAGTATATATATATATATATATATATATATATATAAATATATATATATATATATATATATATATATATAGTCCAATTGTAATCAGCATAATCCATGCATACGGAAATGAAACTAACGGCAATTCCATTGACGTAAAAGACGCAACCTGTTAAACAAACTTCAACGTCCAGAAGATAAGCAGAAAGAAAAACACTTTACCACGATATGAACACACAAAGAAAAGCGGTAGTTTGTCTCAACATTGATTGGATACCAGGATCAATCAATCAATACAGAAATGCGACAGAAACTAAATACAGTTATATGTTAAACACTGCCAAAAAATACAAAATAAAATCCATGTGTAGCATATTTATATATTACCGACAAACAGTTTATTTGTTTTTGACACTTGATGATTATTCGACGAATAATCGAAAAGGGTCGATAAACCTATGGTACATTTATTATTTGTGTTATTCTACTACAAAAAAGACTGTTAGATAATTAAGAAAATGAAAAAATATAATTAGACAGACGAATTCTGTTTTTTAAACAATATTCGCATAAATAAATAATTAAATAAATATATATATATATATATATATATATATATATATATATATATTTCATAGACGTACCGGTATATTAGAAGATACTGTAACGGCTTTTTTAAACCGAAAAAAGGTAAAGCCATTTGTACGTCTCTGAAATATGTAACATATCGTTTTTGAATTTATCTCTCACATTTTTTCCATCTACCACTTTATTGATTTCGTTTTTACCTATCCCGACGCACATTTATATATATATATATATATATATATATATATATATATATATATATATATATATATGTATATATATATATATTATTCCTAGCTATTCATGCTTATGTTTCATTTTCTCCGATCTTTACATTGATTTTAACCTACAATACTTTTACAACGGATTGCTCCATTCAATTATTTTGTTTGGGCTTTTAAGAGCTTTTGGATTGGTTATTCGAAATAGTTTGTGTTCTGTGATATACGCGACACTGCTGGCCGTACTTCCGTTTTCTATCCACTCCGAAACGAATTTCTGCAACGTTTTTCTTCACTCTCTACGGATCCGACTTTTCTCCTATGATCAAACTTCTCTGTTCGCAATCTAACTTCCCTCTCCCTCCTCCCCCAATCACTCCTCTTTTATCTCTTCCATTTCCAATCAGGAGCATCTCATTTGCATACCTCGTAGTCACCCTGTAGGCATTTAAAGAAACAAGTCGGCCATTCTTGTTTCCTTCTTCTTCACACGAGGTAAGCCACGCAAAAACGCGGTCGGTCGTTCTTGTTTTCTCTTCTTTTTCCTCATTTACACCACACGCCCCCCTTGATCTTCGAGATCAATAGGATACTTCGTTATCCTCCATCCAAGCAGGCCGCCTCCTCTCACGTCGAGGCCTCTGGGGAACAACTTCTTGGGGGTTAACATTTTCAGGTTCACTACAACGTGGGTCTAAGTCAGGTAGAGTCGCATCATTTGCTTCTCGGTGGCCCTCGATTTCCTCTTCTTTACTGCCCTCACTGCGTACCGGCAGTGTCATGCGACGCAGGTCTAGGATATGCCGGGGAACGCCGTTCACCATCACATTGTTCTTCGACCGCAATCCCGTTACGACCCCTTTTTTCCAACGAGTGGTACACTGTGCATTAGGGGGTTTCACCCATACCTCTTCACCTACTTTGATAGTGGCGTCCTCACTCTCGATTCCTGCTGTTTTGTTGCACGGGTGCCGCCACTTATATGTGAAAACGGCCCTATGAGGGACAGTTGTCTCGTCTTGTTTGGTTTTTGGCGAGATGTTGTACCAAAACACCGCCTCTATGGGTGATACGTTGCTTTTTTCCGCAGCGGCTTTAATGGTGCGATGATTCCTCTCCACTATTCCGTTGCCACTCGGCCGATACGCTGCTCTAAAAAATTGCCTTACTCCCCACTTATCGCATACCCCTTTAAAGGCTTCAGATCGGAAAGCGGGCCCATTGTCCATCAAGAGTTCCTCAACCGGCCCTCTCTCCAAAAATATCTCCTCGATGACCCCTCCGATCGCCCATGCCGCTTCTGCCCTGATTTCTCTCCAGATGGCAAACCTTCCCGGTCCACAGTCGACCATCGAGAGATACAATTTGTGGCGATAGTGCGTCACATCAATAGCCAATCGCTTCCAGTCCTCCGCGACGTGCAACTGTCCTGTTTCGTGTCTGGACGGTCTAGGGTCAATTGATTGGCACTCTCGACAGTTCTCCACCACTTCCCTAACCTCCTCCTCGGTGGTCTCCGGGTAAACCTCTCTGGCTAGGAATAACGTTCGTTCCCGACCAAAGTGGTGCATTTTGTGTGACTCCTTGACTTCTTCCCCTGCATAGCATACCGAGGAGACCTCCTTTCCCTCCTGCAGCCAGGCCTTCTTCACGCGTGTCATCGAATCCGCCTTGTTTTTTTCTGATGGGACCAACACGACAGATACTCTTAACTGGAACTCCGCTATTAGATCGGCGAGCGCTCCGAGTCTGCGCTTGATCAGCATTTCCGCAGCACCTTTGGTCTTAACTCTCTTATCGCCAGTTACTGCCGACCGAATCCACGATGCTGCCGTTGCCGAATCGGTTTTAATTTCAATTATTTTCAATCCCCACTTCAGGGCCAGATTGAGTCCTTTCATAACGGCATCTAGTTCTGCTACGTTGATATGGGAGAAGTCGTTGGTTTTTCTTAGCCATGCCGCATCCTCCACAGTTACGCCTCCCATCTCTAGTACGACGCCCAACGCCAGGTTACTGGCATCGCACCAAATCACACCCGCATCTCCGCTGCTGACATACCAGTCCCCTTTCACTGGGTCCTCATTCCTCACCCTCGCAATGATATCTTGCAGCATGTTCATAACCTCCTTCGTTACACGGCCCTCCCAGCCAGCAGTGCCTGCTAGTCGTTTAATAAAACTACATGCTATCCTGAGCCAGCCAGCGATAGGATAGTGCCCGACCAGCCTCCCGCAGACTGAGAAAAGTTCTCGCTTCGTCAGCTCAGATCCGACTTCGGGTATTACACTCCCTCGTTCGAAGACAAGGCTTTCTTTTCCATCTCGCCTTAGTTTCAACCCCAGCACTCGTCCTCCATCCAGGGCCTCCGCCGGTTTTGCAGTTAACCCATACTTCTCGACATGGCTTCTTACTTTCTCCGCTGTCACCTCTGCCTCCTCCACCAGAATGTCGTCAATGTACGAACTAGTGGCCTCCTCCACTGAACGGTCTTTGCTCAGCACTGTCTTCAGCACGGCAGTCATAATTTTGGGGGCTGAACTCAGCCCAAAGCCTAACCTCGTCAGACAATACACTCGCCCCTTGTACCGGACCAGCTGGTACTGCCAGAGTTTTTCATCTACATGGATCTGCAGATATGCCGATTTCAGATCGACAATTTTTGTGGCCCGTCCCATTCTTCTCCATTTCCTCATGACCTCCTCACATACGTCGATCCCCGTTCCAGTGTGGCAGGCTACGTGTCTGTTCAATTCTCTGAAGTCCAGTACGGGCCTAATCTTGTTTTTTGTAGGCTGAACAACCGCCAGTAGTGGCAACACTCCTTTTTCTTCCCCTGTCCACGGTTTCAGAATTCCTTCTTTTATCCACCTCTCCACTTCTTCCTCAAATCCTTTTCTTATTTCTCCTCGCAGGGTGTTTTCGTAGCAGCCCACTTTATTCTGTAGTTCCGGGGGTCCGGAGATCCATTTCCATTCCACCGTCCACCTCACGCCATCAAACTTTGCCAGGAAATCTTTGTCCTCAATGCAGCAAACCTCCGGTTTTGGTATTCTGATGGTTCTATCACCTTCCACTCCTGCCATCCCCACTGCGCCGAGACGTCCGAACGTCACTTGGCTCCCTCGTAACGTGGCGCCCCCCAGTCGGTTAATTGCACTCATACCTATAATCACGTCAACACCACCGACCAGATGATTCAACACTAAGGCTCGCAGTCCAATGGACACCCCTTGCACCATTACTTCCGCTGTCGTCTCACCTAGGCACTTCACATCCCTGCCATCCACGGTCCTAATAGTCCTGGTTCCGCTCCATGACCTAGCGACATTCCTCGCTAACAACGTTGTAGTACAGCCTGTGTCGACAAGGGCTATGGCTTTCTTCCCATTGACTACTACCGGTAACCGAGGCAACGTTCCATCATGCGCCATCTCCGCACAGAAGGGGTAACCACTGGCGCAATAGCTCCCCTTCACTCGTTTTCCCTGGTGCCGTGCAGCAACACAATAGCGACTAAGGTGCCCCACTTGTCCACATCGGTAGCACGTGATCCCCGGTCTCGGCTCTTTGCAGTCCTTGATCAGATGAGGGCCCTGGCACCGGAAGCACTTGATTGCAGGTCTCCCCTCCTGTCGCCTCGCCGGCTGCCTCTCATTCAAGTGAGGCCTCATGCACATATTTCCACCCACAGCTGCAGCCACGATTGGGCTTTTAACATTTTTCACTAGGACTCTGGCGTGAACCAAGATATCGTCCACTTTCATAGTATGGATCCCAGTGATTCTCTGCATGTTCGTAGAGATTTCCTCTGGGAAGCCGTTAACTAGGTACAGCTTTACCGTCATCTCCAGGCTCCTCCCCACGTAACCAGCCAACCCTGCCAGTCTCCTGATCTCTGCCGCAAAGACGTCAACCGACTCGCCGGTCCACCTCAAACTGGAAAGCTTACCAAGTGCTTCGAATGGGCCCTCAGCGAAGGCCAATTTCAGCCTTTGCTCCACTGAGGCAAGGTCTTCCTTGTCTTCATCTTGCATCTGCTGGTAAATCGTGAGGGCTTCCCCCTCTAAGTATAGCGGCAGCAGGGTGACCACATCTTCTATCTTTTGCAGCTTCGCCACCATCTTTAATTTCTCCAGCCACTTAATCAGGTCACCCTCCCCAGTAAAGGGTCTCAGCATGTGAGTGCTCAGTCTCCACTCAGCCATGGTAATTTGCTCGATGAGCCGAAATAGCTTGTGATATACGCGACACTGCTGGCCGTACTTCCGTTTTCTATCCACTCCGAAACGAATTTCTGCAACGTTTTTCTTCACTCTCTACGGATCCGACTTTTCTCCTATGATCAAACTTCTCTGTTCGCAATCTAACTTCCCTCTCCCTCCTCCCCCAATCACTCCTCTTTTATCTCTTCCATTTCCAATCAGGAGCATCTCATTTGCATACCTCGTAGTCACCCTGTAGGCATTTAAAGAAACAAGTCGGCCATTCTTGTTTCCTTCTTCTTCACACGAGGTAAGCACCGCAAAAACGCGGTCGGTCGTTCTTGTTTTCTCTTCTTTTTCCTCATTTACACCACATGTTCACTGTCCAAATTAATGATGTGTTTATAACCAGAATTGTTTAATTGTTTCTTCCTGGTGCTTTCATTATTACAACTATTTCATGTATATTTACTTCGGATGCAATTTTCATTATTACAACTATTTCATGTATATTTACTTCTGATGCAATTTTCATTATTACAACTATTTCATGTATATTTACTTCTGATGCAATTTTCATTATTACAACTATTTCATGTATATTTACTTCTGATGCAATTTTCATTATTACAACTATTTCATGTATATTTACTTCTGATGCAATTTTCATTATTACAACTATTTCATGTATATTTACTTCTGATGCAATTTTTTTATTCTTTTAAACTCGTTACTCATATGATTATTTTTAAAACGTAACTTTTCCTTCCCTTCAATGACCATTCATTTATTTATTTAAGTTTGTTTTCCGTAGCCGTTCTTCCATTTGACTGATTTTACAATCACGAATATATTAATATTCCGGAAAAACTGAAAGCCATTTACGCATATAGAAAAACAAATACTTACATTTAAAAAAAAATAACGGATAATAATAATAATAATAATAATAATAATAATAATAATAATAATAATAATAATAATAATAATAATAATAATAATAATAATAATAATAATAATAATAATAATAACAACCATTTGGCTGACACATAATTATATTTTCTTTCTTTATCCTTTTTTCTAGATAAAACATTTTTTTTCGCAACAAACAACAGATGTTACTTTCAGTAATGATAATTATTAAAACGGACAATGATAATTGAATTTCAGCTGCTAACATCACTTAATACAGTTCTCTTCTTACTTTCTTTTTTTTTACAATTTAAATCATTGTCAGGCTTCCCTTCCTTTTTCTTCTGCGGTTTTAAGAGTATGTCGTTCTCTTGCAGTGCCTCTTTTTCCATTGTTTTTTTTGTTTTAGCTAAAACCACTCACAAATTATTATTATTATTATTATTATTATTATTATTATTATTATTATTATTATTATTATTATTATTGTTAGTAGTTGTATCATTTTTCTTCTTCGTGTCACTATACATATCGACGTAATAGTAGTAATAATCTCAGTAATTATCATATTGATATTGCAACTGAGACGGTTATTATTATCATTAGACGTAGTAATAGTTATAGTAGTAGTAGTAGTAGTAGTAGTGTTAGTAGTAGTAGAACTAGTAGTATTATAATTAGTAATAATTATAGTAGAGTAAGTGTAGCAATAGTAGCGTTAAGATTGTCACATGGACGATTAGTTATCCGGTTAAAGCAAGGCATGTCATTTTTGTTGTTGTTTTTATTAATAACTATTATGCTTGCAGACTCACTTATTCATGTGTTCTTGATTTATTTTATAGCGTGACTCCTGTTACATACGCATTACAACTTATTGACATTATTATAAATATTGTTAGAGTTATATTTATTATTATTCAAGTGTAGTAGGTGTAGTAGTAGTAGTGTTATTAAAAACCCGTTTTCTAAATCAAAATTACTTCCAATTTTTTCAGTAGTCTTTTGTAGCTTCTACTTATATGTTTTGCGTGGTACACTCAACCCAGTAGACTTTCTCTTTTTGTATACTGACGCGCTGGCGCTGCTCTATTAAGTGTCGCTGTTATCATCAGCATCAGCATCATCATCATCTAATAGGCTGCATTTTCCTTGACTGGTTTCTAGAAAAGAAATGGCGAGATTGACGGAGAGTTAAAATTGGTATTCATCTTTGAGATGAATTTTCGTCATACAAAAAAAACACTATCACATTAACATTAAATCATCATCATCATCATCATCATCATCATCATCATCATCATCTAGTAGGCTGAATTTCACTTAACTAGCCGTGTTCTTTATTACAATAAAGACTTCTCATTGACAGAAAAGAAATGGCGAGATTGACGGAGAGTTAAAATTGGTATTCATCTTAGAGATGAATGTTCGTCATACAAAAAACACTATCACATTAACATTAAATAGAGCTTTACCAAAATGTTCTTCTTTACTTAACTACTTATTTAGAGGGAAAGATGAAGAGTGGACATACACGTGGCGATATCAACATTTTTTAGAAATGTTATTCCCATCTTTTTTTGTTTAATTACATCCTCAATTCGCGTCCGTTCATCACCGTTTCCAAAAATTGACCCCGGAAAAAACACGTTTTTGTTTCACACGATATTGAGACGTCACTGCTTACAGGGGACACTGAATTTGTAATAACACATTTGAATCTGACTTTCATTACACTGCCTACTTGAATCTAACCAGCAGTTCATGCCATGTTTACATTTTTGTCCCTGGAGCGGACCTGTTTTTTTTTTAGATTTTCGTGTGAATATAACGTATACGGGTCCAACTAGATACTAAATCAATACTAGCTAATGTAATCGTTCTTCGCTTGCGTTTACACATCATGTAAAAGTATTAGTACTACTTGTAATAGTAGTAGTACTATTAGCACACGAACAGTTATTATTATTATTATTATTATTATTATTATTATTATTATCATTATTATTAAAAGTAATAGTGGAAGTATTTATACTTACACATGCTCGATTAATGATAGGATTAATGGGGGAATGCATTATTACCATAATACATTATTTTACCATACCACCATTCTGAAGTGCAGGGTGCCCCTCCCCCCAAAGAAGTTTGGTGTTTATATTTTCCGGAACATAATGATAATTGCATCCACAATTACAGCAGTAGTCTGTATAATTCAAATAATACAAATTATAAATTATTATCTGAACTCTCATATTAGGTGAACACATCTCAAATGGATGTGTTCCTGTTTTATTTAATCAAACCATGCATATCTAATGCATGCGCACTCATGTTTATTTGTTTAGTCGGACGTGTATACAATTGCATTCCTATTCAAAAGTTAAACTAAAATCTTATAGCAATAAAAGACAGAAATCAATAACTACTCTGCACCAACATGGCTGTTTTTGTGTGCCTAAATCTTGTTGTGCTCCTTGGCCATTCAATTCTGCATTTTCAGACTAATCTCTCCCACAAATAGATTAAAACAATATTAAAGTTCAACTTTTAGAACTCCGTAATCTTTCAGTCGGACTCGAGAATCTGTACAAACTTTCGAACGGAACTCTTTATTTAATCAATGAGGGGAGCTTGCTCTCGTTCCATTAGCTATGAGTTTGTGAAAATTTTTAGTAATTCGTAAATGTATTATTTTACACTGCCTGTATTGAGGACTGAAACGTTGTCGGCAGTATGTTATATATCAATTAAAGTAATGTATATATATATATATATATATATATATATATATATATATATATATATATATATATATATATATATATCTGCACTGCCTACTACTGTGGAATATATATACTTGTTTATATGGAATTGAATCATACAATTCTCGTCGTGATGATACTACTGCACTACAACAATATATATATATATATATATATATATATATACACATATATATGTATATATATACATATATATATATATATACATATATATATATATACATATATATATATATATATACATATATATATATACATATATATATATATATATATATATATATATCTATGCTGATTTATTTTAGATATCTACTATAATTATACCGGTCACAAGACGAGTTGAATTAATACCCAAATGTGTTGCACCAATTTTATGTTTATGTTGTATTATTACATCGAGATATATTTATACTAAACCTCATATATAGAATATGTATTCCAATGTTGTTCAACATTTATTAGAGTTTTCTAATTCCATGAAATGTAAGACTTAAGTTTAAGAAGCCTCATGAAGAAATTTCAATTCAGGAAACCTTATTTAATTACTTAATTGATGTCTAATAAATATGGATCAAATTCTATCGAAATCTGAAATATGTGAAATTCAAAATGTAAGATGGTTGCCATATCATGCCCCTAACACCTTTTAAAAATTAAACAAAGAAACATCTGTAAAATAATTAACTATTAACACCTATGGTAAAAGTCGGCGGTTTCCAATTTTTTTACGAGCTGATTTCCCTTTATCTATTCGACCTTTACAACATATTTCTAAGACGCCTATAGAGTGCCCATTTTCATATTAAAGATTATAGTTAAACAAATCGACCGAAATATCTTTGTTCAGCTCTTATGAAGCGTTTGCGGACTTTTCATGAAACATAATTAACAAAATATAACCTACATTCCACAACCTTACGCCATGCAGCTAGGTGTAAATATCCATAATGATCGGTTAATAAGTGTACATATACATTACGCAATAGTACTTTCTAAACATACACGCATATCCAACATAATATATATATATATATATATATATATATATATATATATACAATAATATTTTTTATAAATATTAAATATTTAAAATATACCTAGAGACATCGATGTTTCATGCTAACGCAATCTTCAGTCTAGGAACTAGTTCTCACCGGTCACCGGGCGCGAACTCCGAACACAAATCGCCACTGATTCGTAGTCGAAGATCTAACCCGAAGGCCACTGGAAACTAATTAGTAAATAAAGGGGAATTTCAACTGTAAATAGTAGAATTACTACTATCCACCAAGTAATTGAGAGTGATCAACGAGTCGGATCATTGCATATAGCTATTTGTACTACTTGTTATTGAAGCTCCACGAAAAGTGCCCAGCCTCTGTGGGAGGGGGCTGATAAACAATAATATTTTTTATAAATATTAAATATTTAAAATATACCTAGAGACATCGATGTTTCATGCTAACGCAATCTTCAGTCTAGGAACTAGTTCTCACCGGTCACCGGGCGCGAACTCCGAACACAAATCGCCACTGATTCGTAGTCGAAGATCTAACCCGAAGGCCACTGGAAACTAATTAGTAAATAAAGGGGAATTTCAACTGTAAATAGTAGAATTACTACTATCCACCAAGTAATTGAGAGTGATCAACGAGTCGGATCATTGCATATAGCTATTTGTACTACTTGTTATTGAAGCTCCACGAAAAGTGCCCAGCCTCTGTGGGAGGGGGCTGATAAACAATAATATTTTTTATAAATATTAAATATTTAAAATATACCTAGAGACATCGATGTTTCATGCTAACGCAATCTTCAGTCTAGGAACTAGTTCTCACCGGTCACCGGGCGCGAACTCCGAACACAAATCGCCACTGATTCGTAGTCGAAGATCTAACCCGAAGGCCACTGGAAACTAATTAGTAAATAAAGGGGAATTTCAACTGTAAATAGTAGAATTACTACTATCCACCAAGTAATTGAGAGTGATCAACGAGTCGGATCATTGCATATAGCTATTTGTACTACTTGTTATTGAAGCTCCACGAAAAGTGCCCAGCCTCTGTGGGAGGGGGCTGATAAACAATAATATTTTTTATAA
Source organism: Sepiola atlantica (assembly GCA_963556195.1). Lineage (NCBI taxonomy): Eukaryota > Metazoa > Mollusca > Cephalopoda > Sepiida > Sepiolidae > Sepiola > Sepiola atlantica. The sequence continues at coordinate 61,751,804 of OY744536.1, forward strand.
ATATTAAATATTTAAAATATACCTAGAGACATCGATGTTTCATGCTAACGCAATCTTCAGTCTAGGAACTAGTTCTCACCGGTCACCGGGCGCGAACTCCGAACACAAATCGCCACTGATTCGTAGTCGAAGATCTAACCCGAAGGCCACTGGAAACTAATTAGTAAATAAAGGGGAATTTCAACTGTAAATAGTAGAATTACTACTATCCACCAAGTAATTGAGAGTGATCAACGAGTCGGATCATTGCATATAGCTATTTGTACTACTTGTTATTGAAGCTCCACGAAAAGTGCCCAGCCTCTGTGGGAGGGGGCTGATAAACAATAATATTTTTTATAAATATTAAATATTTAAAATATACCTAGAGACATCGATGTTTCATGCTAACGCAATCTTCAGTCTAGGAACTAGTTCTCACCGGTCACCGGGCGCGAACTCCGAACACAAATCGCCACTGATTCGTAGTCGAAGATCTAACCCGAAGGCCACTGGAAACTAATTAGTAAATAAAGGGGAATTTCAACTGTAAATAGTAGAATTACTACTATCCACCAAGTAATTGAGAGTGATCAACGAGTCGGATCATTGCATATAGCTATTTGTACTACTTGTTATTGAAGCTCCACGAAAAGTGCCCAGCCTCTGTGGGAGGGGGCTGATAAACAATAATATTTTTTATAAATATTAAATATTTAAAATATACCTAGAGACATCGATGTTTCATGCTAACGCAATCTTCAGTCTAGGAACTAGTTCTCACCGGTCACCGGGCGCGAACTCCGAACACAAATCGCCACTGATTCGTAGTCGAAGATCTAACCCGAAGGCCACTGGAAACTAATTAGTAAATAAAGGGGAATTTCAACTGTAAATAGTAGAATTACTACTATCCACCAAGTAATTGAGAGTGATCAACGAGTCGGATCGTTGCATATAGCTATTTGTACTACTTGTTATTGAAGCTCCACGAAAAGTGCCCAGCCTCTGTGGGAGGGGGCTGATAAACAATAATATTTTATATATATATATATACACACACACACTGAAGAGATTGTGAATGGGTTCCTTACTTCTTAAACAATAATTGTAATTTGAGGTGTTCAAAGGGTGCCTGTAAATGAATTCATATTTCTTTTACAAGAGAATATATTAACTTCTAAGCGTCAAATGTAATATTTAATTAATAAAAGAAATTCAATGATTAACAAACATGAACATAATTTGAATTGAAAATTGAGTGTGCTTTTAACACGTGTTAAATTCAAACAATACCTGCAAAACTCAATTGTTTGGAATTTACCACACTTAACATTTAGATTATTTGGCCTACGTATGCTTCAATAGCGATGATCTAGTTAATTGAAATATTTATTAATGGAGAAATCCGTCTATATTTAAAAACTTAACTAGCTAATAAACGTCATTGTTTCTCGCCCAGAACTTCCCATATGTGGAACACATGAACACGGGAGTGCTTTCTTACGGACTTCAACAGAGTCATCTTCAAGTGACCACTAATTGAGACATGGATTAAGAAAACAAAAATAGCTCAATCAATCATGCGTAGTTTACGCTATCCCCCATTAATAACTTTTGTGTGTTATGTTTACATATATATCGGGTGAAGGTAAGTTTATGTAAAAGCTTGGTGTCGGGCTGTATAAAATGTAGCATAAACACCACTGTTGAGTGTAGTACAGTATACTTGATAACTATCGTTGTGTGTTTATTTTGAGGCCAAACTCTCTGGGACACAATTTCTTCAGCAAATACTAAATCACATGTATGGATTCCATTTATTTAAGTAAGCAACTAAATGCTTCTTTAGTTCAACCGGCATTTTTTTCTGCTTTTCGGTGACAGGGATGTTTTATGAGGTTTATCTACAAAATGTCCTTTGATAGTTTCGTCCAAAAATATCTGTAATGTAATGTATCATTCCGTCGGTCCGTCTGTCCTATTCTAAAACTCACATTTGAATTGACAAATGCAGTTATCGAAGGACGCAACTTTTTTCTCAGATTCGTTCAAGCATCCGTATCAAATACATTCTCAAAGGTAAGTTTCAGCAAACCGTTTTGGCTGCGTCCAGCTATTTTACTTATAAGTGCTATCTGTCGGTCGTACTCTCACGCTTTTTTCTAAACATTATTGTTATTCCTATAAATGTCAATTGAACGTCTTTAACAGTAGACATATAGATTTTAATGTCCCATAGAGTTTGGCTAAACACCATATTTTCCTATACTTTCCCTTCCAACTCTCCTCGTATTGCGGAATTGAAACCTATCGCCTACTCAAAGTAAAGGGGATTTTATTAATATCATGGTGCTTAATGTTTTTCTATGACCTAGATCAGAACCAAATCAGACAATAAGATCCAAAATGTCCACGCAATAATCACGATTAGTGAAATGTTTTACCTGAAGGTAGGTGTAATAAAATAAGATACGCGCACTTTTAATGATTTTCTCTCTGCCCAATATTGTCGCATTTAGGAAGTAATTACAGCGATAACCTGCGTTGATGTCATCTACTGATTCTAGCGATCACCTGGCTTGTTATTAGGGTCAGTCTTGTGCAAAGTTGAAGAACACAAGACGAGCATTTTTAATACGTTGATTGGTTTTGATCGGAGCAATAAGGAACGGCATTTATCTTCAATTTTCTCTGTCAGCGGTTGATGGCATCGCGTAATAGGATAGGCACCTGATCAGAGGTGACGGTGGTTAAGTGGATATCGACACGGACTGAAGACCTGGGTGTTCCAAGATCGAATCCAGTCGCTTCAACAGTACCACTATCACTTAGGGATTTTGGCAACCTTCTCGTGGTCATTCCCGTAAGTATCCGATGTCTTTCCAGAAAGATTTCTAACTAGAAACTAATGCCAACACCAGAATCATCTGATTCACACAAAAGAAGAAGAAGAAGGAGTATTATAAGCGTGTTAAGGTTTGACACAACATGTACGCGAGCGAAAAAACTAGATGAATACCTAAAAGTACACGAACAATATATATGTTATCCGATATCCACATTAATCAATGAAGGCATACTAAATATTTGGCTCGATTGTGATTACGGAAATATTATTTTGAAGAGCTAGTTCATTTCTTTTTAATTTAAAAACTTCATTCGAAGTTAGTCTTTACTCTTTCCTTGATATATCTGTCTCCGTTAAAGATAGTTGGATTAAATGGAAAACTCTATTTTTTTACACGCAGCGTAAAACTACCTGGGAAGAGTACTGGGTGTTGCAATCTATTATTTTAAAAATATTTGTTTTTTGTCTTTTTTCATACAACTACATTTAAGTACCTGATACTATGTGTAAACTATTTCCGTTCAGTAAAAAGTAATCTAGGTGTTTTTATTTTAATATTTTTTTTTTAAGAAGTATTCACTGCATTAAAAAAAATAATTTAGTTAGCCGGTACCGGCGACATTCTGAACTATTTATACATCGAACTGAAATTGTTAAATAACTAGATTATCACTAAATATACATTCAATACATATTAAATATAGATTGACTGTGGTTGGACATAGAATGTTAATATAATTTAATTGTATTATTAAACATTGCTAATATTTAACACGAAGAACTGCTTCTTTCGAATTGCCATATTAATTTCATCCGCAGAGATTTCCGTATGACTTTCCGCGAAATTTATGGTACTATTTTTAAAAAATACACCTAGATTAGATTTTCATTTCGGTTACACTGTTTAATAATTCTTCCCGTCTCGGATGATGTTGGGGTACTTATTTAAATTGTTAGTTTGATATGAAAGTCAATTTACGTTACTTATATAGAATACAGATGTATTCCTTTGTAAGTTGCTTACATATATAATGTTTAATTTTTCACTATCTCGTTGCATTACATTTGTATATTTCCATTATCTACTCATCTTGATATATATATATATATATATATATATATATATATATATATATATATATATATATATACATATATTTGGGTATGTTTGTATATTTATATAATTGTGTTACACGATTAATGATTGCACTAATCAACATATAATTATGAAGATGTGAACACAGCTGCTTGGCGTACGGAGTTCACATGTATGGTATATTATGTGTAATTTATTTCTATGACCAGTCTGTAAAAAAGGGGTTGAAGCCCTTACGTATAGGTTAAACTTAAATACTATAAGATAATTAATATCGCTGTTCGACGCACATATCTCTACATAAAATGTTTTCCATAAGATATTAAACAGGAATGCAGCGGAAGCATCTAATATCATCCAAGGCGGGCTCTTACAATTCTAACATTCCTATCTGCTCTCATCCGAACAATTTTGTTGAGATGTTGCACTGAGCTGTCCGTAACATACGAGATGAAAATCACATCGGCCACTTCCTCCCAAACGAAAATATTTATATACGAATAATTAAAAAGATCTGCAACTAAAGATAACACACTTATTAAGCTAACATATAGGCACGCGGACGAAAGCAATGCGATTGGTTAGCCGACTGGGTGTGAAATCTGAAAAACACAATTTTTTAATTTCTTATTTTATAAACAAATCACAGCTTTCATGATGTGCGAGTTTGTGTTCGAAAATATTGTATTAGTTTCAAATTACCTTAAATAATATATTTGATCCTTGTTTTTAGGGTTATATTTTTTTTTTAAATCCAACATTTTTAGAAACCTATTTTGGCAAAATACCATTCACTCATTTATATCGGGAAAAAATTACGAATAATTAGATGTAAGTGTATTTCTATGGTTTCTTAATGGAAATTGAAATTACTGCGTTAAAACAAGCGATTTCAGATTGCCAGTATACTGTGTAATCTATGCTAGTATGATGTGAAATTAAATTAATTGTGTTCTTCAGAATTCTTTGATTTATGACCTTTTTCTATTTGTTCGAGCTCGTTTGACTGGTTGATCTATTAGTCTGTATGAATGAGATATCCAGGTACATCGTTGTATTACATCCCCATATTGTAGTAGCTTTTCTCGAAGAACTGCGAGCATGTTGAACTTTTTTCCCGCTGACTGTTTACTCCTATAGTCTTTCCAAGCTAAAGAAAAAAGGAGTCTCCTGTTTTTGCGTTAATAGCTGTTAGTTCTTTTTAGCTCTTTACATCAGGTGGGCTCATGTTTTGTCTGGTGCGATATCCATGAAAATGTATTTCACAATCATATTCATTTATGCGATATTAGACCTGAATTGTAAGTTCTACAATACTAGAGCAAATATATTTACAACATATTTGATTTGCATTGAACATGCCAATTTATTCAAATGCAGCTGCCTTCACAAGCAATTGTACTGAATAAATATAGAAGTAAAACATAACATTTAAAATACAGTGAACAAAATAAAACTTTCGAATTTTCATGATGTTACTTTATCATTACTTCTCTCTTTCTCATTCATTCTACTTTCCTGAACATATCTAGCAATATTTAGGCGACCCAATTCGAATTTCTAGTTGCATTAATTTCTAACTGTATATCAGTTGCCAAATAAAATGTAAAAGTGTAACAAGATCTATTTTGCTATAATTTGTGAGATTTATCTCAAGAAAAATAGAAGACAAATAAATTAAAGGATGTACGAAATAAATTAAAACGTGGATCATACGAGTCTTAAAATAAATATTTAATTCCAATGTAATAAATCGATAAATCTAATTACCGATAACATTATTTATCCGCTTTTCAAGGATTGATCGTAGTTATTAATCATATAAACAAACAGGCTGAACTAATATTTCGTAAGTGCGACTGCAAAAAGTGTGTATATTTTGTATTTGTGTATGCTACATTATCATATACGTATATATAAATAAATCAACAAATTAGAAGGTACACATTACATCATAAGAAAGTAATTGAGTATGCATAAACATAGATACACTTATTTTAAGCTTATCCAAGATGTGGGTATCAGTATACAACATTAGTATCCTCTGTTATATATTTTGTGTTTATCAAGAAACTCATTTCGTCTTTTCAAATAATCTTTCATATTCTTATGTATGTATAATAAACAAAAATGGTGCACACTATATATATTTAGTTTACATTATACACACACACACATACACACACACACACACACACACACATATATATATATATATATATATATATATATATATATATGTGGTAACACTTTTACATATTCCGGTGAGAATACGTTATATATATTATATTTTTATATTTCCAACTTTAGATTCGAATCTCGAAATTCGAAACATTTATATCTAAATGAAATAAATGATGAAGTGTGTTTCATTTATACCGACTATATTCATATCGAAGCACGATAAGTTTACATTTAGATATTTGTAAACACATTATATATACCCAAGAGAACACTGCCAAAACACACTTACCAAGATGCTTAATTTGAATGATATTTTTTTAAAGTCTGAAATAAATTTATATTCTGCACAATATATTTCTATTTTTCTATTCCACTTTCCTGACATAAATGTAATACTTTTGAATAGATCTATCTTGGGCCGCGGCAGTACGCGTTTTGGACACTCGTCCCTGAAAGGGCCGTGGCAGATCACATTTAATACTCGTCATTTTTAAAAACATAAATCATATAGTTTGCATACCTCCAAATTGTTCCCTCGTCGCGTAGAGGGGCGCCGTCTCGATGTCGTCTAGTGGTTGAACTCCTTCGTCCTTCTTCTGCCGTGAACAACACCGCTGCAGCAAAAGCTCCATAATCGGGTCGGAAGACAAACAATCTTTTTAAATGTAATTCATTTTATAACAAGCGTTAGTTATTCATTCAGCTGGGAGATATTCACTAACGTCCAGAGAAAGAGAAAGTAAATTACTACTTCATCGTAGTTACTTATCAAATAAGTCTTAACAATTCGTGGAGGGGAGAAAAGAACATTTCCTTTATATAGTTGCATATTACATGGCAAAAATCACGTCTCCCACGTTCACTTCCAAAACCCAGACTGTTAAAACTCGCTTCTCACGAAGTACGAGTGACGTCACAAATCCCTCTGTTTCCCATGCAAAGCGACTGTGACGTCACAGAGCCTCTCGCAGGTGCATATTGCCCATTGATATGGGGTCTCGTCACCCGGTAATTCAGGCCCTATTCTGCACTCGACAGCACGTCGCCTCTCGCTAATTCGCGCAAGTCAAACCAACGATTTCCAACAGATACGCCCATTCCCATAGGGGCATTTTCAAACAATACGTGTGTCATATTAATACTATTATTATTATGAGTATTACAATGATTTAATAAAAAACGTTTTACATTCAAATTTATTATTTTAAAATTCGGAAGATCATATCCGATGTGTGTTATCTTTTTTAAATTACAACAAAAATAAAATAATATTTCGAAAACTGTCATCAGGTTTGGTGTCATATATCTGCCCTGCATGATATAACTGAAAACACACACAGTAACCATTTATATTACTCAGGAATTAGTCTGAGAGACCCCCAACGTTACCCAAATAAGAACTCGTTTTTTCCCACCCATTCTCTATATACATGAAGCCGACTCCATGAATGACTGGCAAATCGGTGTCCGGCCAATGAAGAGCCAATTATAGCAACCGAATATATATAAGAATAGCACATGCTATTTTTAGGTATTTCTCTTTGTCTTTTCTCCATTTAATTTACGTATCTTTCAACTATATTTATTTAATTTTCTGTTTCAAATAAATGTTTCTTTTTTGTATTATTAGCCGGTTATTAAAATAGTTTTACAGACCGGGTAACATGGATATTTGTGAAAAATTGTTGTTATATATATATATATATATATATATATATAACATAGTTCACCCTAAACAAGGCAGGCCGCCACTGCAGACGTAAGGGAGTACTGAGTAAAAGGGTGAACACTTGGGGTGTCAACCTTAATTGTCAGCTGCGCAGCAAGATGTCTGTATACATTAGTTCAAATGTCTGCATGTCAGTACCATCAGGTAAACAGGGAGCAGGAAGTGTGTTCCAGAGTCTAGACACACGAGTAAAAACGATTTTGGAGTAGAAAGCTCTTCGGCATGAAATACTTCTACAGTGAATGGATGAGATTGGGCAAGTTGTCGCGTTAGTCTAGTGAATATACGTCGTGAAAGAATCGGAGTAGCAAGTTAATCAGAGCACAATCCATTTAAGTACTTGTAAAACAGGTACAACGAAAGCAACATTGCGGCGATGGGACAGAAGCCGGAGCTTGGTGGATAGCGAGGAGCCTGTTAAGTTGGCCACTCTTTTGGGGCTTTGTCTAAGCGGGAGAGTATAGAAGATGATGCCTCAGTTCCGATGTGGCAACAATACTCCATGCATGGGCGGATGGTGGCTTTGTAACGATATAGGATAATGTCAGGTGTGAGAAGTTTATTAGCACAGTAGATAGACCCCACCTTCTTTGCAGCAGCTTCAGCAATATATTCAATGTATTTATTCCCATTCATGTTATCCGTGAACGTTAGGCGAGGAGTTTGGATAATGAATTCACAGGTAGGGTGTTATTTGCCATGACACACAGTTATTGAAGGAACGTAGCTTTGTATTGCGGCATTAAAAGCAACCATCCGTGTTTACCCCAATCCACTAGAAGCTGGAGGTCATTTTTTACGTATTCAGCTATTGCCTCAGATATGTACGCGTTGGATTTGCCCAAATTACAAGAGTAAAGCCTGGTGTCGTCAGCAAATATTCCTATCTCAGTCTCAATGACATCAGAGACGTTATTTATGAATATTAGGAACAGTATATGCCCAAGGATGGATCCCTTGGGTACACCGGCATTTATGTTGCCTAGATGAACGGGCATCGAGGACAATCTGTATCATTCGTTTTGTTTCAAATGATTCAATTATATTAAATATTTGTCCAATAATACCATATGAGTGCAGTTTTAGGAGAACCCCTTCATGCTAGACCTTGTCAAAGGCACTGGATATGTCAAGAGATACCGCTCAGCTTCACCTGTCTTGCCCAGTGTATGACATATGCGTTCAGAGATGACCGTTAGGATACTCGCTGTAGATCGGGCTTGTCTAAATCTGTATTGCTGATCAAAAAGATATTTAGCATTATCTTGGTGCCGAACTATCGCTAAATTCATTAATAATTCAAAGATTTTTAGACAAAGATTGGGAGTAGACTTATTAGACATTAGATTAAAAGATCAGTTTCATCTCCAGGATTATTTAAGACTGATACAACAGAGGCAATGCTCCAACTATCAGGGAAACAAGATTCATCGAGGAATTTGTTGTATAGTTTTGAGAGGACAGGTGCCAGCTAAGCAGAGCATTTTTTTATTACTATCACTAGTAGAATATCAGCCCACAGACTTTGGATGTGTCAAGGTTTATCATTATGTCTCTGACTTGAGATGGCGTGATTACCACGTTTTCAAGTGTGGCTTTAGTCCGCATTGAACATTTAGAGAGAGGGTGGTTTGCTGAGTTCAAAGTGGAGGTTGGAAGCTCTGGTTAAGTCTAAAAGACCACCCATCGAACCCAAATGTGAACTCGTCACTTTCTCGTCGCCTCTCTATAAATGAAATTGTCTCTATGAATCGCGTGAAAAAATCGGTCCGGTCAATCAAGGTCAAATTAAAGCAGATGGAGATAACTGCCATATTCTTCTTTCTCTTCGAATTTGTGTATCTTATTTTATTTATGCATTAGTTTATTATGTAAAACAGTTTAATGTTTTAAAAGAAACGAATAAATAAGACACCGGTTTAAACGCTTTCAATTTTCTCTCTTTCCACCTATTATGAGATGCAAATGTATCTTTAATTTTTATTTGACTGTTTTAAAAAATAGCAAAACTTATTCTATTTTTTCCATGCGAAATAGAGACGATAGGGCGGCGCAACTCTACACAATTAAAGAAAACACCTTCATGCGCATGTGTGAATTTTATCACCAACTTCCTGCGCGTTAGTCGCTGAATGTAGGTCGCTGTGTGAAATGCTACACAACATGTTCGTCAGATTAACAATTATCTCAAGATGGGTGAATGCGTTTAGCAAAAGTATTGCATCAAATTTTGTCAAAAACTTGGTGATTATCAAAGCAAAACAATTCGTAATATCCAGCAGGGGTTCGGAGAAGATGCAATAGATGTAGCACATAATCATGGGGTGGTTCAACGGATAAAAAATGGCCGCACATCAGCGGACAGTGACCAGCGTTCTGGCAGACCCCAAACCGCTTGCAGTTCAGCTGTTATTGAGAGGGTGCAGACTTTGATGATTGAAGTTTGTCGTCTAAGCGTGTGGGAGATCACTCAAGTGGTAGGAGTGAGTAAAGATTCCGCAAATGCTTCGAAATGTGTATACAAGTTGCTGTTGCAGGAACAAAAGGACCTGCGTTTTCAAATGGCACAGGACTTTCTGGAAATCGCGAACACTGTGATAACTGGATATGTGTCATATGTTTACGGGTACGACCTAAAAACAAAAAAAAACAGTTGTCGCTATGAAAGCATCCCGATTATCTAAGGTTAAATAAAGCACGACAGGTGCGAAGCAAATCCAGGTGACGCTGACTGTCTTTTTTATATCTGTGGAATTGTGCATCACGAATAAACACCGGAAGGACAAACAGTGACAATGGACTCCTATCAAGATGTTCTCCGGTGTCTCTGTGACGCAATTCGCCGCAAAAGATCAGACATGTGGACGGCAAAAAACTGGGAAGTGCATCACGACAACGCCCCCGCACATTCATCCAAATTGATCTAACATTTACAGGGCAAACATGGAATTCTAATCGTTTAGCAACCTTCACCCACTCCAGACATGGCTCCTTGCGAGATAATGCAGAACGTGACGACAGAGATAGGCATCATTCCAAAAGAAGACTTCGAGAAGTGTTTCTGGCGGTCGATGGATCGGTGGGCTAAGTGGGTGCAAGCAGAAGGGCCTTACTCTCAAGGGGATTAGGGTTTAGACCCAGTTAAGTGTTTGTAATATTTTTCTGCCTTTAGTTTAGATACTTTTAGACAGGCTTCGTATATAGATATGGAGTATTTTTTTAAAACCTGCATGCGGCTTTTCAAAAATTAAAATAGTACACCGGTGCATGATTACCCCTCTCGGTGTGATGGGCCCATAGACCTTGTCAACAAATCAATCTACGAGAAAAGACAGTCTGATCTAAAAACATGTGCAACTGACTACTTACACCTTGGCAGCAAACCGTTTGAAGAGAGAGGCCTCCTTAGTCTTGATGGGCAACCTGTCTAGAGCTGGAGTCTCGAAATAACTATACGGTTTGCAAACCATCAGTTGCTTGAGGAGTAGATAGGATACCCCTACTTCCCGGCCCTTACACTCTTTATTTGTCTATTAGTCAGGCGTAGAGCTACTAGCGCAGGGACACCTACAACACGCTCACTGTTTGGCCTAGTTGTCTGACCAAGGCAATTACCGTCGTATCTCTTTCTCTCTATCTAGGCAACCTGAGGAAAATATGTTGTCACTAATGCTCACTTTACTAGTCTGGGTCAATCTTGTTCCGACAGGTTGATTATACAGCTTGTCTTGCTGCTTTTTTTAACTGATATTGCAGGAGCCGAAACCTATAGTATCTTTATCAACAGTTGTATTATATCATGGATACACTTTACGTAAGCCACACCACTCATGGATCAATTCCTGACTAATGGTCTCGTTGTGTGAGCTTATCGAATCGAAATATGCCCCAATGTTTCCCTTCCCCACTCGATCTAAAACAAAAATGAAAATTTAAATAAACAGAAACCCACCTAAACCATACACCCACCAACAAAATATTCGCCTCTTCCCTGGAGGCGAGCATTCCTAAATATATGGCGGCTAAGAACCAACATAACTGACGTAGAAACCTTTCTCCTGGTACACTCCCCGGATATACTAACACTAAGTTAAACAAACAAACAATACTTGATCCCCTCATTCTTATTTAACTATAATGAATAGTTCCCATTTCTACCGTAAGCACTCTTTCTCTAAACTAGATAACCCAGGCTATAAGCAGATGATCAAACGTAAAGTTGTGTTAGATTAGCCTTACTGCACAGCGTTGGTTACTTATATTTATTATACCGTTCTCCTTCGAGATAATACTGTACCCTGTTTAACTTTGTCTCTGAAAGCATAAATAGATCATTTCCAGTAGACTCGAGTTCCGAATACATGTATTTAGGGATTTTAATGCACACCCCAAGGTTAATGGCTTGTTTTCTCCAGCTATACAGACGCAGCTGGTAACTCTACGTATAGTTTCTCCATAGCCCACTTACTTTAACAGATGTTAATTTCCAGACCGCCCTCCCCCCGTATCGTGGGGAACAAAACACCTCACTATTCGACCTGTACTTGGCCTCACTAGTGGAGGCGTGTGTGACGAATGCTCATAGCCTAACCAGAAACGCGGATCACCTTGTGGCAGTGTCATATCAGCCTAAAACGTCGTTCCAAACCTAAAGACCCGGTGCTCAATACGACGAGTTACTACAAGAAGGCTTATTTAGATCCCATCATTTATTACACTAGAGACGGCCCATGGAGTTAAAATTGTTATCCTCCTTCTGATGAGTGCGCAAATAAGCTAACTAAATAGGTGAAAGCAGACACTGCAGCCACATTTTTACATGCGAAAATACTCCAACAAGCCCCCCTCTTTACAATGGTTCACCTCGAACTGTGCAGCTGATATTGCCCAGAAGTAGCAAGCATACAAACAATTCAGCCGCCATGGAGATATTTTAGGCGCAGTAATAAAACACTCTATGTTGTGTTTTATACATTTGCTTGATAATTTATCACCCTGTCTAAGAACTATTTAATACTTACGAGTCCTGTTCGTCATTCCTGCTGTTATTCATATAGTCAATCAGTCTCATCATCTATGTATAGTGGTTTTAGAATAGCTTTTATGTACTAACATGTAACCGCTTGTCAAAGCCCAAGGGGTACTCGAGGACAAGGATGAATGCGTATGATATGGACAGTGAGACAACATCGTGAGAATTGATACGATGGCTGAAACTGGGAAGATAAAGAAAAGCTAATGTTGTAGAGGTATGTTTTATTCAGAGAATGTATAACGGTGGGGAGCCATCAGTCAAGCGACTACCCTAAAATAACAATAGAGTAGAGAAAGACTATCAATCTCTTTTCTGTGAGCATAAGGCTGTTGGGAGGAGAACAGGACTTCTCCCACTAGATTTCGAAGTCGCCGTGTGTACTATGTCGAGGCATGCGATTATTGCTCTGAACACCACCTACCCAGATGTGGCCACGTTACTCACTTTTAGGATGTATACCGGCAGATGATTGAGCCAGGAGTGAAATACTTTGTTGAGCTGTAGAAATATACAACACTTTTCTTGCTATGTTAGCAACAGCGTTGATTTAATTATTCAATTTCGTCTCTGAAAAGAAGGTAAGCTCTAGAAGTTAGCCAAAGCAGCATGTGTCTTCAAAGAGAGGGCCGTTCATTCTCATTGGGGAAAAGCAGGGAGCCGAGCGTTGGTAGCGAAAAGAGAGAAGTTGGAGTTTATATGAATTAAAGGAAAGCAGTTACATGTTCTCCATTGTACGACGTGCTCAAGTTCGAACGTAAGAGAATCAGAAAGACCCTAGTCACCAATGTTCTTCAAAGCGTTTCCATTGATTGTTATGTCATTTGCCTAAATGTCAACGAATGATCTTAAGAGGTGATGTTGGGATTCTTAGTGAACATCGGAAAGATAGATGAACTCATAAGGATCCTTGCAGGACGCCGGCGTTGAGACTATGTGCTATAAATATCTACTTTTAAAAGCCTTTAAAAAATAATTTGATGGTTGAAAAAACATTTCAAGATATTTAATAGTAAGCAAATTCGTGAAGTAAATCTTCATCCCAAACCCTATAAAAGGTATTTGATGGATCAAAAGCTATTGCGCTAGGAACCTACTTCCGGTGAATAGATTCACTGTTACTGTGTGATATTACTGTCACCACATGAACTGTTCATATTGCATAACAAAAACTATATTCATTGTTACTGTTGTTTTTCCCGTAATGGGCGGCATTTTCTTGATGTATCACACATTCGTATCAAACTGCACAAGAGACATATACTGAGATGCAGATGACTTTTAATCAACGATTGAACAGCTTTGTAACAATAGAAGCTTTTAAACTACTACAATTAGAATGTTGTCAGGACTAGTTGCTTTACTCGCATCATAGTTATGGATAAGTTTTGCAACATCCCGGACATATATATATATATATATATATATATATATATATATATATATATATGGATGTAGCTAAGAGTGTTCACTGTTATTATGGGGGATTCAACAGTACGCGGTCCTTGTCATAAAAGATGGCATTGCTACACAAATCTTTACAATTAGTTTAGCTTCATTGGATACTGAGAATCGGTCTATTGAATATAGTTGGAATAGAGGTATCGGATCTGTTCAGAGCACTGTTTGTTATTCGCTAAAACTCGTAAAAAACAAGCGCCTGCTTCGCCACACTTGCTTAACGGATTAAGCATACGATTATCTCGCGTTTTTACGACACTTTTTGCAGTTGTTGTGGAAAGTTCTAAAGGCAACTTTGGGTTCAAAACATCTCTTTCGTTAAAAACAATTAAAATAGTGATTTATGTGAGCAATGTCGGTGGCATATTCAGGGGTGTACTACGGATATGGTTCGTTTCTCTTTGACCTTCCTGGAAGGTATTAATGCCTCAATACCAACGATTTACAAATCAGTTAAATCGGATGCAGTATAGAACACATGCATTGTTTAAAAAGAACGTAGAGGGATTTCTTATATGAAATAATATAGGCTGTCGCTGTCAGTCACCGCGTATCTATACATTCTGCGAGGAAAAGGGGCATCAGAGGTCGTATTGCGGTCTAGGAACAGTGGATGAGCACTGTTCTGGAAAAGTTGTCAGGAAAAGATAAATATGTCTTGCAGAATCTCCGTCAGTATCTGATACGCAAATAAATTTGTTAAAGGCCTGTCGTTACATATCCTGCATGATAAGCACTCTTCTTTGAGTGGACTAGCCATTCCAGATTGTGAACATTAAAGTCATAACATACTGAATTATATGGACATATCTAATTTTCTCAAAGATACATTCAAGGATAGTAACTCCTTTATTGTAGGGACGATAGAGCGCAAATATTAATGCGGTGGTGTGAGTGAATGCTACTTTGAAACATATAGAATATATAAGATCTTCTTTGGATATGTCCGTTCCACATAAACAAAACTGTTCTTACTATACGCACGAATTCTATGCTAATGACGACTTTGAAGGTCGGTATTTGATATCATGTTTGAGAACCCATTAATAATCGAAATAATCGATAGAAGCTGACGGGGTATGTAGCTTATGGGAGAAGAATGTTTAACTTTTCTCTTCATGGTATTGAATCTAATGCAAATTTAATATTAAAAAATAAACATTTCTATTGAAAGTAAATTAGTCAGATTGATGTAGAAAGCAACTGGATCGGCTCTTAATCTATAGTTTAGTTTCAATGTGTTATATTGTTATTCAGACATTTAACTTTACTAATCTTTTTCATGTTTATCGTTTTGTAAACGACTATTTAAATAACTTCCATGTAGTATACTTATCGATCATCTTAGTCATTACTGCATTGTGTTGTTTTATTACATATGTGGTTTTTACGAGGGTTCTCATTTTCAGTGCATATTTTACATTCCAAATTTCATTCACATATCATGGTTTAGTTGTTATTTGTTTTACTACCGCCTTTTTTATTTTCTAATTTAGGTAGCAGTTTACACTTTGTATCATACATTGCACCCCATGATAATGTTACGGATGGGGTAACAGAAAAGACGTAAGCATACTAAATACACCCCTTGAGTTACCGAAGTCGAGTGTTCCAACTACAAGACGTATATATATATATATATATATATATATATATATATATATATATACGATGTCAGATCAGAGGTATATCTTACTGTGATGTAATTTTGATTTCGAAGTAAGGAATAATTACACATTTTTCTAAAAAAGTACAAACTATATTCGAACAAATAGGAGACACAGCTAAGCTATAATAAAAATAATAAATACAATCACACACGTATTAAAATAATATCAACTTTAAATTCGACACAACAAAGAAACACGAATGAGTCACTCCTATCACAACAGAACAAAAGAATAGTTAGTAAACTCAACCGAGCATTTGTTTGTGAGAAGCCCTACTATTGACTAATGAAAACATTAAAACGGGGTGGCTAATAACAAAGAATCTGATGCGTTCACTAGAAACACTAAACACCACGTGCACATATACAGCACCGGGCAACCGAAATTACATGCATTTTAGCCTGGTAATTTATTACGGGGATGAAACGCGGAAGCTTCTGTCAAGCTCAATTGGCATACATATATTTTCGTAAATACTACTTAGCTCTACTCAAGCATTTAGCATTTTTAAAACTAAATACTTATAATTGATACATACATAGTATATTGCCTTATAACATTGTATGTTGATACATGAAATAATAATATTAATAATTATTATTATTATGAGTAGTATTATTATTATATGCATATATATATATATATATATATATATATATATATATATAATGTTAGATCAGAGTTATATCTTACTATGATGTAATGTTGATTTCAGAGAAAAGAAAACTGACACGCTTATCTGGAAAGTACATATTATATTTTAACAAATATGTGACACAACTAAACTTGATACTCAGATTCGGTAAGAAAGTCGCTTGTGTTAGTTTTTCTGTTAGCAAAACAATTACATAATAGTTAGCACAACTAGCAGGGTGGTATAATCATCGCATAATGATGACCTTGATAGTTTACTTTAAGTACTGTCTGTTATTCAATTCGAGAGAACATGCACAACTGCATTCTATTTATCTCTCAAACAAAACTTATTGAAAGTGTATCCTGCAGATAGATGTGCAATCTTTGCGACCTGTAATGCAAGGCTAGAAAAAAATTGGAAGCTTTGAATGTGTTGGGGTTGACTTATGTATGGCTCTGTTATGATAACGCATTGTTTATTTTTGGAGTGTGGGCCGGGCTTGTTGTTATGCTTCAAAAGTTCTCTAGAGCAGAAGTGGATGCATATCGACTCACCGATATTGTGTTTGTTTAAGTCTGTCTTCATGTGGTATTAAGGGCATTGAGGCACCAGGATTTAAAGACATTGCGTCTAATTTATTGCGGTTTAATGAGATATCAGGAGTATTGACATGCTACCAGTTTTGCGTGATTCGATTGTAGGACAGTTAAAAACCTTCTGCGAACTTTCATTTGTGTGTAAAGCCCCTCCTATGAAAGAGACGTGAAGTCATCTAGAATAAACTTACGTGCGAGAATAAATGTAAAGTCCTGAAAGCGTGTAATATTGGGTTCAGTTATTATGCACTGGTATATATCGAACGAAAACAAAAAGATTGATTCGATGAGAATGGTGCAGTACTTCAGTTGTGGCTAAATAAAAGAACAACCCGCTTTACTCTTTTTTAATTACATCAAGCATACACATATAATAAATATCTTTTTGATTCACAGATGAATTTCATTATCATCTCAGGATTATTCTAATTTCTGTAGGAGTTCGAAAAGAATATTTTATATTTTCTGATACAAATAATGTAATCATACAACATCTCTTCTAAGATTGGAACGAATTTCTTAGGTATTACACATATATTATCACATATATATATATATATATATATATATATATATATATATATATATATATATATATGTATATCCTCTAGATATTACGATCACTATAATAAACGTCTCCTTAGACATTACGTTGTAGATACTCAGTGTATATCTTCTATAGCATCAGGACCAATGAAAAATAAATTAATCATTGTCCCTCGAATAAAAAAGCTTAGACTTTCATATATAACATAACTAGTAGCATAACTATAATGGTTGAGTTGACACTTGTGTCGAATGGTTTCCCTTTACACTTTCAAACTTATGTAGCAATTATTAAATGTTGAAGACATTGTTGGAAACGTGTATTAACCGTAATCTTTTACAATGGTCTAGAGATAATTGCGACTTGCTTCGAAAGATAGCAGTAAAGGACGTGGAAGGAAATTGCATGAGTATGATGTTGTTAAATAGGTTACAAACACACTGTGAATACATTCTTACGAAATGTGAATGTTGTTAAGAAATGGAACAGGAAGTCTTGACATAACTTTTTCTGTTAAGCATATAAAAGAGAAATATCTTGAGCAACACTTTAAAATACACACATTAAAAGGCTTTTGCGAGAATAAATAAACATTATGGTATGCTCTACACAGGCTCTGCTGTGCCTCTTTACGTGTGACGCGTAATCGGCTATTTTACTGCTGTATGAAAATACAAGTAAATATTTGTTAGCAGCTTACTCAACAAATATATGTAGTAAATTGTCTGAAGCAGGGTAACTTATATGAACAGACCCGTCTATTTTTTTTATTTATTGGACTGTGCTGTATTACTTACAGATATTAATAGCATACATATATAAGGCTTCGTTGTTATTGTGAGGTGTTTGTCTTTTAAAGGATTACTGTCAAATCTAATGTTTCGAATTACCTAATGGATGAACTTTTATAGATGAGTTTGGTTTATCATGCACACGCTATAGCATACTAGCTAGAAGCTGGAAATGCCTGTACAACTCTAAGAGAGAAATCTATACTTGTGTGCATGTTGTCAACTTAATAATTGTTCATCTTGGTAAAGCAACTGAATCAATCAATAAGTAAGAGAGTCGACAGTTGTTACCAGAGTTATATAACAGAACTTGTAGAACCGAGATGTTTATACCCCTTTAATCTGTAGTGAATTAGTGGGAGTTCCATTACAGCTGAATATTAGTAACGTGGATGCGCTGGTTGTTTGCGGCATTAACATCATGTTACACTAACATCGCTGAAAGTAATATGGTTGTGTATGTCGAATGAATGATGACCCTATCCAATAGTAACCTTTTTATGGAAAACCTCATGAACTAAAACTTTAATACACGTATTTCTGAAGTACCCTTGAGCCCGAACAGCCATTTGAAAATAAACATCATCAATTAGGGAAAGAAGAGAGGAGGATCTCCATTGGTGTGCATGAATATCAGACCGGCCGAATTACACATTAATAACTTTAGAGAGCAATTAGCAAACGGACCTCAAAAATGGCAAATGCAATTGTTTTGTTTCTTCATGATAGCGTTTGGGTGGGCATTAGTAAAGTATACTTGAGCAAATGAGGTATAATGTCATATTCTTAGTCATCTCGAAAGAGAATATGTAAACTATAATTTTAAAGTACCCCAAGATAAATGCAGTAAAACGTGCCAAACTATGCCAATTCTGAAATGGCATATAAGAGTCTAGAAAAACAGAGGGCAATCAAACAACTTTTATAGAACAACATGTCAGAAATTCAATTAATGTGCAAAAGTGTGTAAAATTTATATTCGGTATGAATTGGAAAACAACCGATTACATTATTCAATATCTAGTTTGCACCATATATTTGTTTGTGTCTCTATCTCCCACTCTCTATTTCTCTCTCTCTCTCTCTCTCTCTCTCTCTCTCTCTATATATATATATATATATATATATATATATACATATATACATATGTATGATATATATATAATATATATATATATGTATATATATATGATACTTATATATACTGTATATCCTTAAAGATGAATATATATATATATATATATATATATATACATATATATATATATATATATATATATTTAAATATGCATACACATATACATGTACACATGTGTAAATATACATATCAATGTATATATATGTGTGTGTATTAAGAAAGAATAATTTGTCAACCCCTTTACGTTACTGCTCAGAGAAATATTGAACGCTTTTCTTATTAAATACGAGATTTCGATACGACTTCAAATGTTTTAAAACAAATATTATCCGTCAACAAGATGGGAAGAGCACCGTCAACAAGATGGGAAGAGCAAAAACCGATTTCGCAGACAAATAAACAAAAAGATTATGAATAAAAAATAAATAATCATGAGCAAAAACTATAAATAAATATTTAATATATTTATTTCGATGTTGAAGAATCTGAGTAAGGGTAACAAAAAGTCAGAAAATTTAATCTCAGATAAAGACATTCTACATAAAACAGCACATTTATTTCGTCGCAATATGTATTGCAGTATATATACTAGCCACTAAAATGTCGTCACACACATATATATATATATATATATATATATAAATATATATATATATATATTAATACATATACTAGTCGTTTCTGTTATCCGTCTATTCACCCCCACTAAGACTATGACTATTAGTATTAGTATTATTATTACTAGCAAATGTATGGCCAACCCTGTTGCAAACCTTTGCTAGTTTTAGAGAATTATATCATAACAAAAACCTATAAACTACACACTCCCCCAATTAACAAGTGATATCTTGGAAGATATTATAATGACCAAAAACTAATACTGCACTATTCTTATAGGAGGACGTAATGCATGGGTAGTAGTCTATAACAACAACACCGATACAGCATAATGGCTCCTTTCCAACGAGACGGAAATAACTGGGAAGTTTTCTCATGACAACAGAATTGATAGTACACTACACGCAGAAAGAGGTCGGTGGTGCCTGGATAAAAGAATACACTAGAACAGACAACAACTATTACAATACCTTTCTTAACCAAGAGAAGATAACCAATGGGCGGATGGTATAATGACGAGAGAACATATGTTACTTCACAATGTAGTATATAATGCGGCAGAGGATTGTATCCATGCAACAACAAATAATAAACACCCATGACATGAGTATTGAAAATATTTCATTAATATGAGAAATAGTACCGTTGCCTTTTCCGACGGACAAAATATTAATCTTAATCAGTAAGTAATAAGATAAGCGAACAAAATAGGAATGATGATTATCAAGAAATAAATGATATATTCGTTATATATTCTATATGAAGTTAAGACGATTTCCCACTGTAGCTTTTTGAAGCATGGGAAAAGACACATGCACCACAGGTTACTAAATTCACCACTATGTTACGCTTATTTACTTGAGCGTGTTTCAGTATCTTTTTAATCATTTTCCCCAACTAACACGAAATATTACTTTTGGCTCACTATCTTCGACTCTCATCAACACATATTCTATATAGGTGGTAGCGAAAACTGTTCCCCTAATACTCAAGTACTGACACCCCCATCGACAGCTGTAACTAATAAACACCGTATTCTTTAAAAACAGAGTGTTAGTTAATATTTACTATTTGTCTGCTAAGTATTTACTACAAAATACACAACAATTCCGCTGATTTTCGAGAATATTGGGTTTCGTTATGTCTACCTATTACGTATACATTTATACCCGTTCTAATATTTACAGAATGCAATTAACGAACATGTGCTCTTGCAGTATTTCATCATTAAACATGGTTGCTTCAACTTTTTTAACGAGTTGACACCCAAATTAAGTCAATATACGGCAAGATACTCGACAGTCTCATAAAGTTTACATTTTCAGAATTTTACAACTTTCACACGCATACAATACAAACATTAAAAAACATGGGTTTCCTCTTTATAGAAATTACCTAAAACGTATGAGATAGTATCAGGGAGACACTAGGCGGAGGGGGTGATTACGATAAGACGGAAGAAGACAGATAAACAAGCCAGGACAAACACACATAACGTGGAAGATATATATATATATATATATATATATATATATATATATATATATATATATATAAGCATGCATACACTTATATATGTAAATATATATATAAGTATAAATAAACCCTAACTAAACTATCACATACAAGAGTGGGCATGAAATATAAACACCGAACACAAACACAAAAAATTAATCGGAAAATATCAAAGATAAGTCTGATTTTCCGATTAATTTTTGGGGGTTTGTGTTCGATGTATCAATTTCATTCCCACTACTATGTGTTATAGTTTGGGTTGTGTTTATTTATACTTATATTTATTTACATACATACTTGTATGCATGCTTATATATATATATATATATATATATATATATATATATATATATATATATATATATATATATATATGAATATCCCACTTCATGTGTGTTTAGTATGGCTTGTTTCTCTGTCTTCTCTCCTCTTATCGCCTATACCCCCTCCGCCTACCGCTACCGCTATATTATCCCAGAAGGTGTTAAAATGAAAAAGAAAAAAAAGAAAATTATAAAAAAAAGAATAAGAAATAAAGAAGAATATGTAACCTACTCGTCAAATTATATTTCAATGTCGCTAAAAGTTTTCTCATATGGTCCATCGTGTCATCGTTTCTTTCTCCCATGTGTGTGCTTTCCAAATCAAATTGTTTCCAAATTTTCACTTTTTCTGAAGACGTTCGTTAATACGAACGAAACCGGTAAAATCTCTTGTGTTTGTTTTTCTCCTGCATTTTAACTTGTTTTCCGTTTGTCTTTTGTTTGCCAAACACACACATACACACACACACACACACACACACACATATATATATATATATATATATATATATATATATATATATATGTGTGTGTCTGTGTGTGTGCTTTAGTAGTTTTTATTTTCCTTTTTTCTTTCCTTACAAAAAGGGAATTACGATATCACGGTAGCGGGGTGTTGGTTTTAATAGAGTTCGGTGGGTCGTTTTTATTTTACAAGTGCTCATTATGATAGATAGAGCAATGATATAATCAGAAAAAAACAATTCTGAACAAGAAAAGTTTCTACAACGGAGTGTTTTTCATTCATTGTTAGTATCATTCATTTCTTCCTTATTTTAGACAGGAAGGTTTCTACAACGGAGCCTCTTTCATTCATTCCTAGCATCATTCCTTTCTTCCTTATACCCTCACTTCACAATTCAAAACCGAACATTACAATTGTCCGATGTGATCTATTTGCGTTCTGTCAGATGGTAACAAATTCTAATTCATTATTTTATATTTCTAACGAGCGACGCCGGGCAACAGGTCCAGCTAGTAGAACACAATTACTGCTGAAACAGTTCAGAAATTATCTAGTATTATTATATAAATCAACTAGCAAATATATCCTCTGGCGAGTCGGATATTTTTGCTTGTTTTAAGCAAAAACGATACTACACTACCTCTTACCTATATAAACAGCAGGTAAAATTTCATGGGACGATGTTATGGTGCCAACAGAAAATATGCTACACTAACTCTACAACTCTAAAAAAAAGAGAAGTCATGCCAATAACGACGGTATCATAGAAAGAAGAACAGATACTCCCCTCCATCAACACCACTCTACAACTAAGGAGGTTATGCCTGGGAAGATGGTATCATTGATGCAAAAAAGATACAACAATAAGTCCACACTTCCCCCCAAAAGGGGAAATAATGCCTTTGAGAGTGGTATCATTAAAACAGAAAACATACTGCACAACTTGCACACCTTTCCAAAATCGAGGAGGTAATGCCTAAGAGTGTGTTATCATGACTACAGAATTAATACTACACTCACCCCGCACAAACCCTTCTAAAAAAAGAGGAAATAATATCTTAGAGGACGATATAATGATAACAGAACATATACTACACTTTCACCACACATCACAAACATGAGGAGGTAATGCCTGAGAGGATAGTATAATGGCAATAAAACAGAAACTATCCTACCTCTAAACATCTGAAAAATTAGAAGGTAATGCCTGGGAGGACAGTATCATAACAAATTAACATGTATACTACACTACATCCACACTTCTTAAAAACGGGGAAGTGATTCTTAATAGGATGGTATGACAACATAACAGATACTTCAAATGGGAAGTAATGCCTGGGAAGATGGTATCATGACAAAGAACAGATGCTACACTACACCCACACCTCTCATAAAAGGAGGATATAATGGCGAAGATGAGTGTATCATGACAACATAACATATACCACACTACCTCTTCATCTCTCAAAAAAAAAAGGATGTAATGCCTAAAAGGAGTGTATCATGACAACAAAACAGATACAACACTAACTAAACACCCACGAAAAGAGGAGATATAAATGCTTGGAATAATTGTATCATGACAACAAAATATAAACGGCATTCCATCCACACCTCTCAAAAATAGAAAATGATACCTTGGAAGATACTATTTTGACAAGAAAACAGATACTCCACTACCTCAAAACTTCACAAAAAAAAGAATAGGTAATGGCTGGGAGGACGCATTTATGACAAAGTACTAATACTACACACGTCTAAAAAAGGAGAATATAATGTCTTCGAATATGTTATCATTTTAACAGAACATATACTACACTACGTCCACACATCTAAAAAAAGAAATAGGTAATGCATGTGCGGATGGTAGCATCACAACAGAACAGATACTACACTAAATCTTTATCTCTCAAAAAAAGGAAGATATAATGCCTAGGATAAGGGTATCATGGCAACAGATTAGATACTGCACTGCCCTAACACCTTCTAAAAAGAGGAGGTAATGCTTGGAGGATTGTGTCATGAAACAGCACACATATTACACTAATTCACTCTCTAAAAAAGGAGGACGTATAACCTGGGAGGATTGTATAAAGAAAACAGAACAGATACTGCAGTACCCCACACCTCTCAACATAAGAATAGGTCATACCTGGTAAATACGATCATGACAACAGAACAGCTACTACACTACCTCTACACCTCTAAACAAAGTAAGAGTGTATGTCTGATATGATAGTATGATGGCAACGAAACATACAACATTACCTCTACACGTCTAAAAGTGGCTGAGCTAATGCCTAAGCGATGCTATAACGAAAACCGAACATATAGTACTCTGCCTCTACAGATCTAAAAAAGATATAATGTCTGAGGCGATGGCAACATGTCAACAGAACATATACCACACTACCTTCTCACCTCTAAACATAGAAGAGGTAATGACTGGGACTATTGTAACATAACCACAAAACAAATACTACACTACCTCTACACCTCTCAATAAGGGAACACGTAATGCCTGAAGGATGATCCCATAATAACATAAAATACACTACACTAGCTACACACCTCTAAAAAAATGGAGGAGGTAATTCCTGGATAGATACCATTTTGACAACAGAAACGATACTACATTTCACCTGACACCAACTCCTCTCAAAGAAAGATATTATACATTGGAGTAGGATATAATAACAACACCACCGATACTGCACTACCTCCAAACCTCTGTAAATAGAAGAGGTACTTTCTCTGAGAGGATTGTATCATCACAACAAACAAACGCTACACTACGTCCACATCTTTCAGAAACTAAGGAGATAATGTCCGGGAAGACGGTATCATGGCAAAAGAACATTTATACTACACTTCCTCCACACTTCCCAAATAAGAGGAAGTAATGATTGCGATGGTGGTATCATGACAACGGAACATATACTACCATACCTCCACAACTCTGAAAAAGAGAAAGTAATGCTTGGGAGAATATTATCATGACAACAAAATAGATTTCACATTAACTACACACCTCTGAAACAAGGATAATATAATGCCTATAAAAGTGTATAATGACAATAAAACAGATACTACACTACCTCCACACCTCTCAAAAAGTGAAGGTAATATTTAGTAGGATGATATCATGACAACAGAAATTATACTATACTCACCTCTAAAATATGGAGAAGATAATGCCTGTCAAGAGAGGATTTTGACAATAAAAGAGATACTCCACATTTCTAAAGAAGTATGGGTCAACGCCTTTGGCGGTATCATGACAAAGCATAGATACTACACTACCTTCAAGCTTCTACAAAAAAGGGCGTCACGCCTGAGATCATGAAATCATGAAAAAGAACAGATAACACACTACCTCTACATCATTCAAAAAAAAAAGTCTTAATGTCTAGGAGGATGATACCATAACAACATCACATATACTACACTACTTCTACCCTTCTAAAAATGAAAGAGAGAATAATTGGAAGAATAGTATAATGACAACAGAACATATACTTCACTCCTCACACTAACACCTCTTAAAAAAGAAGTAATACATTAGAGGAGGGTTTCATAAAAACAGAAATATACTGCACAACCTGCACACCTTTCAACAAAAAGGAAATAATATCTGAGAAGAGAGTAGCATGACAACAAAACAGACACTACACTACATCCACACCTCTCAAAAACTAAGGAGGTAAGTCCATGGAAGACGGTATCCTGAAACAGAACATATATACTACATCACCTCAACACGTTTTTAAAAAGCAGGAAGTTATGCCTGGGAGGATTGTATCATGACAAAATATATACTACAATAACTCAACACCTCTCAAACAAGGAATATGTAATGCCTAGGATGAGTGTATAATGACTACAAAACAAATATACACTACCTCTACGCCTCTCAAAATCAGAAAGAGACAATGCCTGGGAGGATGGTAAAATGGCAACAGAACAGATACTACACTACCGCCACATCCTATGTTTGCTCACTAGGTAGAGGTGGAGACAAAATCATTACCTTTGACTTGATACGTCGAGGTTGCGAGTTCGAATCTGGCCTCGGCGTCACATTTATGTATTTAGTTGTTAAGATGTGCTCCATTGCATTTCTTACGTTTACAAATATTCTCGTTGTTTTAAGAAATAGGTAAATAGTGATTACCGTCGATCCCCCCCCTCCTCTTACGTTTACAAGTATTCTGGCCGACGGACTGACAGACAGAAAAAGTGTTCGTTATATATTATGAGTGAACTAGCCAAAATATATTCTCTGTAGTCGTACATTTTTGCTTAGCTCTTCCTTCTGTGACTAAGGAGGTCCACTGTTAACGGAGTTGCTTCAGTGTATAGTTTAAGTGAGTTAATTTGAAACACTTTCATAAGTACAGTCAGTTAGCTCAGTCAGTAATTATACTGCACACTCGCGCAACTGTCTACTTTTCTATTACTAGAATTAGTAGTTTGAATTTAACTTCTAAGATGACAATTCTGTGTTTATTTTTAATAATGAAAGTGAAATATCTATTTTAAAATGATTGCGATTGATTGGTTCAATTTAGTCACGCTACTGGCGTCCCCTGCGTTTCTGGCGCCTCCGGCGGGTATCATAAAGTGCTGCCCACGACAGCTAACAGAACAAAACGGGTCAAAAAAACAAATAGGCAACACGTATATGTTACGAATAAGTGTTTTTGTTCTAAACCAACCCGGTGTCGATCTGTTCAGCTAGAACGAACAAAAAATGGGCGAATATACAGAGTTCTGTTAATCGCTCAAAAAACAATAAATAAGCAAAATATTGGTAGAACATTACATTTTCCCTCGATTGATGAAATTTGTTGAATAGGTTTCTGACACTATGTTGTTGTTTTTTTCGATTTTTCACCAATTATCAAATATCCCCGGTGCTGGGCGCATGAAAGGTCATTTTTCTTCGTTTTAACGGCACAGGTTGAAACCAGGTTTGTTTTAAACAAACACCTTTTTGAAATTAGTAAACACACACATTAACTTATGCAAGTTAGTAGAAGAGTAAATAATCTTGCCTAGCGTAACATTTATTCGCTGCCACTTTGTTTTTCGACACCATTTTCGTTCTGTTAGACGGCGTTATGAATGTCTCATTATCAACTATGGTTAACTTTCTATCTAAATCTCGTCACCGCACAACGAGATCTCACAATAACAGAATTTGCAGAAAAAAGTATAATTTATTTTTTAAATATTATTTTTATCGAATTGGAATCAGTAGCCTTTTTTTTAATAATTATAAATGTATGTACACGAAAAATAGGTATTTATTCATGACACAGCCATTTTTAATAATCATTCGTTGTCGGTAAGTAAAAAAGGAAAGACACACACAATTCTTCAGCGATATCTATGTGAATAAAAGAGTTGTGAATCGTCTTTGGCAGGTTGGCTCAGTCGTTAGAGCTGCAGGCTTAAATATTAAAAAATGATGATTGATTTAAGACGTCTAGGTAGCGAATTCGAATGTCTCTCGGCGTTAAATTTAATTATTGTTATTTAGTGGTTAAGATGTTCCCTGATATACTTCATAAGTTTACAAAAATTCTCGCCATCACTGAAGAGTTCCACACTGAACCGAGCGGTGTCAGTCAATTGCTTAAGTGAGTACATTTTTGCTCAGACAGCAGGCCTCAGATTCGCCGTTTCGATACAAATTAATTCGACTAGATCATACTTTGATTGTTTTTCTGAGAGACAGATAATTTATTCGTTATATTATTAATATATAGATGTGGACCGTCGTGACTATCCATACTTAGGGTTAGTAGTAAAATGGTGCGTGGTTTACGGAACCGAACTTAACTGACTTTTGCTTAATTTTCTGTAGTATTTCACGTGACTATAAAAGGCATATACTACTTAAGTCGCTAAATCTTTGCCGTCTGGGGTATCGGGCTCAGATATCGCCAGTCTGGGGTATTCTTCTGTCCACCGTCCCAAGTCTTGCCGTCTTATTTGTTTTGTAATTGCCTGGGCCGTCCCTACCAGGAAATGCCGACGCGGCTGGTGGGCAATAAATTAACCACTTCTTAAAGGGTGAGATGGCAAAGCCTGTGATGGTGGACCTGCTAGAACTGCACAGGACAGTACTTCAGACAGGCGGAAGCAAAACCCGAAGACCAAGGCATTACAAGTCTACAGAGTGAGCATCCGTTGGAACAGATACTACACTTTTATTTTAGCCAAAAAGACAACGGGATTTAAACTTAAATAACTAATCCTTTTCTAATGAAAAGTCCTCCTCTACGTGGGTGTTTAAATGTTCAACTTGTCACGTGGCCCAAAATTACGCGCTTATTAATACAAATTTTAATCCTTTAAAAAGATAACACTTAAAAAAATAATTTTCACTTAGCACTTTAATATTGCAATCTCAAAAAATAGTGTATTTTAAAAAATCTGCATTGGATGAGGATCGATAATTTTGATTATTCGGGCTACTATTCTCATATTGGTTGTTGTATTCCCAACGTTGCGACCGATGTAAAATCCGACCGGCTTCGGGTTAATTTTTCTGTTTTGAAATTTGGAAACATTCTAGTTTAACATTTGATATCGGGTTCGAAATTAAAATCTAGTGTTAATGTTTTATTGTATTTTTTTCTATTTAGCGAATTAACGTTGATTTTTTTACATTTCGAGTAAAGTAAACATTTAACGTTACTTCTAGTTAGAAATGTGACAAAATAGATTTAAACAGAAAAGTAAATATAGTATGGGGGCAATACACTGACTATTCTATGTTTACTAAAAACAAAAGACTGAGAGTTGTGGATGTTTTGTAGGCCGAACGTTGCCATCTTTATAAACAAAAAAAAACAAGATTGAAACTGTCAAAGAGAACGAACTTTAAACTGGCATGGGGATTTGCTAAGAATTTTGATTCTTAGCAAATCTTCATGTAGTGACAGATTTAAAGTGTTGGATGATTTGTCGACCGAAAATTATAGTAGCCATCTTTATAAACAATCTAAACGAAAGTAAGGATACGTAAATTTATAAAAGAAAGTGCAAAATCTTAAATCTCTAAAATCAAGAAAGATATCATATACATTTGAAATATTTATATTTAAAAAACATGTTTGACCCTTCCAATGTTTTTACCCTCCCCACCCATAGACATATTTTTAGTTAAAAAAAATCATTTAACCAACCCAACTTTTTTTACCCTCACCCATACATAGGAATACTTTAGTAAAAACAAATCGACTGGTTCTTTGACAAGACAAAGGCGCTTTCAATAGCATATTTAAACATAAGTATACACAACTAGTTCTTTGATATGACCGAGGCGCCTCCGATATTTTCCCCGGGTGAGCGTTCATTTCTGACGCGGCAGCCTAGCAAAAATAGACGACCGTAGGGAGGCTATTTTTGCTAGTCTCTATCATGACATTATCATTACTTACATGTTCCTTTATAATTCGAACCTTTTATATTTTTTCTTTTATATGTAATAGAATAATACTACTATTAATGTATGGATTTGTATTATTTATTTTATTTTAATTACCTCTGTTAGTATGTGATGCTATTATTACACCGCTAATTATGTTAACTTTATTTAATTAGGCTGTCAAGTCAGAATAGCCATTGCTTCATGCAAATTAAGTATTCCCTTTTTACAGCATACATTTGACATGCCTCTAATAAGTCCTCAGTTGAACTCTTTTTCATTTTTTTTTATTTGTTATTTTAATATAAATCATGTCATAGTTTTACTCCATTACTTAATTTACTTTAATTTACAAACAATCTTCATTTTGTAATAATCGTTTAAAAATGTTATAACATAAAGCATTTTCAATTTTATAAATATAAATATTTTTTATTGTTAATTTTTTTTATAATACATATGTTTAATCTTTTCTCTTATACATATGTTTTTCTTTCTATTGCTTATGCTGGCAATTTTTACACTCTCTTCCCCCTTATCAAGAGCGATATTCTTCAATCCCATTCACTTTCTGTTGTTTTGAATTTAAATTATTGTCTGGGCCATTTCCTGTTTGATTCTCTGTTTCTCTAGCTGCCAAATCATACCCTTTTCTTGTTTCTCCCCTTTGCAGTTTTAACTTGTATCTCTCTCTCTTTTATTTACTTCCAGCAGGAGTGACCCGGCGTTTCCGGGGCAAAAGTGTAACAATCTATGCATTCCCCAGTGGCCACCTCATATCCGCCCCCTCACACCCGTTTCCCTATTCCCGCCAGCCGCTGCTCTTCGTGCCGCCTGGAGCAAAAACGTAACATAATTTTATCATTAAACGTACTATCTCTGTCTTGCTCGGTCGTCCCATAAACCCACGACCCCATTCGATGTATATCTAAGTCACCGTTCTAAAAAATATCGGGAGTCAGTGGGGATGAAATCAAATACCTCTCGATTTCCGTACTCTATCAGTAACCGTGGCAATGAACAGATCCGAGAAAAAAAACTCACTCGCACGCTTTTAGAATCATTTTTTTTATTTGCACTTCGAGCATCCGCAAAGCGTACACGCGACGACAAAACGAACCAATCTGAGCACCTGAATCACAAATTCTGTGTCCGTCAACATGAAGAGATCGGTGGGTTTTTTTCTAATGTTTCGATATTATGCGACCGAAAGCTAAGCGATTCAGAAAACATACACTCCACAGGTATATTCGAGTATTTAGGGGGACGTTTGATGACATACACACACACATACACACACATACAACTCTTCTTTATATGATATATTTTCTTTTTTCCTTTATCTGCATACTTTTTTAAAACATTTTTTTTCTTTCCCCTTTCCATTTCTAACCTTTCATTTTCACCTCTTTTTTATTTTCATTTCTTCTCATCTTTATTCACAACATATCAAGACGAGTAAAACACTCAGTTAATTGCAAGCGGAAGGATCGGGGAGTCTATGAGAGGACTAACATTGAATAAGTGTATGCATGGCATTTATTTGTATATTGAATAGTTTATGACAATAATTTCTTTACATTAGATTTGACGACTCAAACTAAAATACATTTTCTTGGCATTCGTGCTATGATAAAATTGTAATATATGGTTTATCCAAATATGGTACACTAATAGCGCGGGGTCTCGGTCGCGTCGGATGTCCATAAAATGGAAATATGTTACAATTTCATACAAGTATTTGGAGATGAACCCGTATAACTAGATATATAGTGAAACTGAATTAAGCAGAGTACTGACATAAGTGTGTTTTAGTTTTAACAAGAGTGGAGCTATAATATCGTGTGCGTACACACCTTAGAAATATTTCTAAGAATCGGAGCAATATAAAACAGGCGAAGTGTATATCTCTCTGACGTTCACAGGTAAAAGTAATACAAATATAAATGGGAATATTGGGTCCAGAGCTTGGAGAGTATTAAACAAGTGTGTATCCTCATTCACTGGAAATATCGCCGTTTGCCTATAAGTGTGTTTACACGACAAATAGAGCTAAAGATATTTCAATAAATGTCAGTGTTCTCACACCCTCCATACACACAATGCTGAATATATTGAACCTCACTCCCAAAATTGAATATTATAAAATGTCAACAAAAAAGGTATAACAGCTAATATGGTGTTATGGGATGGAGGAAATACGCATCTCATGAAACCATGACGATGTCCGAAGTTCTTGCTTGTGAAGATTTAAAATATGTCCTTTGATTCATGAGAATTAAACATGCATTTCAATTTAAAATGAAGCACCATCGAACGGGAACTGAGGACATTATTTGGGTGGTTTGAGCTATAAATGTTTATACTATTTTTTGGGATTCATTTTTAGCAAATGAATGTTTAGAAAATTAATGTTTATTTGTTTCAGTGTGTAAAAGTGTAAGGGCGGACATGTTTTTATTGCCCAATTTATCATGGGTACTTTTTAAAATGAATTCGCTATTTGGATTACATGAGCGTTATTACGAACAGACCGTCAGATTTCACAAGAATTCGCAAAAATAAAATATTAATAACATAATTTGAACCCGTGCGGGTTTCCATTAAATACATTTATACGTTGATTCGGCGTAAAATTTCATGAAATTTTCCAAATTTATTTGTCATAAAAACATGTGTTTTGAATACTGAACAAATAAATTATGTAAAGATGGCGGGTGTGCATTTTGGAATTTTTCTCTTACGTGTGTGCTGTTCAGGGGTTTTGATTTAGAAAATTACTTTGTTTTTTTGTTTTCGTTAGCGATAAAAAAATTAAAGGCTAGAATTATGTTAAAAGAATACATAGAAAGCTGGAAAATACAGCGATAATAAAAAGAAAGGAGCGAGAAAAAAGTAAAATAACGTTAGTGAGAAAAAGAAGGAACATGGACGAAAATTGTTCTATACTTAAAAAGAAATAGAATAAACGAAAATAAACAAGAGTATAGCAGAATAAGGAAAATAAGGTTTATTATTATATAATTTACAGTTAACTCATAGACATATATTTTTAAGTCAATGTTTATCTCTGAAGCCACACATCGGTAAATGTGGTACTCACTATAGTTATCTTTATTAGTGAGTTCATATGATAAGAATGTGTGTACAATATTTTATTACAACAGAGATTTCTAAAAAAAATGTACAGTAATAACATAAAAATGCCAAGAAAAAAGTACAGGAAATAAAGAAAATAATGAAAGATGTAATGAAGAGTTACAAAAAGCTTAAAAGGCAAGACATAATGCAAACATTGAGAGGAGGGGGGAATGAATGGACATAAAAAAAGAAAGACAAATAAGGAGAGCAAACAATACAATAACAGTAAGAATAATAGAAGACAAGCTGAAAAAATGAACTTAAATAATGAGAAAAATGAAACCTAACACTAAGTGGATGGTTTCTCTATCCTCACATTCGTCACGAAATCAGCAGTTTCTATGCCTCTCTCTCTTCTGTCTCCCTCTCTCCCTTTCTCTATTTTAGTCTTTATTAATCTGCTTACGGATTGAATTCACAATTGTCAATAAATCGAGGAGAACAGCACAATAAACGTATTCATGTATCTCAAAATAAATATAAGCGAAACGTTGTTCGCGTAACTACTTTAATTTTTCGATGTATGCTCCTAATTCACCCAGACACACATGTATGTTTTATGTGTGCGCTAAAATTGAGATTACATCTAACTCTGCTTGATATATATATATATATATATATATATATATATATATATATATATTTATATATAAAGTTGGCAATGATTTTTTAAAATTCATATGACCAAGTCTTTAGTCATGTTTTGCTTGCCTGCTTTCAAAAGAATTCAATGGGACAATTGTTTCACGCCGAAACGAACAAACAGGAATAAGCACTTAATTGGCAGGATCTTTCGTTTATGTAGCTAATTTTTTACCCATTTCCCACAGAAACAGTTCCGCGATTGAACCAGAAGTTCAATTGATAGACAACTAACGATTTTGCATTACTAATGTGGACTATGAGAAACGCGATTAACATTAAAAAGGATAAGTCTATACCTAAGAAAAAACTATTAAAATATATTTCGTACGTATAAAGCTATTGTAAAATATAGTTAAGTTAAGACGAAAACTTATTTTAAATTCAGAAATACGAAAGGGTGGTATGACCTCCCCCCAAAAAATAGGTTTAATGGAGTCAGTTTGATTACGCCATATGTTATATCAAATTTTATTAGCATGTTATGTTCTAGCATTTAATCTTCAATGAAGAGTATTAATTGACATTAATTTACATTACTTATTCGGAACAAATTTAAAAAATAAAACATAAATAAGTATAAGTAAGACAACATTGTAAAAAAAGATTAAATATAAAAACTAAGATATCGCATGAAAAATGAACAACTCACGGAGAAATTCACCAATGCAAGGCCGTAATTACCA
The DNA here is from genome assembly GCA_963556195.1 of Sepiola atlantica. Taxonomy (NCBI): domain Eukaryota; kingdom Metazoa; phylum Mollusca; class Cephalopoda; order Sepiida; family Sepiolidae; genus Sepiola; species Sepiola atlantica. Next base: position 61,786,347 of record OY744536.1, read on the forward strand.
CGATAATAATCAGATAGCAATCTGCCTTACTTTAATTTTAAAGAAAATGATAAGTTCTATACAATTAATATTTACAAACGAATTAAAAAAAATAGTTTATTTAACAAAATGTTAACAGTGTTCACTTATACAATCATGTATATATATATATATATATATATGTGTGTGTGTGTGTGTGTGTATGTACGTGTATATATGTGTGTGTGTTCTTGATATTTCTAACGAAGTTGTTTTTTACAACGTTTATAGATCTTACTCGTAATTACAGGTTGAATTTTACTAAATTTGAATAGTTTTCAAGTAATTATTGTTGAATCTGCAGTTAAGTTTGTCTCTTATCCCTGTAGTTTTCGTAATAAAAGAGGACGATTCCTTACATTTTTTTCTTAAAATTTACCATAGATGTTAAATAATATGAGTTTCTGGGGACTCGGTTAGATGGATAAAATGTTCAACTTGAGTACAATATTTTTAGTACAATTCACTAAAAATTAAGCCATGTGAAATAGTTCATTACGTTCCGTAAATAGTGTATTCCCTTTTTTGATACATTTACGCAGCCATGCGATGAATATCAGATATAATACTAGAATAGCTTAGACTATTAAGTCTTCCATGAAGTGACACTTGCACTAAAGATTTATCGGTCAAATTCTAATTTTGTGTTTCAGCACAACTATTATTGAGTGTTGTTGTACATCCGGTAAAAAAATAATTTGTCCGAAAAATGTATATTATTTTCCAGCACAAGCGACCCATTCTGAACGTGTTTACACCATTTAAACAATTTCTAACGATTCTTTCTGAAATTAGCGATTTCTTTATAGTAGCTTTCCCGTGATATCGGCTTTTTTGCAACTACCGATGAATAGTATTGTTGAAAGTGTGGCCCTCGTGTCAGCATTATATCCTGTAGTGATTGTGGAAGCTGTAATTTAGTAATTAATTCAAATAACTTTGTCTTAAACATGTTGTTTCTTTCCGTTTCGAACAGTGTGCCCGTTTTCTCAAAGGTTGTTATTATATTCCACATGATACCTCTTTGATACTTTAACTAATTCGACTAGGTTCGATACACTAGTCTCTGCCATACGAGCAAAAACGAATTAAACGCTTTGAAAGTTCGATACCTACTATCATTTTATTATTTTTTCTGATGATAGTTTATCATTAAGAGAAATTGAGCTACACATATAAGGCACACAATTAATTCATTAATAAAAGAACATGGAAATAAGGTTATTTTAAGAGTTCTATCGCTTAAAGTTTCGATAGTATAATGCGAGATGTTTCCATTATGTGTTTATTCGTTTTTAATCTTCTTTGTTAAAGCCTCATTTGAGGGGTTGCTCGACTTGACAAGTTTAATAAGAACTTCTCATGAGCAACCATGTCTGCTTTTGAGGCCTCTTCAATTTTTTTTTTTGTGTTTGCTGTACATGTGAGTCAATACTTTTTTGTGTATACCTGGTTGCTGCAGCTGTTTGGTTTCTGCCATGGCTGGAGTAAACTTCCAGAAGCAGAAAGGTTAACACGAATGCTTACTGCTTTTCGTCTGGTCTGTAAATGGGTTGACGAGCCGTTTATTCTAGGTAGGCCTGCCCGGATTGAGTCTTGCTTTTGCTCATTGTATTAATAATTTCCTTATAATCAACGGATGTTATTTGTTATTCGAAGTAGTCTCCAAAGAATAAACGGATGCCCCCGTTAATATCCCAAGAAACGTTTTGGATGGCACTTCATTTCTTAACCATTTGTAAGCGTTTACTTCATGAATGAAAGTATCCTCATGTTACTTGCACAGAAAGATCAAAGAAACCCGACGATAGTGACTAGTAGGCATTCAGTTTCTCAGATCACTTTTATGAATACTTATGTGCAGGTAATCACAAACAAACCTATTCACATCATCCAAGATTTCTAATCATGAGGCTGGTTAGATGTCCAGCAGGATGAAAATATGATCTGCCAATAGACGGATGCGCCCTCTTGTAAGGTTGAAGGCAATATAGTATCCATCATCTCGTATTAAATCCAAGTAAACCCAGTCTATTGCATATTATAAGGTATTTTCCACCACTTTATCATTTAATATAGGTATGTCTTACATGCTTACAATACAGATGTATCCTCATTTTTATGAAAGTGATACATCTAGCTCTATTATCTGACCACCTTGTTTAGCATTCCCATCAATAGATTCATCTTATACCAATAATGTGTACGTAAAAGCAAATGGAATTTCCGAACTTCCGAGAGTTTATTCCCATGAATTTCATTTGACTACAACTTTGTCGTATTTTGTCGAATGTCAACAGCCATTTGCCAAGCCGCCCTTTAAATCTATTTCTGTCCATTCAACCTAACTGTTCGAATCATCATATGTTATTGGATATCACCAACTGACAATCATATTAATCTTCATTCTTGAGTAGTTTCGGTCTCTGTAAGTGATAATTAATTAGTATAAACCGTGCGTAAACGAATAGGTATTAAATATCTCGCGGGAAAATCTCAGCTTCTTGCTGAAAATGATGACATGACATCATAGTGACTTACATACACTACCCGTAACTATAGAGCCTTTGACATGTGATTTTTTGTGAAGTCTTCTCCGAGCTGGGTAAGATTAGGTGAATCTTGCTCAAGTTCGGGTATTTGAATTCATGTCAAAATCCAGTGTGCTCATTTTAAAGATATGCCCCTCCCTCAAAATAGATATCGTGTCACAAAAAGTTATCGTTGGAAGGCTGAACATTATGAATCAGGAACTAACAAATGGTAACGCTACATTCTACTACGAACCTGTTGACCAATACGGAAAGTATATTTGTTAAAGGGGCACGACAGGAATAATTATGAAACGTATGTATAATTATATTGTTTATTTTTCTAGGGCGGAAAGAGTCTGGGAAAATCGATCGCGAGGTCTTGTCGGCTATCATGTGACTTGTAATCTTATTTACAAAAATCGATTATTCTAAATATTATCCTTGTGTAGAGCGTCTAGCAACATGAAACAAATTAAATCATACTAATTAAATTACAGTGTGTAAGAAATCTATGAAGATAACCATACACACATGCAGAAAAACAGACACGTGACCACATATGAGCAAACATACATTCATAGGTGTATGTCCGGAAGGTAAATATATATATATATATATATATATATATATATATATATATATATATATATATATATATATATATATATATATAGGAAAGCTAGAGAGAAAGAGGCAGGTAGAGAACGAGATAGACGGTAAAGGAGAGAGTAGTATTAGAAGGATATAACAATGCAAGAAATGGAAATATGATGGCGTTGAGAAGTAAGACACACTCAAGTTTTTTTTATGTATATTAATTTATTTTTATTTTTTATAGCAAATATTACTTGGTTAGGCAAGACTTCAACGCTGTAATGTGATGTGTGTGACCGTGTTTTATAATATATTTTGAAGAATACTTGTTGGTCAAATCGTAGGTGTTTCAAATCTCTAAAACACGCACATAATGGTGATATTGTAAAGCGTTAATAAATGTATTTCTGAATTTTACAACCAATAATTTACTAAAATAATAATAGTATTAACTAATTAAATAATGACAGATAAATGAAACATGCATTACTTTGTCATTTAAAATAATGTTTATTGTTTGTTACATTTATTACAAGCTACACACAATATGGTCATGGTATCAATCAAAACATATTTACCCGTTAATCATAAAAAATACTTTTTCAAATAATTACTATAAAAACAAATAAATAAATACTGTTAGAAGAAATAACTATAGTATATGATTTAAAATAATTTAAAAAAATATTCAATCTATAATATTAAGAAAAACGAATAACTAATTGAACAAATCCCTTACCATTACCACCATCCCCAGAAATATATATATATATATATATATATATATATATATAAATATATTTAAATACTTAACTTTATTTAAACTAATATAATACTTTATAAGTTAAATCAAATATGAAGTATTGAGAACATTTCTTTTAAAAAAACATTTAGTTATAGTTTTATTCTATTTGTTGCGGACATTAATATTTACTGCGTTATAAGCATTTAACAATATTACCGTTCCATTTGCTAAAAAGGTCTTCCGTGAAATATATTATGGAACACGGTCGCACACATTACATCACAGTGTTCAAGTCAAGTAAGAGTTGCTATATAAAAAAAGTTTTTAAAATATACAGGGTGTTTCAAAAGTCTTGGAAACATAACGATTTTTAATAACTCAAAAACTATTAGGAGTTGAAAAATGAAATTGGTACCGTTGGAAAGGTTAAAGTTTTAAGTTTTGTGGGGAATCTTCAAAGTTGCTCAATATGAGCACCATTCGTCACACGGCAGACATCTAGTCGATAGTCCATTTTCTGCCAAACGCGTTCCAGCATCTTGACGTCAATGGTTCCCACAACTGCCGTTACTCGAGCCTTTAGTTCGTCAATATCTCTTGAGAGGGGCGGCACATAGACTTGTTGCTTGACAAAGCCCCAAAGGAAAAAGTCACACGGGGTAAGATCTGGAGACCTAGGAGGCCAGGGCATGAGAACGTCATCACCTCGCCCAGATCTCCCAATCCATCTACCAGGCAGCCTTGTGTTAAGAAACTGCCTTACTCTAAGACTCCAGTGTGGTGGTGCACCATCTTGTTGAAAAATGAAGTCATCAGATTCTGCTTGTTCCAACTGAGCCATTAACCAGTCTTCCAGCATGTTGAGATAGTATTCACCAGTGATAGTTGCCTCTTCAAAGAAGAACGGTCCATAGACACCTTTACTGGAAATTGCACAAAACACGTTCACTTTTGGTGAATCTCGCTCGTGCTCAAGAAGTTCATGAGGATTCTCAGTACCCCATATGCGAGTGTTATGCTTGTTAACTTTGCCATTCAGATGGAAGGTCGCCTCATCGCTAAAAACAAGCCGGTCATCAAAGCCGTTATCTTCCAACTTCTCTTGCATTGCAATGCAAAAGTCACGGCGAAGTGTCTTATCAGTGTCCTTCAACTTTTAAACCAACTTGAGCTTGTAAGGTACCATTTGCAGTCGTTTCCTTAAGACACGCCAGACAGTTGCTGGAGCAAGCTGAAGTTCCCTGCTGGCTCTTCTCACTGATTTACAGGGGGCCCCGCTGAAAGGCTGTCCGAACTTGCTCAACTGCATCTTCTGAAGTTGAAGGGCGACCTGTTGGCTTACTTGGGCACAAACACCCATCTTTCACAAATTTAGCATGCCATCTGACAATGGATTTCCTTTCAGGGGCTTTTTTTTTAAATTTCCTGCGAAATGCACGCTGAACACATGTCCACGATTCAGTCTTTGCAAATTGGAGGACGCAAAATGCCTTGTCTTGTTTAGAGAACGCCATTACTGCACCTCGAAAGATAACACGAAAATCATTAGTATGACCGAAAACTTGATTAAGCAAGCTTTAAAATGGCACCAGTTTCATTTTTCTACCTGGAATAGTTCATGAGATATACGCATTTGTAATGTTCCCAAGACTTTTGAAACACCCTGTATATAAAAAAACACTTGTTTTGTTTTTTTTCTCAACACCGATATATTTCCATTTCTTGCATTGTGATAACTTTCTAATACGTCTTACAAACAATGCTTCAAGCGAACTACCCATCTTTATATATATATATATATATATATATATATATATATATATATATATATATATATATATATATATATATATATTGGTTGATCTATAAGTCAGTTAGCTATTTATTTTTGAAATTCTAAAGTTAAAAAAATACGGTAATATAAAACAGAAAGTTGATCCAACAAATTCATTCATAGGAGTTTAAAATTACAGCAAATTTTCAAAATGTCCAACTTCGTTCTGCATGCATAGCTCCATTCTTTTTTGCAAGGAATTTACGACTCTTTGGAACATATTTGATTGATTGAGTGTTGTGCGAAGGAGGCTTTCTGTTCACATCACGTTTCAATTGCCTTTCAACAAGTGTCGGAGATTCATCAAATTTGGTCATATGAATAACTATAAAAATTCGTTCTTCCATTGTAAATGGCATACTGCCTGAGGGAAAAGCACATATGATGATTTACACATATTTAAATTAATACAAATAAATATATATAGAAACAAATATATAAACGAATTTAAAGTAACAAATAACAGTAATTAGAGAGTAAGATAACAATTATAAAAAGTCCATAGTATGTTTGTGCTTAATATGGTAATCATTTTTAATAGCTAAGTGACTTATGAATTAACATCTCCCCAACTCTCCACTGGCTACTTAATTGTCCATTGTCACCATCTATCTGAATCTAATAGTTCTTTTTTTCATAAGCAAACGCACGTTTAAGCTCACACCCTCCACCGCTTCCTGTTTCAAACATTTTGTATGTGTATATTTTCTTCAGACAATCATCTTGAATAATTCTTATAATACAGACGAAACGTTTAAGAATACATAAATATTATGTTTACGTCTTCCCTGTTTCAATTCTTATATATATATATATATATATATATATATATATATATATATATATATATATATATATATATTCCAGGAATTACTTCAATAATGGTTGATACATGAGTTAACTGTCATACTAGTATTTTAATATGCGTATAGCATACGCCCTACAGTGAAATATATTTTGAATTCCGAAGGATTAGTCAGACTAAATGCAAAGATTTATAATCTACAATGATTTTAATAGGTCCCCAGTGCCCATATTATATGCAAACTCATTAAATTCATTGAGTTCATATCAAGAGAGAATAACAATATTTTGTGGAAATATATTTCTGTATCAATTATAAATACAATTCTTTAATTCAGTTGAAAGTATGTTATTCGCAGGAATCTGTAGTCGAATAGTAGTTTCATCTGTGAATATATTTCATATTAACTTGAGCGCCAACAATATATTTCTCTACATGGCAACTGGGGAAGGCTTGTTTCATATTTTCCAAATTTATTGAATTGAATTGAGTTCGGAGTGTGGTTGTTGTGTAAATCGTATAGCTAACAATGCCGTAACAATTAGGTGTGTAGTTATTAGCAAACACAAACAATAAAAACATTAATCATATATTGAAAATTTTTTTTATTCAATCCTTACGAGATAAATAATCAAAGGACACACGAAACTGTAAGTGTTTCTCGTTGGTATTATACTAATGTGTATTAAAATGAACGGGGCAAATAATTTATATTCCGAAACGTAAATTTCATTGATTTACTTGAACGAGCATCAGCAAGGTTTTTACAAGGCTCTTAACCCATTATCCCCATGGTAATTTTTAAGAGTAAAATGATAATTAATAATACTTCAGAGATATCTATAGTTAGTCATGAACATTGGATCGTTCTTTAAAGTTAACACATAGTAGACCATAAACAGTGTTCAGTATACTGTGAAAATCCAGAGTCCAATGATACCATCAGTTTGATCAAATCAAAAGTTTTTTGTAAGTAGTCCTTTCAAAAAACGCACACAATTATATGTATAGAATCAATTAATGTTCTGACTATCCTATAAGTCATGTAAATCTTTTTAAAGTTATTTTAGCCTAAAATAATTTTGTATTTACCAAAGAGTTTCGCATATGAATTAAATTTAATAAAATATAACAAATATATGATCCTTCTGATCGCATATTTTTGTTAAGCCAGAAGTATTATATACTTTTGACAGAACTATAGACAATATGTTGTTAATGCCATATCACTATATTATATATTATTGTTATACATAAAACAAATATAAAGTACCGTATTCATTGATGTAAAGCGGGAACACATCTCCCACGATATTTTTATAAAACCAATTAAGTCAACGGTGTTTCCTCCTTATACATCTCAAGCGCGAAAGAAAATAATAGGAAATTGCCCCATGCCCGTCAGCGATTAAGCATTGTATTAATGTTCTATTTTCAAGTCTATATTCTAATTTTATTTTTGGAATAAGAAATAGAATTTAACACCACTTGATACATTCTGTGTAAAATGTGTGCGACAATCCAACGAAATAACCAAGATAATCATATAACCCCTATAGTACAATTGAACGCACAGCAGAAATGTATATTTCGTCCTTTCAGTTATTGTTTTACTAATTTAGTTATTTGAAATGTAAAAACTAAATTTAATACTAAGAGAGATCTCCCATACACTCTAAAACCGAGGCGGTAATTCATGATAGGGCGGTCTTATGACAAAATAACCGATACTAAACTTATGAATTCCGATTAAATCGAGTTTTTTTATCATTACTTTTAAAATGTCTAGTCACAAAATAACATTTTATATTGCTCCTTGGCTTTTTGACTAAAATCTAAGTGTAGTATTTGTTTTTTAACATCAACGTTGGACTCTTTTTATGTAATTATCTTTTTTGAAATTGATTGTTTTAAAATGTCTTTAAAACGTTATCGTTTTTTCATAAACTTTCTTAATTTGATTGTCTTAATAATTATAATATTATTACTATCTAGGAAAATATTAATATATGATACCATTTGACAGCACCAATTATAAATGTATACTACAGAATAAAAATGTATTAGAAACTTAAAAGTAAATAAATATGCACTTACTATATATACTGTTTCATTATATTTAAGTAATACTTAAAGAGTTTGATGTTAACATACCGAAGAAAGATTCGAATTTATTCATATTTAGATTATATTAGATTGAGTGATTGCATTATTCTCCATTATTTCGCAATGTATGTAATACGTTTGAAAAGTGTGATTGACAGACCGACAGAGAGAGGACCAGCAAAACCCCTATTTATATCAATTGGGTAATTACCCTGTACCATTAAATTCGGTCTTTCACCGATTTTTATCAGTTCTAGTGTCCCCACTCAAATATGGAGCAACACCAGATTAATACGGCCGGTTTTCTCAACAACAAAAATGCAGGACGCTCGTGGGTATGTTATAAATATAAAAAAATGATGATATTAGCCGACGCTAATCATCAATTATGTTATAGTTTACACCACGCACTTAACACCGAATCTCGTCACATTTCGAACAAAACCTCAGCAATTATTATGCTTAAAATAAATGTCCCAGCCTTACCATCATTTAATAATAAACATATATACATTTGTTGCAAAATAATTAAGAATAGTCACCCTTGCATGTTGATATCGATTATGAAAAGAAATCTGCAAATAATTCATATCTATGTACTGCGCATCGTTAACTCGTTTAAATAAACCTAGCTGGTGTGTTTGCATGAATTACATTTTAATTCAATATTTGTTTGAAAAGAAAACATTATATATATATATATATATATATATATATATATATATATATATATATATATATATAAATATAAATATATATATGTATATGCATACGTATATATGCATATATATATATAAATATATATATAAATATATATACATATATATATACATATATATATATATATATATATATATATATATATATACGTTTTCTTTTTGTACAAGTATTGAATTAAAATGTAACCTATTCAGAAACGCCAACTACAATATCGAATAGCGAATAAGCATGTGAAAGAAATAATAACACAAACACATATCTAAATAAACCCGATATATCGGTCGCGTCACTGACCTTAATCTGCAGGATTAAATAACTTTATTAGAGGAAGAAAAATAATCTGATACAAACGTAAATTCCAGCAACGACCTCATATAACAATGTGTCTTTTGTAACACCAGTTTTGAAACTGCTGCACGTTTTTGTTCTCCTCCTCCGAATTCACATTCACTCTTCATCTATTACTTACTACACTTCTCGTCGTCTGTCGATACAAACACCCAACATTATTCCTCGCCTCACATCTACTTTTTTCACAACACTATCTTCGTTCTTCGCAACTTACAACTACGCCACTCTCCCTTAGCATATAGTTTTCAATACTTCTGTATAAAATGCATTCCTTTCTTCCACTACATACATTTCATACCATTTAATAAAGTCAGTGACACCGACACCATATCGAGTTGCTTTAGAAATTTACATATGTTTTTATTTCTATTATTATGATAATTATTATTATTATTATTATTATTATTATTATTATTATTATTATTATTATTATTATTAGTATTATTATTATTATTATTAGTATTATTATTATTATTATTTTTTTTTTTTAAAAGTCCCTTCATTGTACTGGTTTGAAAGGTCCTTTCAAATTACTTAATTTAAATGCATTCTATCCAGTGGACACATTTTACTAATACTTATACCGTACAACCAAGACACACATCCCACTTGTAAGCATTATTACACAACGAGCTTCGTTAACAACTGAAGCACACGATCTAGCGACACCATGTTATTTAAAAAACAGAGAAAATAAAATATTTTCAATAATCCTGATGAAGATTCCTGTGTGAATCGAAAATTGGAATTTAAAATAAATAATATGTTTATTTTAAAAAAGTCTCTGTATTTTACTGGTTTCAAAACAGTTAAAAATTACAAAATGTAAATGCATTACATGCAGTGGAAACATTTTACTAATATATATATATATATATATATATATATATATATATATATATATATATATATATATATATCCTGTTCTCTCCCTGTCTCTAGGTTTATTTATTGATTTTATTTTAATTATGTTAATTCAGTTCATGCTCAGAGATCAAGCGGCTGGTCTCGAGGTAAGATTTGATTTTTATTTTAGCTAGAGTTATATTTGAGGGCTTTTTTGTAGGATGGGGATCTTCAATTAAGGGTTGCTATCCGTGTCTTGACATGTTAAGAATATGTTTCCACAATACCAGTTTCTCCTAACAAACGAAATAATGTGTTTTATTCAGAGGCCATGTTGTTTTAGATCGTTCTTGTAGTCTTTATATTTTGTGATTGGTTTCTAGTTCGTTTCTCATTTAGAACAATGACGTTAATAAGGAGAGCAGTCGTTGCAAGTAATTTTTTCCATATATTTAAGTTATAATTACGATACTCACACTTTGAAATGAGCAAAACAGAATTAAAGAGAAAGATACATTGTAAAATACTGATTATACAAGAAATGTGTGTTCGCAAACGTTTTTTTTAAATTTAATTCTAACACACAGACAGCAATCCAATAAAAACATAAGTGTGACACCTGACGTAAGGTTATTATTAATTTGACCGTGACAGAATGACGATAATGTTTCTTTTTCAAAATAAACATTGACGGCCTGAATAGAAGACCCTTTCAGACTTAAACGTGACACACTTATGGAAATCTTATTTAGTGACATATAACCCAACGTAGAAATTATTCCTATTGACATTTTTGGGCGCATCTAAATTAAGATGTGTTTAGTAATAAACAATCTTCACTTAGAAAGTTTGATGGCAACTATTACTTAAAAAATGAAACATTATTTAATGAAGTTAAACATATAAAACTCGCATATATGTCGTGTAATTTTGGGTGTATTTACATTCCTACAGTGTGTTAACTATGTAGGCAGAATCTGTCTGTCGAATCTCTGTAGTCGCAGCGGTGAGGGGACAGCTCCATTTTCAACATTCTTTAATCTCTGTCGTTGCAGATTCTTGTTCATTTTAGTAACGTCTCCCATGAACGGTGCTAATGTTATTAAAAAGGGCACTATATATTGTTTGGGTCTGAATAATATTTTTGTCGTTTTATTTTTCTTTATATTATACATGAATACACAGAAAACAACACCCAGACGTCGCTGTGGTAAAAAAAATCAGTTACCCATATACAACTGCTCTCTCTTGTGAGTAACTGTGTAATATAATGAAGAGTGACAAAAATGAATCGTGGACGAGTCCATTGTGGGTGGGACGTCGAGAAAGGAATAAAGGCGACTTTATAACTTAAAAAGGAGAAGGTTCCGCAGTGCCAAAGGGGACTTGAAAAACGACGGTTTTCAAAAACGCGAAGAGCCAAAAAACTTGGAGATCGGAGTATCGATGTACCGGAAGAATGCGAGTTTACCGATATTTATGGCATCGATGAAGCTTTATTGGCTATGGTACCCAAGCCCATCTTGCTGTTAGACTTTTCTGTCCGCTGACTAAAAATGCGACTGATAAGCTAGTTGCTACTATGAAGGAATCCCCTGACTTGTACTTCACCAAAGTGCTTGTAGAACAATTGTTTCAGTTCACGCTCGGATAGACAATGCAGAGTAAATTGCTTCCCAATCGGATGTATATACGAACGAATTTCTAGCGTAAACCCAGTCTGTGACCTCAGCAAGAAAAATACTTTCATGAGACAAAAGTATGTCAACAGATTGTTTAATATTTGTGCGTAACCAGCGAAAATCATCCGGTAATGGCAAATAAAGAAAACCAAAGTTTTTTTCATATACGTTCTGTTCTTTGTCATTCTTGTTGCATATTAGCGGGTACACTGAAAGAACGGATAATGCAACAACTGCATATGAAAGATATCAACTTTCTATTCGCCACGTCGCTGTGACGTCACTGACGGGATACGTAGCTTTTCTTTAAATCTTAAGTAAAAAAACATGTTTATATACTTGTTACCTTTACGTAGGAATTTACTATAGTAAACCTATTTTCACACACCCGTATGAACACATTATTACATTTATATTAATTCAGACACGAATCTAATTCATTAAAACAGTTGCTGTGAGCTCGTAATTATTTCTAGAAAAAGGATATACATACGCAAGTCTTTAAAATGCATAAGCTTAAATTTACATAAGAAGACCGGGTTTTTCTCACATCGTAAAAACATGTTTTTTTTTCTTTTAGAGATACTATTTAAAAAAATACCTTCTTTTAACTAAGGCATACTCGTTCTATAACAATCGAAATCGGCAGAGTCTTCCAATCAGTACAAGTTATTCCGTCTTTTCATCACCAACGCTAAGAACCTTGTTTTTTGCAATAAAAAAGTAATAGATATTTCCTCGAAAAAGTCGCTTGTTTCAATTAGTACTAAGGACTAAATATTTTCCAGATCTAAAGTGGAAGATGGATATTCCGTGTGTTGCTTTGTTCGCTGGCTAAATAGATGGAATCATCCAACTATTCCTGAAAATACTTGAATCCAGATGTACTACCCTAAGTATATAAACGTCAGATATATCCAGACATTGAATAAGGCTGCCACATCTGGGGTTGTCATTTATCGAAAACCCTTACTTATTTGACAGTGTACGAACTCGGGTGTTGGTCATCTGTGAACTACTCTACAGCTCCAGACATATACACGCCAAGAAAATAACCTTAATCTCGAAATAAATAAGACGAGATAAGATGAGATGTGTTAAAGATAAGAAAAAAGGTAGAACAGGAGAACAATGCACAGTAGGATGGGGAGGAGATGTAGTAATAGCATAAGCATGGACATCAGTAGGAAATGAAACATCATGGCGAAGTAGTTAAGCGACAGTGACATGAGACATGTATAAATAAGCGGATGAAAAGAAGAGACAGCAAGACTAGCAATAGAAAGAGGAATGACATCGCATTAAAATATCGGATGAGGACAATGTGAGAATAAAAGGGGTTAATATTGGAGAATATGCAGAAGTATAACATAAAGCACAATAAAGAGGCGAGGTGAAAGCGATTAAAAAGTGTGTTAGATATAAAGAAGGAAAGCGAGGAGGAGGAGGAGGAGGAAGAGGAGGGGAACGAGGAGGAGGGGTAGTGGAAGGTGAGATACACAGGTGAATTCGGTGCAATGCGTTCAATTAATACAGACTACTGAATCAAAAGAAAATCCGTAATGGGTATAACTAGAAGCTAGGCAAAATACACACGTTGGCTCTTTTGTATGTTTTTATGATAGTAATTACACGAGAAAAAGGTAATTATTTTTGAATTAATTAAGACAAACATAAACATTTCATTTGGCTGGCGGTCTCTTCTAAGGACGTTCAACCTTTGAAATCAATCTAACATGTTTAACAATCCCGTTTTCTAAGCCATTGATATTATAATATACAGACACATATAGGAGCACTTTATATATATGACATGTACTTATATATATATATATATATATATATATATATATATATATATATATATATATATATATATATATATATATATATATTATGTTAAGGAATTTTGAAAATTCAAGATGCATAATGATTTTAAATGACGTCTGTCACCAGTATATGAACAGGGTAGTTTATTGGGTTAACCAACAGAATTCCAAAATGAAGGCGATGTCAAAGTACAGGTATTCTGACCGGAATGCGTTTTTTCATAGGACACGCATAAACAGTGCGACGAATGGACATTTACACCAATCGTAATGTAATATAGATACATAGAGATGCATGCAGACAGACAAATAGGGGAGATAAAAGAAGAGACCAGGATGAGACGAAACAAGAGAACGAGTGAAACCAACAAACGCAACCTCGCAAACACAACTGATATAGTTCAATAGGGACAACATGTGTGGTATGAATACACATATTAACTTACACGAAGACTTCCAACAACATAATTGTATTACGTAGCTTCTTGCAGTAACAAGAAAAATGAAAACATATTAAAGCACGAATGGTAAGTAATGCACATTTGTGTGTGTCTGCTTGTTAACTAACGGAATCTACGACCAGGAATTACAATAGACATCAGCGTAAACACTAATGCCCAACCACAACTAGCCATGATAAGGGGCATTAACAACGTGGTAGTTCACAGCTACTAGGAAAACAGGGCTATGATAAATATATAAGATGTGTCAACAGCAGGATCAGTTGTCTTATAGTTACATCTGTGCTCATGTTAGTAGGCTAAACAATGTAAGGCGTATAACTGCTCACCAATGGAGTGGGATATAAACATTACTTATGTGCATATGCAGACGCTATCTCTTTGTGTGTTCTAGGCCAAACCTTCCCGGACTTCATATGCAACAGCTGCGCATAACGGCTCGGGTAAAACATGCAATCTTGTAAGTATAACAAACAGCTAGAGTATGGCTTCATGCAGAACAAGCAATACGAGACACGATCTTCGTGGGATCTATTCAGAAGCCTGATTCACTCAGCAACAATGAACACAAATATAACACAATATAAGAAGCAAACGAACCTCTCAGTTATCACAGCCAACTTGGGTGTTATTACACTAACTTTGCATATGCGCATTAGGGCAGGTCGATTTTCCACTTTTTTTAGAAAATCAACGCTGCTACGGTGGCGAAAGCTGGGGTTTAGTGTTGTGAGAACTGATACCAAAAATTAGATTCCTAACTTTAAAACTTAACTGAGCATTTAGTTTTAAAGATCGGGTACGAAAATGTTCAGAAATACCTAATTTCCGCAGGATTTTGCTGACAAATTGACTTCAAAATTTTACTATTTCACTAATAAATCCAGATAAAATTGATATTTTTTGTTAGATACAATGAATAGAAAATATATTCAAACCAGAATTCTAAGTATGAATCACCACTAGTAAAATATGTCATTTTTTAACTGTATTCAATAAATGAGAACTGTAGAAATTGTACAAAATTACAAAAAAGGCTAATCACTTTTACATTTTTGGTCATAATTACTTTTTAAAATATATAAATAAAAGTGTATTATACAATAATACTACTGGACACAGATTATAGGAACAAATGTTTTAAATTTGAATTGTTCATTGAACAATGTGCTAAAACCTACTGCACCATATAAAATTATGGGTAAGCTTACAGTGTAGTCCTCAGGCCATAACTTCTAAATAAAAAAAATAAAACAACGCTTACCTTATATAAAAACGCATCAGAATGAAATTCTCTACAAACCTGCATAGTTTAAGCATGTGAAAACCGAATTTAATTTCATACATTTTTGTCTTTCACCTGAAGTGTAAACGATTTTGAAAATACCACCATATTGGATTGAGACCGTCATGAAATGTCGCGCCATGTTCTTGTTTTAACTGCTGACTCTTTTCTAGCTACGATAAATAATAATTAGTTTTGATACCGTTAATTTCGCTTTTTAAAGTATGCGATTCGATATATTTATTTAAATTTGTTTTGCATTGAAGTTATTTTTGTTTTAGCTTATGTAATTTTTGTTGTGAGGACAATACTGTAAGTTTACCAAATTATGTTGTAATAGAACTAAATTGTTCCCTGTAGTTTCTCTTCGAAGTAAATGAAGGTCTTATTTGGTGACACAATGTTTTGGTTATAATGTGCTTGTGCCTTGCTTCTTGCCGCTGGTCACCACTTAAATCATTCATTACCTCTGCAGTAAGATATAAATTATACAGAGGACCACTAATACTATGAAATGCTACCTGGGGCAAATCCTGGTAATTAGTTCCACAAAGTTTCCCTAAAGGACCAGTGAAAGTGGTAGGGCTTCTTGTAGTTCCATCAATTAATTTAAAGATGGCTCTAAATGGCACTTCATTTTGATGAAGTGAACAGCCAATGGTATGTAACTTTCTTTTTAGTTTTTTCTCCAAAGCTGTAACCATCCCGGTTTCACAACCAGTGTTTGTACTGGTATTGTCCACCAGAATTGCCTTAATAGTATTTACACTGTTGTACTCTTCTAGAACAGCAGCAACATCCTCTGCTAGAAGAACACCAGTTGCACCAATGTTGGGTATCACTCTATCGGTGAGATATTTACTTGCAGTTCCTATCTCTCTGGTAAATGTTAAGTGGCGCTCTGGTCCCTTGCTTTTCTTAATCATTTTTTCACCATTTTCCCCTGTAACTTCCTTGTAATACAAAGTGTCCTTATCAACTCTGGAATCAACTCCAATGCAGATAAGATGTTCATATTCCTGGACATGTTTTTGATGGCTGGTTACTTTCACTCTTGCCCTTTCTCTATCTATTTTTGATTTATCTATAATAATGTCTTTTAAATCAATGGTTGGATGAAGAAGGTTAGATGTAAGTCTAATAGAAAGGCATTAACAAGGCAAGCCCCAAGATTAGAAGATATATCACCTCTAATCAGTTCCATAGACTATCTCGGGACTTTTAAAAGACTGTAAGGTCCCTTGGACTGTCTCCCTGACTCAAAACTGTCATCGGTTGTTTCTTCACTGGAAGATGTCTGTGAAAAGATTTCTGATGTAGAGGAAGCAACATGTGAAGAATCTTGTTGCTGTCTTTCAATTTTCCTGTCTAATCTATCTGCTTCAGCTGAATCTTTTTTGTATTTTTTGACAGCATTTATGTCAATAGGTCCAAGTTGGAAACTGCCTTTTGGTCCTGTTTTCTCTCTCTGATCTTTTAAATATTCTCTCTCTTCAATGGGAACCTGAAATGTCAAAATGTTTATGTGTTTAATAACATATCTAGCATACATGACAAATATTAAGGAAAATATCACAATATTATTTACTAGAAAAAGAAAGATTATCAGAAGTTAATTCATATTTTCCAATTAATTTCAATATTGAAAATTGGGACATGAATTAGTTCAATTTAAAAAATTCAAACAAAAAACAACCAGAATTAATATTACCTTTTTGTTAGGAGGACAAGTGCAGACGATATGCCTTGTTTGGCAATTTTCTGTATTGCACTTTACAGCAAAGTCATCACATCTTAAGACAGGCAGTTTGCAGCAACATGAAGAAATATCAAATAATGTATCCAGCTGTTCCTTAATTATCTTCACTTTGGGTGAAGTAAGAGTTTTCCTGTTAATCAGTTTGGCCTTCTTGAAGCAAAATACATTCACCCTCTGCCCTATATAATATTCCCTTAACAAAGGCAATTGTGGGTTCACTGTTTGCCAACTATTGATTATTTCCTTTGCGATCAATTTGGAAATATCATTATTTGAAAAGTGGGGATAGGTATTTTCAAGGAAATAACTAAACTGGATAACTTGTCGTAAAGTTGGGGGTTCCGTTTTATTCAACGGACAAGGTGGACCAGCAAATCTTTTGGAACTCTTACTGCGAGTTAAAACAGAACGTCCTTTTACAGACATTTTTATCTGAAAAAAAGAAAATAAATGAATAAGTCTAAAACAGTTTGATTTATATCTTCTAGTTTCATATTTTAAAAAATGGCTGACAATTATGGTAAGGAGTTTTGGTTAGCTTTAGTGATAGTCTGTTGGAGTTCGGGTTAGGCTGCATCTAAAAGTGTGGCTTAAAATGACAGGACTATTTAAACAGACTCAATACTGTTTGAGTTATGGTAAAATCCTTATTTTTTTACCCAATAATTTAGATTTTAGAGTGGGGGATCACTTTCCCAAATACATTTAATGTAAAATGATCACAGAATTCATGACAACTACACTAAAAATAAAAATACTCTAAAATCTAAAATATTGCGTTAAAAAAAAACGGATTACTCTAGTGACATAATCGGTAATTTTACACAGAAAAAAATGGTCTGTAAAATAGAAAAATAAATGATGGGTAATAACTTTAAATGCACCAAAAATTAGTTTTTTCTAATACAGAACTGAAACATTATGGTATTTTAATACAAACTTCATTGATAAAATTTAATTTGAAAGACGAAAAAAAAAAAATAGAACGAAAATAAATTACTTACCTAAAAATGGAAATCTTTCTTCGACGGAGAAAAACAAACGCGTTTGAAACGCCAGATACACTTAAAATATAAAATTATGTAGATTAAACAAGCTTTTTTTCTTTCTATGTCAAATAATTAAGTTTCTTATATAAAAATACAAAATTACTAATTATTTTTACAATTAAAATCCAACAGTGGTCAATATTTCATACATTCGATATACAATAACAAAACATGCATTTAAAACGGTGTAAATTTAAATAATACCCCCAAAAGAAAGTTCCAGCGTCACTATTAATAAAAACATTATATTTATTGTATTTCATCATTAAAATGGAGGAATTTTTCGGTTTAATGGTGTTTTATTGATAATTAAAATTAGTCTAATTTGTTTTCTACTGAAAAATCGCAAATCCTGAATTCCACGAGAGACAAAAAATGAAGCAATCTTTTATCGGTCACTTACGTAAATAGTAAAATACTGTGTTTACTAAACACTGTATATTTAATCTCATTTTTGCCTTTACAAGTGAATATTTTTCATTATTTATGATCCTTATTTATTTTTATTTGATTTATTGAGAATAATGTAAATAATTTAGTTGACAAAATCTTTATTAAATGATATTTACACATGTTTATTTCCCCAACGGTATGGAATGTTTTTACGGCGGGAAATACTTCACTGATCACCGAAAACACATGCGAAAACGCTAATTTCCAACCTTTAAAGTCGTTTCCTCACTTAACGGTAACGATTTGGGAAAAAATATTTTGTATCGTTATTTACCATGCCAAACCCCAACTATCATTGGCATCGCATCATCACGATTCCAAAATCGACCTGCCCTAATGCGCATGTGCAACGCCATTGATTGTTGTGCTTCGGGTAAGCATTCCGAAAACTCATATGCAACCATTCGGGCTTACTGCTGCGTGTCTGAGGTAAAATCCTGCGATCTTACAGGTAAAAACAAATAGGAAGAGGATTAAATACAGGTCGGGTGATACTGAGGTGCGATCTTCGTGAACTTAGTGCAGAAGTCTATTTCGGTAAACACGCAACAGAAGGAAAACGTAACGCACGGATACGCTGATCACAAACCTACAACCGTCTATCTGGTTTCGATCCTAGCTAACTTAGTAAACGTGTTATTCTCTAACCTATGTAAACGCGTAAGGTTACGCCGTATGTCTTTCTTCGCGTTTTACGACGGAAATTCTATTTCTAAATCAAAGGGTGATCAACCAATTTTTAGGTTATTTGAATAGGATGTGTTTATGAGAGTGAATGATATCTTAATTTAGGAATATCAGTGAAAGAAAAAGAAGATGTATGCGAATAAATAACATAGATATTCTATTCTAGTTACATATCAAACCTAAATATCTCCATTTAAACTGAGCCTTTTCCGATGAACCTTTTATTAAAGCCTTAATTTTAATACCAATGATTTCGTTTAATCGGACTTTTCTCAGCTTTATAATATCTAAAAACGTTCTGGCCGCTGTACCCTTCACATGACTACTTTTCCTCTCTTGAATGTTATATCCACAAAGTTTCGGTCGATGTACCATTCGAATGCGCTGATAAAGATACAATAAAAGTTACGGCTTCTGCCAAGTTATGACTGACAGCATGCGTCCAAACTACTCCTAGGGATTAAATAGGTGTTTCTGTTCAAAATTACATATAGACACCTGAGTTCAACGTAACGATTTCCGATTTTTTAAAACCCACTTTAAGAAGGTCGGATGTTAAATATGTCGTAATATTTATGTAAGCAAAAAACATCCAAGATTAAAAGGGTTCTACGAATAATTTAAAAAAATTAAATTATCAATTTTTAGCTAAAGAAAATATCAAAAATTGAGCATATAAGAAAATAGTAAATTATATTTGACAATTAAACATAACAGAAACACACAATTATTCTCTTTTCAACATTCTATTGAAATATTTAGCGTTACAAACTAACTGATATAAAAGAAGGCAAGAACTTCTAGAACACATACACATTTTAGACATTTTTTGACATATATAAAATAGAATACCTCTATTAATGTTGCGCGATTGTCGATAGTAATTCTAGTTCTAACATTAAAGTGGGCAAATTGTTTCTCAAACATTTAGCCTCAAAGAGAAAAGAGCGTTCCACTCTTAAAAATCACAGAGCAAAGATAAGCATAGTGTAAGAGTGAGCAAAGGAGAGGCAATCGATTTAAAATAAGATGCGCCTATCTGAACACGTTGATATCCTAAAGTCTTAGTCGGAAGCACGTGATTGATTTTGTAATGACCCTCTTTTAGTTAGGCGTAAACTTGTTTATTTTAGTTATGCTTCACGAAGCTTACTTCTCCGGGCAGGATGCCACATTAAATAAGACTAAAATGAAGCACGTACTTGTGCTTCTGTTGGTATATCCTTTTAGAATTTCTGGAAATATCTTGTTCTGATAACTGGTTTACAAATGACTCCTCAGAAAATAACAAAACCAGAATTGCATCGCTTATTTTATCTCATGTTTTAAAATCGATATCATCCTTTTCTGACTTTTCAATTTTATGTTGGTGGCAAGTGCCAGTGAGATTATGAGTTGAAGATCCGCTCTCCCGTTAATTTTCAGTCACAAGTATACATCCAAATTGTAATATTTGTTTTATTATGCGGACTAATGTTTTTTATTGGATTTTATTCTCACAAGGGCGTATTTTCAAAACCTGGTATCTTCATGTTTACCTCGTAATCTGCGAGGAATTTAAAACGAACTATGTACCTACTCCATAAAGTTACAATGGTCTAATTTAATCAGCCATGACCTGTAGTAATGGTTGGTTATACTCTTAGTATCATATTTACTGATTAATTGACACTTCAACATTTAGCAATCTCTTATTTAGAATGGATGATTATTGTGTACCTTTTTCGTTGCACTACGTATCCAATTTGTTTCATACATTTTCAAAACCAAACGACACTAGCTTGTTGGCTTTTCGAATTTCGACTTCTTAAAATAGTTCTACCAACTATTTTAATAACAACATCTCATTATTCACTAAATTGAAAACTTAATTTAGATTCTGTTCAGCGCAGGTTTATAACCAAATGATTCTCCATCTACCAGAGAAAACTCGATTCATATTATATCTGCGGTTGTACTGATGCACATGTTATTTGAAACTGAAGTCTCACCGATCGATCTAACGACGGACAAAGATTCTCATATATATTACAAGACAAATGTAAAAAATATAAAAAGTATAGAAAATCGATATTATCTGTATTTTATTCATACTTTGGCAGACGCATGCAAAATATAAGTCTTGAAATGTAAGTCAACCTGGATGTGTTGGTGTGTGGTTGTTGGTGGTGTCTCGTGTTGGTTGCGGGTACATTTTCAGTGGAACCAACATTTTGTAAAAGAATTTGGCGGTAATAAGATTCTATATAATTCAACGTGACGACAAGGTGAGAGTCGAACTGGAAATGTGACGTCTCTTTACTGAGAACTTTCAACACTTCAGAGGTGAGAAACATATCAAGGAGAAAATACGTTTTTCACACCTATACAAGAAACCGTAAAACTAAAAAGACATTAAAGAAACATGGGATAGATAGAGATCGCAAATCAAGACATTTGCGCGTTCGAAAGTAATAATAATCACTGCGTCAGGTATATATATATATATACATATACATATATATATACATACATATATATATATATATACATATATATATATATGTATATATATATATATATATATAACCAAACGAGACATTAGGTCGTTTAATTGATCGCTAAAAAATGTCTTATATTGACCAACCTTTTTTCTAGTATATATATATATATATATATATATATAAAAATAGAGAGAGGGAGTCAGGGTAAGAGAGAGGCAGCAAGCCAGACACACGAACAGATACATCGAAAAGTGAGGAATACAGTGAGCAAAGAAGATTGTAACGTCTAACGCGTGTAAGGTGCATATTTCAACGTATGTCTCTTATCTTCAAGCCTGAATATAGCAGAAACGCCAAAAAGTGGTGTAGCTTTAAAACAGTAAATTTAAAATTCCAATTAAGAAAAATGTAATTTTTTTTGAGAATATTGAATAAAACATTAAGTGTTTCTAGCTTCAACATTTTAAGTATATATACAGTATCTACAATAAGTGAGTACACCCAACGAATCTTTTACTTTTTACTTCATAGAACTTTAATTTTTCGTAGGATTTAAATGAAACTCGGTGTGAACATAGCCATGTAGTGGTTTAATAGCTTTATAAACTATGAAGGAACAAATATCTTGTCAATGCAAAAGAATTGAACAAAAACATTTGGAACAAGTAACAAAAAGTGAGTACACATGAGCATTTTAAACAAATAATCTTATTTTTAATACTTTGTATGACCTCCATTGTTATCAATAACAGCAGACAACCTCCTAGCCATTGATTCGACTAGTTTATGACATGTGTCCGCCGGAATTGCGTTCCATTCACATTTGATGACCTACTTCAGTTCGTTATTATTTCTCGGATTTTTTCCTTCAATTGTCCGTTTATTCTTGGAAATTGCTCCTCATGACAATGATTTAGATGAAAAAACTCGTGAAACTATTGTTAATTTATTCAAGAGTGGTCATTCATATAAGGAAATTAGTGACAATGTAAATATCAGCCGAAATATGGTAGCAATAGTTGTTCAACGGTACAAAAAAGCTAGAACCGTCAAAAATGGCCGCCGTCCCGGTCGACCAAATAAGTTTTCTGATCGAACTAAGAGGCGCATCAAACAACTAATAGAGGGACACAGACATCGGAGTGCTGCTAGCATCGCAGAAGAAATTTTGCACAATTTAAACGTAACTGTGAGTGCTCAGACAGTGCGCAACATTCTCCATGAAGATGGGTTTAAAGGCTGCATGCCTCGGGGGAAGCCTCTTCTTAAAACTTCTCACAAAAAGAAGCGCTATGAATTTGCTAATGAACATAAAGACAAAGACATGCAGTTTTGGCACAAAATCCTTTGGTCTGATGAGACAAAAATAAATCTATTTGGATTAGATGGCGTTAAGCGTGTGTGGCGACGAAAAGGGGAAGCTTACAAAGATAAGTGTGTCGTGCCAACTGTAAAGCATGGAAGTGGGAGCTTAATGGTTTGGGGGTGTATGAGTGCCAAACGAGTTGGACGACTTGCTTTCATCGAAGGAAAAATGGATTCCAAAATCTACTGCCAGATATTGGAGGAAAAAATGTTACCAAGTCTAACAAGTGTTGGCAGACGTGGAGTTTTCCAGCAAGATAACGACCCTAAGCACACATCTCGGGCTACTAAGGCGTTCTTAGACAGTAAACGGGTTAATACCTTACCATTGTCGAGTATGTCACCTCATTTGAACCTAATAGAGCATTTGTGGGAGCATCTGAAACGGAAAATTGAAGGGAAATATCCGAGAAATAATAACGAACTGAAGTAGGTCATCAAATGTGAATGGAACGCAATTCCGGCGGACACATGTCATAAACTAGTCGAATCAATGCCTAGGAGGTTGTCTGCTGTTATTGATAACAATGGAGGTCATACAACGTATTAAAAATAAGATTATTTGTTTAAAATGCTCATGTGTACTCACTTTTTGTTACTTGTTCCAAATGTTTTTGTTCAATTCTTTTGCATTGACAAGATATTTGTTCCTTCATAGTTTATAAAGCTATTAAACCACTACATGGCTATGTTCACACCGAGTTTCATTTAAATCCTACGAAAAATTAAAGTTCTATGAAGTAAAAAGTAAAAGATTCGTTGGGTGTACTCACTTATTGTAGATACTGTATATATATATATATATATATATATATATGTATGTATATCAAGGTTCACATAAAATAATCTCACAACACAATGCTAAGCCATGTGCACAATTGCTTAAGGTGTGGGTGTGCGTTTTTTTTAGTTTTTTAATTTATTCATGCCTTTCATTGTATCAAGCCTAATTACTCAATATCTCCGACTAATCAATATTTAACGAATTCAAAATTACCACATACTCTCTATATATAAAATAGTCATCCACGTATGTTTGTTTCGCCGTTATTTTGACCTATCTACGTGGATTAATATTAGAGGATTCGAAATCACGATTCTTGCCATACTTAGCTTTGCCGAAATGCCCCATTTACGAGAAACACGTGTCCGTTGATAACTATTTCTAAGATATTATGTATATATATATATATATATATATATATATATATATATATATATATATATATTAGTGATTACTTTTCAGAGAGAAAGACAGAGACAACAAGGGACAACAAAGCAGTTTATCGTTTTTGTATGCATAAAATATCCAATTACTGTTAGTTTACATACAGGTAGTGTAGTTTACATTCATGAATATCAGGAAAAGTTGATTTCTGTGTTTCAACTTTTATTACTAGAAGCAATGATCACTTAATCATCCAGAATATTCGAGAAACTTAGAATACACACCTTAACATTGATTGGAAATATTAAATATTAAACTATATTAATGATAAAAAGTAAATATTAGTTAAATTATTTGTATAGCACTTTTACTCATGAGTATAATTGAATCAAATTAGAACATTATTTTTCTAAAAGTAAATTCTATAACTTAGATATTCTCAGTTACATGTAACCAACCAATACGTGTAGCGAGAACACTAACAATTACAAAACCGTTATGATTATATATCTGATAAACACTTCTCGAATTCAAATATATTGTATTAAGCTACTAACCATGAAACCAACAAATTTTACATTTCTCTACTCCTGAATTGTTTTTACTGTATATACGAATAAAGGGTCTAAACATATTCGCCATATAATAATGTCTTATGTTGTGTTGCTGATGTGTTAATTTGTCATGATATGTGAATTATTTTATTTCAAGAACTGTTCTAATAAAACCCGTAATATTTCGCTTCGAGTGATCAATTATTACATAATGCCGTTAATGTGTATTTGAAATATACGATTTTTAACGATCATATACAAAATGACATAAGAAGACTCTTATATTGGAATATGATTAAAGTTTAAGAGAGAGAGAGAGAGAGAGAGATACAGAGTAAGAGAGTAAAAGCGAGGCAGCGAAGAGAGATATTTAAAATCCGAAGCGTTAAAGCTAAATCCAAATGGAAAGGTGCGGGCAAATATAAAGTTATATAGAATTATCAGACGACAATTTTCGGACAAAAGAGATAACTGTATTTTCTATTCAGAGAAGATAATTAAGCTCTTAAGATAACAACATCTAGCATGTTTAGTCGGAAACTCAACTTTTTGTCATGTCTGGATAAAGCTGAAAAAATCACAATTCAAAAGAAAATTAACCAGACTTTATAATTGCTTGGATGCCTGAAATAATTTTTGTTGTCCTATGGTTTAAATGTTGATACTATTTAAGATATATATATATATATATATATATATATATATACATATATATATATATATATATATATATATATAGAGAGAGAGAGAGAGAGAGAGAGAGAGAGAGCGAGAGAGAGAGAGAGAGCGAGAGACAGATAGATAGAGAGAAATATATATAGATAGATATAAATATAAATATTCATCTCCCTGCCTATAAAAGCCGACATTTAGAAAAGACAAAGAGAATCAGTAGAAGGGATGACAGTGGTTTAGATGCGTCAAAAGGAAAACCATGAACATGAAGTATGTGATGTTCTACGTTCTATTACACAAACTCGAATTGACATTTTCACTAAAAAATAAGTGGATTCTTGTGAAAGCGAAAACAATTCCTTTTTCCTTATCCGAATATATAGGAAATGTTTATCGGAAATATACATGAAACTATATTTCAGAAAAGTACATCTGTCGATGGCTTTCCTTATATCTGTCGTGCGAACAAAGCAAAACAATAGACTACGGATAGACTGAGATTCGTCCATTTGATGTGCACCTTGAACGATACATTTTTATTTCAAACTTAAGCTTGAGATTCTGACAAAAATACATTTCGAAATGAAGCGAGAAAGACAACGCTTAATTAAAATTCAATCAAAATCGTAAGGAAAATGCTATTGCGAATCTAAGCGTGGGTGTATACGTCCTAAGATGATGCACTGCTGGCACATATTAAAATGTGCCGCTCACAGCCCTTTTGCTCGCATTGACAGAGCGCAGAATCGAGTTCGCAGAATATTAGGGGTAAATGTATTTTATATTCTACGGCTTCTTTATCAGAGATGATATTTTGCTGTTGATGATTCTTAGTTATATATCTAGTTTGGTTTGAAATCGATTTGCCGTTACTCTATAACATTATATTAAATCTATGGTAGGAGGGCATTGATATGGGATTCTTGAGTCACACGCTTGGTTGGGGTACCACCTAGATCTATTGTAGCCCCTGCCAACTTATTATATAAGTACTCTATCTGTCACAGACTATTTTTTACAAAGTACATTTGTACAAAACTAATTAATCTAAAAACAATTGACATACAAAATATACATCTACATATTTAATTGAATGTCTCCTTGATATAACACGAACGTGCACATAATATGCATACCTCCATATGTGAGACTTAGGTGTTATAATTTCAAAGTTACGACTGACCTTGTATAGGTGTTATATGATAGATGACTAGAATACGCATATTGATTTATAGAAAATATACGACATAAAAGAAATTAACTTACATAATTAATATAGCGGAAAGATGTGGGAGTTCGGTCGTACATTATCTAATATAGTTTGATTCGCTGAAAAACTTAGCAACAGAGAACTGCATGCATAGCATACATTGTTGGACATTAGACCACTTTCTCCGCAATACTTATATAAAACATTTTGCGAGAGGTTATATAGGTTTACACACCGGCGTGTGACACGGGAAAGTTAATTATAAAAAGATGGACACTCTTAGAATATCTACTTTTTACGCGCTTATATATGTTTTTACACGAATACTTGATTTGAAGTAGTGGTTTGAGAAAATTCATTAATCTAATACATATTTGCCACTGACAGTTTTCATCATGAAATTCATGATCTGGAAGAAAATAAATCAAAGGAAAAATATTAAACAAAAAATAATTTTACAAGGACGAGTTGAAATGGTGTGAAAATATGTTGAATGTTTCTGCAGGATGCATCCACGAATCTCCGTAAACTCAACGCTAAGGTTTGATAAGTGCGGTGCGGCAAGATACTAGTAACTATAACATAATTCATTATAAAAAATATATTCTCAAATAAATAAATAATACATATATATACATATATGTACATATACATATATATACATATATACATACATATATATGCATAAATATATATATATATATATACATATATATATATATATATACATATATATATATATATATATATATATATATATATAGAGAGAGAGAGAGAGAGAGAGGGTGAGATAGATAGATAAATAGATAGATATATAGACCGTGGGATTTATATATATATATATATATATATATATATATATATATATATATATATATATATATATATACACATATATATATATATATATATATATATATATAAATATATATATACATTTATTATTAAATTATATTAAATCCTCTTATATATATATGTATATATATATATATATATATATATATGTATATATATATATATATGTATATATTGACTTCTATTCGAAAAGATGTCCTACCTCCACATCATAATACTTCCATTATTTATTTATTTAAATGTAGTTGCAGTATCCACTACGTTGGGATGACGTCACAGAGATTGGACATCCGGGTCAAACAACACGTGCCCACAAAAATTTGCAATTCAAATTATTTACCAACTGACGTTTTGAATAATACTTATGGTCTGTCGATAGGTCAACATCTCATTAATAACCGCACCTGTGCCTCTAAATTCAGTGTCGACTTATTCTCCATTCTTAGGAAGTCGCACTCCCCTTATCATCTCAAGATCCTAGAAACAATTTATATTAAGTCCTTGAAACCTTCTCTTTGCAAGCAAAGAGAACATCTCGTCGGGCTTAATGTTGTTTCTATTTGATTGAACTTTATTTCTGTTTTTACCCCTTTCCCTCGCTATAATTCTCATAGCATCTTTTTTTATATTGTTTATACATTACCTCGATATGTGGCTCTGTTGAGCGAGGTACGCAACCGGTCAGCTGCCCTTTCATCTTTTTAATTTCCTTATTCATTATGAGTAATAAATATTGTCTCTTCAATGCCATTTTAAAGTTTTGTACGACAAAGAAAATATATATATATATATATATATATATATATATATATATATATATATATATATTATCTACGAACGATGTCGTTTCAAGCTTACGGCTCTCATCAGCGGGTAGATTCATGAATGAATTAGTTTTATCATCTTTAATTTAATTTATAATACAAACCAGATTAACAAAGTTTAATCAAGTGTATATTCGCTAATGTTCGCAATAATACTTTCCTATTTACCAATTAACCTTTTTAATGGAATCCGAATAAAATCAAGATAGTTTTAATTTAAAAAATCTTAGAATGTTCTCTTTCACATTTTTGTCTTTTGTGAATTTTCTGCCTTGAAGTGCATTTTGTAAATACCTGATAACTTTAAAATCAGTTCAGCGACGTAGGAGGAATATGATGGATGTGGTAGAAACGACCGACCAAGACGGGACACATTTTTCCTGTGTCACTTTTGCAGGGTCGGTTTGCGTCATCATGGAGAAAGGCAACCGTTTTTTCTTATTGAAAAATGCTGGACGTGTTTTTCCATCAGAGTTTTGTCCACACACTGCAGTTGCTGAACATATATGTTTGCATTTAGTGTTTTCTACGGTCTAAACTTATGATGGATGAAGCTACTAGTATTCCATTTAACGCACATGGAATCTTTATTTCATGGATTGTAGGGTTTTCGGTGGGTTGTAGAGATTTTGCTTGATGACCCCATTACCGTCTGCTTTGCATATTGTTATAGGAAACCTATGTTTCATCTTTTGTTATGACACGATCAAGTAATGGCTCATTTTGCTTCCTGGAAATATGAATTTTAGCGATGGGATAATAATCTGCTTTATTTGGCTGACAATTTCAACTATGTGGAACCCAGACGACTGATTTGTAAAGAATCGGACACAAAAGTCCGAATTGTAAAATGATGAACGGAAAAAAATGTCGGCTAAAATCAAGAAAACTATCAAACATGTTGACACTATTATTAGAATATATGTTCAGGTAGAGATCTTCAATGAAAACGTAAAGCTACGGTTTGATTCGCGTTAGACGTGTCAATTAACAACATGCCTACGTGGAGACGGTTCGATAAAGAACCAATCAAATTACCAGAACAGTTATTGGTGGAAAAATACATTTCGAGGGTAAAATAATTATGGACATGACTGTAAACAGAACGGCGAAAATTAAAAAATGATATATAAAAAAACAACTAATTTATGTTGCGTATACTTCATTCAACTATTCAAAGTATGGTAATTATAAAGCAACATTAATCTGACGACCGTGTCAGAAAAAATAAAAGGATTGTGTGTCAATTATTTATCGTATTGAATTCAGTCTTATTCTGTGAATAACCATGAATGAGAGGGTATTTAGAGTTAAAGAGCTACACTCACTAAAGTTTCAACTCGAAGAGTTGTCAGAAGAACTAAAGACTATGTAAGATAAGATGACTTGTCTATGTAGAATTTCGAAGCAAACAAGACATTTTCTTCAAAATTTTAAAGTGGTCTCAAACATCAGAAATCTAGAATAAAAAAAATATGGAAGATGTTATATCTGAATTTAATAGAGGCCATCAGTTTTCTCATGAAAGAGACATACACCAAGTTAGGGAACGACTAGCGGAAGACACCGACAACACTAGCGAGGAAAAAGTTATGGATAGCAGATGACACACTTTCGACATACAGCTATCTCAAACAACCTCACAATAAAACAGAAAAAAATGCTAGACGCCTGGGAAGTTCATGTTTGGGAGAAGTGTAACGGTGCCATACCTATACGATCATTTGGACTCTTCCAATTCACAATAAATACTGGAAGTATAACGCTTGTCAGTTTTTGTAAAATTCCAGTTTACACTTGAAGTCAGGACTGACACCCCACCTGTTTTGTTTACTCTGTGTTATATATTTTTCTCCAATATACTTGTTTAACTTAACCCCGCGTCCGTGTATTTATTTCGCCCCCTATGTAGGCCCACAACAGTCACTCAACGTGTTATAGTAGTAAGGGCAAATACACTCATCAAATGGCTTTATTTTCATTTTTCCGACTAATAAATATTGCTTCCTACGAATTTTTTTGAATCTTAAAACGCATATGCAAACGTTATATGAGAACCCTTTCTCGGTTGCACGTGTTCGCGGATTTTGTATGAACGTATTTGTTGCTATTCAAAAGAAAATGTATTTTGCATATTTAATTATTGTCTTAGATTCATATTATTGTAGTCTCTCTATGATTATGCCTCATTTGCTTATTTCTATTGAATGTAATATATAATGGAATATAGATAAAAACAGGACATTTCTCAGTCTGAAAAAAAGTGTATATATTTACAATAATATATATATATATATATATATATATATATATATATATATATATATATATATATATATATGGATTTCCTATCTCTCACTAAAATATCAAGTATTTTTTCTCGACCATTGCTTCAACTAATCTTTAATACTTCTTAGTGTTTCTATGAGCATTTAAAGTTATTTGTGATTGTTGTTTTCATGATTAAAAACAAACGTGCAATTTTTTGTTTTCGAACTGGAACGACTGCGCTTGTTATGACTGTATTTCAGTCGATTAGAGGTAAGCAGCTTTCAGCAGTCGTCATTGTTTTTAGTTAAGGTTAGTTCACGCAACCAAGAAAGCCTGTCATCAACAGATGCAACCGTGATACTCTGATGAACCACTGTATGCTTATGCCATCTCTAAACACTAGATAAGCGGCTGCCGGGTGTGCAGAGGACGGGAACCCTGTGAGTGACAAAAGAAATCGTTAAGGAGCGAGACGACGGAACATAAAGGGGCTCATGGAAATAGTTCTAGGCATTGTAAATTCTATTTGGTCGACCAGTACCGAATAAACCTGCGCATTAATATCATACGGGACAATTTCGATTTTATTCAGTTCGGGGTTGGTGGTTGGAAGTGTTCAGATTCATTTTTAGAAGTAAACTGTATTTGCTGTTCACCAAAAATTGTTATACTTCCTTCAGAAAACTAGACACTTCTCGTCCCATACACATTAAAACTTTTACACCGATTATCAACTACTTAGCGAGATGTTGGAACTTTAACGAGTCCGAAACGCGAGAAGTATTTACACCTAATAAACGGATGTTTCCCAGAATATATAGTTTCTAGGAATAATATTTCGACAGGGTTGCCTATATATTGTATGTTCTCTGACTTCTGATTGATCTACACAGCGTTGGTAAGGTCCAACCCCATAAACGAAGACGGTAATATAACACTAGTTATTTTCAAGAAAAACAGAAACTTTATCACAACTGGCATACAGAAAATATGGTCGGTGACGTCACATTAACCACAACAAAATGTATAAACCCATTACACAAGTGAAAGAAACCAATGAATATAGATACATTATTGATTGAAGCGAAGAACCTTTGTATATGTTATTGGTTCTATGTCCAGCATCAAATTTACATTAATGGTGGCCTGATCAAAAATCTAGATTACAATACCACATTTGCGTATATAATTTGGATGACTAAAAACGGTCTTTACATCTATTATATAGATATTGTTCAGATAACAATAAAAATAGATATTCTTTTAAGATGTGAAAGAGAATGCATTCACAAATATATCACAGTTTCTGAATTTTCTGATGACATCCAAGTTGAATAACTAGTGCAAGTGGTTGTGACTCAACGCGTCATGGATACATCTACTGTAGGTAAATATAATGTAATATGTATTTATGGATATATATACACACACACAAATATATATATATATATATATATATATATATATATATATATATATATATACATTTTTACTTAAATGAGATTATTAATTATAATAAGAGATACCGAAAGAGGCATTATTTCTAATTGAGTAACTTTCAGCGCGCGTAGGCGAATTTATCACTGGAAGCAAACGAATATAAAATAAGGATAATATAAAAGGAAGTTATAAAGAAAAGTAGATTAGAATATCGGAACTTAATAAAAACTATATTTCTTAAACAATTTGGGTAATTTACTAATAGAGTTATATATATATACATATAAGGATATTTAGGAGAAAAGAGTGTCACTACATAACATAACTTCGGTAGACCTGATAGATAAGAAGAGTGAGGAGATATAGCACTATAAAGAGCGTGATTAGGGAAACGCTAAAATGAACTCAGAAGTGAGGGAGATTTAATGTTGCTCAGATCACAAGGAACACTCAACCTCTTTGGTGCTCGGTAAAAGCTGGTGCGAACACATAAACTCAAATTGAATAAAAGGAGAA
Source organism: Sepiola atlantica (assembly GCA_963556195.1). Taxonomy (NCBI): domain Eukaryota; kingdom Metazoa; phylum Mollusca; class Cephalopoda; order Sepiida; family Sepiolidae; genus Sepiola; species Sepiola atlantica. The sequence goes on from OY744536.1 coordinate 61,819,466, forward strand.
TCGATTGGAGAATGATGTCACTTGTAAAGAGACTTACTGTCACTTACACATGCTCTCGTTGCAGCAACTGGGTCTAATTAGCAAAGGTTCACTATAGACGGTTGGTATGAGACATGGACATACATAGAAAAATGATAATAAAGACGAATTGGTTATCATCAACATATAACTAAAATAAGCATAAGACACTCTTGAGATAGAAGGTTAGTATTATATCATTAATATGATAGATTTACTAGTTATAATATTATTGGTATTCCGATTTTTGTTTTTACCAATACTACTAGTATTATTACTGCAACTACAATAATTATATTACTACTACAATAATTGTAACAGCTACAAGTGTAACCCGAACCGGGGGTTTAGCCAAAGATCAGGTACTTTCGACAGTGTTGAGTGTATTCCTTAGTTGCTATTATTCATTGCCCTCCTCTGTTCAGAAATAGTAATACGTGTCTAGTCATCTACTCGTGTGATAGAGAATATATATCGGTTATAAACTATCTATTTATAAACAATACACCTACAACTGACCGGAAATATCGTACTTAAATAAGGATACTAACATTGTCTGTTTTTGCTGATGCAAAGAACAGAAACTAAATATATCTTACAGGTGTCGCTAGTTCAATCTAGTGATTGCTAAATTAGAGTCTCCTCAGTTTACAAAGCCTTGTTTCTATTCCTAGTGTGGGAGTTTCTTCAAATTAAAAACTTTATAATAGAGTTCAGTATTAATTAAAACTAAACAACTACTACAAATTATATTGTTTAAGATTATGATTATTATTATGATAATGATGATCTCAAAATGTTAATGCATACTATGTAGATAAAGAAACACAACAGTCAACCACATCAAAAGTGAATTAAACACATTATCTAAAAGGTATATTAAAAATATTACTAGAAAAAAAAGAGGGGTATATTTAAGTGTAGTTTTTACATGCGAACCAATGGTACATTTTCAAACTGGAGATAATATTGGAAAACATAATGCACCCATCTCTACTTAGATAACATTCATTTAAGCTGGAGTTTAATAACATTTAGATGAGAAACCACGTCGAAGTAGCAACGAGAAGTTATACTAGCTGGCTATTATACATTTGCCGAACAAACTGTGTTCACACAATGGCTGAGCGTTATACAACAAAAGCACTACGTTCTGGTCGGAATAATGATTGATGGATCAGAAGTCAACCTCAGCCAGTAAATGGAAGTTTAGTAGATCACATTATTTTCGGAAAAGTGCTTTCTTCTTTCCCCCCGGTTAGATTCCGGAACGGGACAGTATGGAAAAATGTGCAAGTCCATGAAAACACTAGTGGACGTGCAAGCGCACAATGCCGCAAAAACTTAGTGACCCACCTCTTATCTAGTTGAGCAATGTTATTTGTCACACTGTCTTACACTAATTACATATCCACTGAAAAGAAGCATCATTTGTCAGTATTAACTGATGAGACGACATTGAAGAATAAATTAAATATCGCAGTGTGAATAACGGGAGTATACATAACTTGGGGACGCGATCTCGCATCATTGTCTTGCATGATATTATTTTAAAACAAGAAAATCGGCTCAGCAGATGAATACACCCCCCCCCCCGAATCAGTTTGATGAAAAATTAAACCTGATATATTGCCAAATAATAGAGCCAGATTATATATTTCAACAGGAATATTTATAACGTGTCTAGCTACAGAAATATGAGTGATTTGAAAATGTTCATGCAGCGAAACGAAACTTGTCAAGATATAGTTTACAACTGTCACTTGAAATACAATATATACATGTATAAATCATATGTACATTAATTTTATATCAACACTATGCGTTGTACTCACTGCATTTATTTTCATCGATCATAAAAACAAACATATATATTTAAGCATCAAATATACGACCAGATCTTGGTACATCTTCAGATACTGCCGTTTGTACAAGTCTGGAATACGTGGTTGGCAATTAATGCGATAATGGCTTTGCTGCTGTCAGACGTACACATGCTTTTGTTTAGTACGAAGTAGTCTACCCTTTTAGACTTTACTTTTTCTCTGAGAACTATTTAGTTGATTTTTAATCGTCTGAAGCGCCTCAAACGGGTAATGATAACGTGATTGTTCACAAAATGTGAAGGCCAGTACGGACTTCACTTATTGCGCTAGCTTTTTCAAAGCCCCCCCCTGCTATTGTGCCGAACCTCCTGCAAAAGAGGTAAATAAATATACGACCGAATTGGAAACAAACTCATGTTACTATATAACATTGCTCTTTTGAAACAAAGTAACTTTCTCAAAAGTTTGAATTACACCTTGGTGTTACTTGAATATTATGTAACTGGTGAAGCGTACGAGAGACACATGATTTTAAGAGGCTGACTGAAGCGGAGGAAAAAATATATTAGCCGTCGGACTCATCTATATAATATTAAAAGTGATGACGTTTTTGTTCGTGCGCAAATAGACACATGTGATTAGTGGGCATAACAGGAATAGTCAGAGTACACATTACAAACAACATTAAGTTTAATTATCAGAATGTCAGTGTTTAAATATAACGTAATTATTAAATAGTCCTTTTAATTGGAAAGGACGTTTATAAATTTAGATAAATTAACAATAAAAAACAGATAAACATTGCATAATATTTTTTATACCTAGGTGATATTTTATTGTTATAACAACCTGAAGACATGAAGGCTATTTGGAATGAATTCAAAGCGTATTATTTTCGTGTAAAACATAAATTCGTTGACAAAAAAAAAACATAGGTATTTCTTTTAATAATGAGTCACCAATAATGAAGGTGTTTGTGCCGCTCGAGTATAAGGGTAAAAAAAGAGTGTCAGTTCGACACTAAACACTACGGGATTATTGGAAATATTTGGTTGAATGGGTCGAATTTGATTATCCAAAGGAACTACACAACAAGTCGTTGTTTTAATAGACTTCACGTTAACCATGTGTTAGTTTACTGGGAATCAGATTCGTTGTATTTTCTTTCCACATATAGGATGCTCTAGAAGAAAAATGTGTTTGTGAAAAATCCGGGTTTTTTTGTAGACGGGCAGAGGGAAAACTATTGTATGTGCTTATAGCTATGTTATTTTTCCTGTCAATGTTGTACAATTGGTACCAATGATTGGTACTCAGTTGAGCAATTACAATGAACATGAAAATACAGTAGAGAGAGGCTATGAATATACCTTCTATTTGAAAGGAGTTGTAGGAAACAAATGAGATCATCCTGTAATAGATCGCCAAGTCGGTTTTTTTTTACTGTGAGAATTAGAAATAGTGCTCTGAAAATATGTTTGTATACTAGCTTTGTAGCAGGAGAAACTAAATAAAGATGCAAATTGACAAAGTCAGGTACGGTTCTTACACTGTAGAAATATATGATATTAAAACTTTTAAATAAAATAATACTTGGACTAAGCTGTAACATGTTATTGCGCCCAAAACATTACTGGCTTCAATGTTTACGATTCGATAAGACCCGCTGATTTAAATAACATTCTTCCCGTATGAGAAAATGTTAAGCGAATCATAAAAGTATGAATCACGAGTATACCAACAGTGTTTTCCATCTACATCGACAGCTCCTTTGTGAAATTCAGGGCCAGTCAGGAATTAATGGTGAAACGGTAACACTTGCAGTACGTTATACACCTTCCAGTGTATAAATTATATGAAGCGGCGATTCTTTTTACGTGTAATACCATCAACTGCCTAAAATAATAGAATTTAATAAGATGATAAGTTACTGAAAAAATTAACAAGAGGTGCCTTTCTTCTACTACGCTGTATCGTAGAAAAATATGCTGGTGCCATCAGAGGTAGCATTACCGCTTAAACAAACAAAACTCTATTATCACCGATGTTGAACGCTATTCTGAAAACCGAAATTTAGCCGGTATTTATGAATGAGCCGGTATTTATGAATGAGATATGTCTTAAATGGCAACGTTTTAAAAAATGGTGTGCTCCTGTTACTCACTGCGTTGCCTATAGTGCGTACCCCATAATTCATAATAATTAACCGAAGCGCCATTACACAAACCGACAAGATACTAGCAACCTAGTGATCGGGAATAGTTTCTGAGATCAAGTCAGAGACGCTCCATTGAGTAAAAAGTGTTCCTTCCCTGTTGACCAATGCATACATGAGGTAACAGAATAAGTCAAAGCAGGTATAAAAGCATATGTTACCACATCAACATTCTATAGTAAGACTTACGCTCACTAATGGTTCATTTCTACCCGTGGAGCTGCTATTACGCATAGACAGCAAGCATTCTGTTGATTAAACTATCATAACTCGTGACAAATACACACGCTTTGATGTCATGAGACAACTATTGTAAGCGTGTTATATCCGTTGCTAAATGTAGGTATACCGAGATGATCAGAACACGAATTTAGTCGGACAAATGAGGAACTCATGATTTCTTGAAATCAATATTAGTGTCGTGAATAATGTGCTATTAACAATCTTCTCACTATCCAATAACGATGAGGTCGCTTGCACAATATCAGATTGCTCTTAAACTGTACCGTAAAGTACACGAACCAGTCGCGACTTAATGCCCCACTACGGACAGAGATCACACTTGATTATCGTTTGATCACCATTCATGTGTAAAATGTTTGTTCCTATAGAGGACCCTTTTGGGTGTGAAACTCATTTATAAGTCTGTACGTATTGTATGACGTGCTTTCGCGACTCAACTGATCAAAAAGAAATACAAGGGTTAAGTGATATTTCTGCGTCACGTTTACACTAATATTTAAAGAACTACAGTTTTGGTTTAATGATAGAGATTGTTATACACACAAAATGGTAACCTGTGCGTTTGGTTTCTGTTCTATTCAGCTATCTATAAAACATGAAAAATAACCAGCTCTTGTCTAACGGTTAAAATCGCCGACATTCGAATTTCGATCCAACCTTGAAGTCATTATATTATTTTACCTGTTGCGGAACTTTAGATTTTTAAGATGAGAATTGATTATGTGTATTATATGGACTGTTCAAATTATTAGTCTGAATACTTAAAATAATACTCTATATTATCTATTCTATTCGAATTTAAACATTTTATTATATTTTATTTTAGGAGATAAAGGGATGCCCTCAGCATTTATTCGTTTGTTGTGTGTGTAAATAATTATACATCGGAGGACAGGACCGCATAATTAAAGTTGTTGTAAGTTTTGTTTACGCCTGCTTTACTTTATGATTAACGAAAAGCGCACATAGATATTAACATACAAGCGATGTCCGTTATTTGCATCAATTGTTTTTCTTCACCAGTTCTTTTCAAAACGGGGAGAATTTATGTAATACACGTCTGACGGTCGTATTCACCTTTAAACTGCGGCAACCTTTTTTGTCGAGTGGAATGTATTACTTGTTATAAAGCTTACTCTGAAAGGATATTGAGTCATTTGTTTATGCAGTTCTACTCTCTCGAGTAAACTATGTTGCGATATTGACAGGTTTCATAGCTTTTATTGTTATATATGTTTATAATATATATATATATATATATATATATATATGTGTGTGTGTGTGTGTGTGTGTGTATGTATATATATATATATATATATATATGCATGTATATGTAAATATATATATATATATATACATATATGTGTGTGTATGTGTGTATGTATATATATATATATATATATATATATATATATATATATATATGCATGTATATGTAATATATATATATATATATATATATATATATATATATATATATATATATATATATATATATATGTGTTAGTATAAAATAAATTCCAGGAAGTAAAATCCGGGTATGACAGCTCAATGTAATACACAGAGAAAGAATAAAATACAATTAAGTAACACAGAATCACATAATCACCGGTGAAATAATTTATTTGACCCATGGTCTTTTCACGATTCCAGGCGTAGTGATTACATTTTTTAAAATGAAAATAGAGAAACCTACACTCACCATGTCAATACACATATAAAGAGATCAACAACATATTTAATACATATCTTGAGAGAAGGGGGAGTGAACTATTTAAGACGTATAGTGATGGAAAGAGAGTGCCACGATATTAAATATATATATATATAGGATGTTCCCTATAAATATGGCACTGTATTACACTAGTCCTTATGTCTCAGGGAAAAGGTGTGTTTGGGTGCAAATAACGTTAAAAAAGCACAAGAAATCAAAATTTAGGAAACAGCTATTTAAAAAAAAAATGTTCTTTTAAATACAGAAGCTTTGTTTTGCATACGTGCTGTAGTCGTTGGATGACATGCCATTGTGATGGTCACTGTTTTAAATCATTCACTTGCAGTGATATTTTTTTCAGAAAAATGTCTCAAAAACCAGAAGAAATATATTTTGCTAATGGTTTAGAACTCAGCTAAAAGTATTACAAAGGTCGTTTATTACAATCATAACTGAAGGTTATTCAGTACAGTTGTTAAACCTACACTTTATATAGATTATATAACATACTTCATATACTGGATATTTTTACAAATTTAAATTGATTAATGGAGTTCCGAAAAGAGACAATTTCCAAAGTATATTAATTTAAATAAGTTAACTTCAATTAGTGTTTTACGCTTCATTATTTAATTTGATTTGAACACATGTATACTGGGTGAGGGCAATAGTATTTTAAATAAATGCTTGATTGTATGAAATCTTTTCAATAATACTAGATTTCCCAACGTCTACGAATGTACTCTGCTTACACATACATATGTATAGCCATTGAGGATTCTGTAAACTGTTTCCTTTCTTTGATCACTTTCACTTATGTATTAATAGTATGTAACCCCATCACACACTGTGAATCAGGTTTCTAAATTCGGGTACATTTAAACCCTAGTACACATTATAGTAATGGTGCGCCTGTACAAATATTCAATGCATGACTATAGGTAGATTAGTGGACTGAAATAACCGATGATTTGGGTAAAGTGCCAGTTGTTTATTAATACATATATCGACGTGTTTTTCTTGTTTTCTCGTTAGGTGTATACGCTATTTTTGTTTAAGAGATTTCTAAACTATTTTAACTGAAGTGTTAATAGTAATTGTGAATATTTAACTGATTTGAATATAAATTCGGAAGGCTAATATTAAACCAAGTCACAATAATATAATAACACGCGCGTATACTTGCGTATAAGTAATCGACATGTCTATGTGTCCATACGAAGGTGTAATTTAAAACTAGATAGGTGTATACGGATATGAGTATGTGCAAGTGTATGTGTATATATGTATATGTATATGGTCTGGGTATGTGTGTATGTGGATGCGTGTTTATATACATAGATGTGCATAGTTGTCTGTGTTTAGAAGTGTAATGTTGTATATATGTGTTAATATATATATATATATATATATATATATATATACATATATATATATATATATATATATATATATTTACTAATATTAAATAAAGTGTTACTACAACATCCGGACCAAGGTTTCAGATCCGAGGAAATCGGACCTTCATCAGCGGAGTCCTATAGCTTAATGAGTGAGAACAACCGCCAGGAATTTCAAAATATTGTCCGTTGGAAAGATGGAACACTTTCAGATTAAAAATTGTCACGTGCGTGGAATATTCGAAGTCAGTTATGGAAAAGTTTCAGATCAAAACAACAGCAACGCTGTACATCGAAAAAGCAAGAAATTAAATGGGAATAACGTTAACAGTTGGACAGATAAGAACCTTGCATGTTTAAATTGTCACGTGCGTAGAATTACGTAGCCCGTTATGGAAAGTATTCAAATTTAACTAATATAGACGCTATATATGTTATCAAAAGTAAATGGAGATAACGTTAAAAATAAAAATAAATTTATATTAAGTTAAAAATTATATTGAAATAATATGCTAATGTAATAATATATTCCTAAAAATATTAAATAATAAATCATTAAAAATAAAAAATAAAACTTATAATTAAATAAATTGTAGTCACACCATTTATAAATTTATGAAGTCGTAATGGTACTAATCATAAAAAAATGAAGGTACTAATAATAAAAGGGGGGGATAAAGAAAGATGAAAAAGAATAATGAAGAGAAATAATGAAGAAAAATAAAGAAAAATGAAGAAACATAATATAAATATAAAGATGAAATAAATACACTGTTAGATAAAATAAAGGATAACAAACTTGTGTAAAAATAAAAATAAAAGATAAAAGGCAAGAGAAGGAAAAATGGGGATATGGGGTACTCCACATTTGAAATTTTAAATTAGAATTAAAAATTTAAAAAATTAAAAAATTTTGAATTTTAAAACAGTTATAAACATAAATATAAAAAAACAATCTATAATTAAAACATGCAATAATAGAAATCAAGTTTAGGGCCACAGTCGGGATACCATACAGTTCAATCCGAAATTCGGAAGGCGAATTCATCACTGTGAAATCCAAAATCCTAAAAGACCGTATTCTGGGTACTCTGCGGTTTTAACCTATGTATTTTGTTCTGCCCAATTTATCAGAAGTTCCTTTCTCCTATGGATACAGTCCTTATATATCTCCCCTTTTTTGTTTAGGCATATAATGTTAGGGTCATTGATGGTTCGCAAGATGTTATATTTTTCAGCATCGCAAAGTGCACAGCGGCCTGATATTGGGGAATATGGTTTTCGTCTTTCAATTAATTTCCAACTGATGGTAAAAGGTGTTCCCTCATCCTTTAGTTCCCATACACGGGCCCCTAAAGCTGTATTTACTCTATCTCTATATTTGAAGGTATGCCTGTGGGCATATAGGCTTCGCTTAAACATGCCCTTTGTCATCCCAATGTATATCTCCTTCTTGTCCGTTGGTTGTCTGGAAATGCTCGCCTCGTATACTATTGATGTTACTTTGCAGTTCCCATCCAAGGGGCATTGCTCTCTGGTTGTACAGGAGCAGGCTGTATCCTCTATTGGTTTAGGTTCGGCTGTTATCATTTTCTTCATAGATGGGAAGCATGAGTACATATATATATATATATGTATAAATCCCATTCAACTCGTGTCCTTTGTAGGAGGCAGGTCACCGATGATAACAGTATAACCAGAATAATGTTTTCCATTCTCTGCTATTTCCCGTCAACAATCATGCCGATTTCTGGACACTTTTTGACTAATCAAAATTGATATTCTGTATGATTTTTCTACATTTCTTTAGGAATCATGAGGAAGTATTTCAATAAAGACAAAACGTTGATGAATACATCAATCACATAGTTTTAAAGTTTTCTTTGTTTGAGTTCATATATATATATATATATATATATATATATATATATATATATATATATATATATATATATATATATATATGAAGTCAAAGCTTACAACCTAACCATATCGGAGCAAGTACAAAAGTGCAAGCTAATCTTCAGCGATATAGGCCGCGTACATAGATTGTTAATATCGATAATCATAATAGTAATAATACTAATCATCATAAAATATAATAATAATAAAAATTATAATAATATAGTAGTAGTAAAGAGACTTATAATTTTTAATTACGAAATTACGAAATAATACTTTTTTAAAAGAATTGTCAGAATTTATGAATTTTCGAATAAATTAAAAGTACAATAAATGAGTTGTGCCTCAGCGGTTCACACGCACGTATATATATATATATATATATATATATATATATATATATATATATATATATATATATATATATATATATATATATATAGCATATGTACGGAAATTCACACGCACGTATATATATATATATATATATATATATATATATAGCATATGTACGGAAATATATATATATATATATATATATATATATATATATCACTGTGTTCAGCTTTATGTGTTGATATACATCGGTATGCCTGTTTGTGTCCGTCGACTACTTTATGTAAGAGCTTTGGGCATATTCCAAACGAATTCTGCTTAACCGCGGCGTGCAGAAAGACCGTGTATCGGTGCCAAAAACGGTAAAAATGGCATTTTTTCCCGCAAGTTGGAAGCCAAATCAAACTTATTTGGTGAGGAGAACGTGGCCCGCTGCCAATGTCTGCCACTCGCCCAAAAGTCAGCTTTCCAGGGAAACGCGCCACAGGCCCGTACATTATCGGTGCGGTTGGAATTGTCTTCCTTCTGGTCGCCTACAGGCAGCGTTATCAGTGTTGGAACACTTTAACCATACAGAACTTTCGAACATCAACGTAGACGAATTAGACAAGAAAGAAATATTGAAAATCTAATCGTCCGTAAAGAAAAGGAAGCGAATGAATCCCAGAGCATGGATTTATTAAAAGCTGGCACGTATACTGAACTGCCCGTTTTTCCGGCTGTCAAATGATAAATGTATGTTGCAGTGTCGGTTAAAACAACACCGTATTCGAAAGCTATGGCGCCATTTTGAATGTTGTCTTCATGAGAACATGATTCTATCAAAACAAGGTTTACATCCACGATTATCCATAGTTAATCCACGTTTTCTGTAGCGAATCTATATTATCGGTTTTAAATTGCTTCGATATTAGTTTTCCTGTTATGTTTGTTAATATAGACAATTTGCAAGTAATATAAATAACATGGCGTCTCTTCTCTCCAATCAGACTTTTACAATTACGATTGGCACAACAAACGTATCACTTGCATTCTATCTCTCCTGAACTCTGTTACATGGGAAAACTATAGTCCTCACACGTATTTAATTATTAAAATAAAACTTTAAATATTGTTTTTTTCATATTATTGTAAAGCATATTTAAAAGAAAATTGCATAAAATATAGGCATACGCCTAAAAGCACAAAGGATACAGAACACAATAATGAAATAAAAATAAAAATAGATTTTTGTTTCTCATTTTAAATATCATTTAAGTGTAGCAATACTTTCGCTAAAAACCTAACTTTGTCAAGCAGAAATATATTATAAGCAGTAGTAGTACCTTGTGTGTTCCGTCAGAATGAAACAGGACGAACATGTTATGTTCTATTGTGTATATACTGGTCTTTTGTTTTGAATATGGGAAACGCCGTGCAACGTGGACATGTTTACGATTGTTTTTTTTTCATATTCTTTTAAAAGCAATCTTTAACATTTCCATACATTTTTTTAGCGAAATTATTGCAAAAATTAAATACTAATATAAGATATTTAAAATGCGAAATAAATGTCTTTATTTTTATTTTATGATTGTATTCTGCACCCTCTGTGCCTTTACGTGTATGTTTATATTTTATGCTAAACTATTTAAGTTAAAGATCGTCCAAATACACTTTAACATAACCTCTGAGCATAAGTCTAGTCATGTACTTTTTTGTATATGCATTTTATACAATACAAGTAAACGTACGTGTGCTCGGGTTGATTCGCGGAACGAAGAATAAAAGGTTGAGAAATAGAACAAATAAGATTGTGAAAAAGGTAGTAGGCAGACTAATAGCTCAAACTCAGTCAAGAATTCAGAATTAAGCGTTTGCGCTGTCGGCGTCGAATACTGAATATAACCTAAAAAATGTGTTCAATGCTTTAAAAAATGGAACATTTTTTTCATAGTATTTATTTCTTTGTTTGTTAGTGAATAACAGAGAACTAGAGAGAGATCTTACTTTTCAGATAGCAATAGCATTATATTCATTTTTTCTTATCGATTAGTATGGTTTCATTGATGTTTGCAGTGAGTTGAACATTAATTGCGAAGGAATAGCGAGCTGGTGAATAAACTAGTTTTTTATAAAACAACTATTTTTCTAGTTACGGTTTACAAAATGATCTTATATCGTTTTTCCATCTCTCCTGAAAACTAATCTCTAGACAAATTTATTTTTAAATAATACTTTTTCTATTGACGGAGGAACAATATAACTTAATATCTTTCTCCCATCTCGCCTAAACACTAATGCAGTTTTGTAATAATCTCTATACGGATTTTTTCATGAAAATCAAATGTGATCTTTACGAGTGACCAAAATAAACTAATATATTACCTCCGTCTCTCTTGAACACTACGTCTGTATTATAATAATATTCACGTAAATCAAAGTATACCGTTACGTATATCATTGCGCATGTCTCTCCAAGACACTAGGTGTGTCTTATATTAAACTCTATACGTAAATCACATTTTACTGTTACGAATATATTTGTTCGCATCTCTCCTGGACTTTTTAACGTCTATTAATAAACCTTAAGCCGGCTCATTTGTAGAACCCATGACTTAATACGAACGAAAAACACAAATAAAATATAAGTTATCTAACTCATATTATAATAATGATCAATATATAGTTATTTATTTATTAAAATCACACTTTTATGAGTGCAAATGACTTGTATAATCTATAATATTTAACTAACTCTCCTTTATATTAACAGAGTATGATATTTACTTTTTAAATATTTTTATTCGTGAAAAAATGATTTTTATCATTAGGTATAGTCAACATAAGCTATAGTTGTCCTCATCTCTCTTGTCTTTGGTACGTGTGGAGTCAGTGGTAAAAACAACGATTACAAAAATACGATGATTAGACATGTATAGCATAGTCTAATGTCGTTAGGCCAAACTTACGTTGAGGATGGCCAGCGAACCATACAATATTATAGTTAAGTATGGCCTACAGTAAGTAAAAAAAGCATCTGATTTTCATAAATACATTCTTAGATTGGACTAATCTATTTTATACAACAGGGATAGGTGTGAAATTCGATATTTTCCTTTAGTTAAGCATGTAGTCTTGCATGTAAGCTTAACATCTTGAATAAAGACAACTATCTAATACACATTTTAATATTTTAATAAATAATTTCAAATTTCGAAATTTCACAAGAAATGAATTATATGTGGGTTCCTCGTGACTGTTTGCATTTTGAATGAGTCGATGATGAAGTAAGGTGTATCTTGGAGTACAGTTTAATGTCCCAGGTCAACTATTTCGGTACCTTAGTTTTGGTTTAAAAATAGGGAAAGCATGCATTGACAATAAACATATTGGCATTGTTTTATATTTTCAAGTTAAATAAATAATAAAGGGATAACATTTATTAATACTAAACTGATTAAAATGTGGGTGCTCTGGTTTACGAAAGTAACAGGATGCTCGAATGATTAAATAACGATATAAAGATATTGCTTTATTGTAAACTGTACATTGTCATCAATTGATTGGAGACTTCTTACAATACAAAGTTGTGTATTATAATGAATGCAGTGTTGACATTCAGTTTAAGAAAACCAGCTAACTTATTTAAGACAAAACAAGAAACTCACATTCACACACACACACACACACACACACACACACACACATACATATATATATATATATATATATATATATATATATATATATATATATATATATATGTCAGCACTGGAATAGTTTAACGCCATTTACAGCAGAGAACTGGAAAAGGTGAAAAAGCTCGATAAATTTGTTCTTCACGAGTTCAATCAAAAACTTAGACGGTTTGAAGTATGATCGATGCTCTGTCTACATAGCACACACTACCCCTTTCATGACCACTTGTGACGATAAGTAGATCCTGTATTATTAACGTAACATAAGTTGCATAGCTGTTCAAGTCTCATATTTTAACTAATTTGTATATTTCTAATGTTAATTTTGCATGAATAGATATGTGTTTCTAAAATCGGGCATTATTTTAGTAACGACCTAATACATAAAATGTTGACTCAGAAACTCACTCACTCTCATATTTCGATCCGATAGTGAAATCTTACTTATGGGAATTACATTTTATTCGGTTAATTAGGTTTTATCTAGAGAACGATGAAGAAAGATACTGTGGTGGCATATGTGAGCGGTTATGGATGTCAGTATTATCCGGGTTATGTAGAAACGAGGAAGGGTAGGTCAAACATGAGAGAAAAGGGGAAAATTAGGAAAGGAAACAAAGGCAAGTATTATCAGGCTTTTCCTAGGATTTAGTTCAACCATTATGAAATGTGTTGGGGGTTTGTTCTGTTAAAATTCATTGGCCTTATATGAATATATATTTATTCATTTCTGTGAGGTAAACTCGAAAACCAATTAACTGATCATCATAACTTTTTGAACACAGCTGTTATACGTACTTTTTTAATACGGGGTGTAGTTAATTACATTTAGGTTATGCAAGTTATGCAAGTACTTATTTTAATTTAGTGTTTGCAGGTGGAGACTGGAAGCTGTTCGTGCCAATTCAGATACATACCGTCCTATTGAAAGTTTAACCATTATAATCAGAACACATTAACCAATGTTTTAAATGTGTTAGTTTCTTTGTAAGTATTTTCACTAGTTATTCGAGAGCATAATATGGAAACGCATCCCATTTAAACATTTAATTATTTGCGATTTTTTTCTTATTTGCATGTCATTTGAATGACAATTATCAGCCACAAATTCATTAAAATTCAATTCTAAAGCCCCCTTAAGAGGCAGCCTTATATGTAAGACACGTTCGAGAATTAAAACCATTTAATGGATTTGATAACAATTTGAATAAGGATTATAGACATAAATTTTAGTAGCATTGTACAAAATAGGTGACCTCTTGGGTCACCCATTTACCTCCATTTAGAGGGTTTTAATCACAAAAATCGTAATCCGCAAAGCCAGTTAAGTATATAAAACAAGAAAACTATAAAATGTATCGCTTTCTGATCTTTATATAACCCCATTTGTTCTCCATCTTTCTTTCAGTTTCTCTCTTTCCATATTGGCTATACACGAAATAATTTTATTTTGTTGTGTGGATATAGTTTCTAAAAACAAAACCTCTCCCTACCTTTCTTAGTAAGAGATGTGTTACTTGATTAAATAATAGCAATTTAAGGCGATTTAGAACAACTATAATTGTGTTTATAATGGGGTATTTGAATTGTTTTCTTCCTTTCTGTATTATATTAGACTCTTAATATAGAGAAAAAAAGATTGCGACGGAAGCAATAGTGAGAGATAACGTATATATAATGATGAGAAAAGGTTTACGTGATCGATATACTCGTAATAACACATGTGTACCTTGGTGAGTTAATTGAACATTACGGATACTTCTAATTAGCCGTAATGTTATTAAGTGGATATCGATCACGGCCACCCTTTCTCATCGTTATAAAATTAAAAGGTTTTCAAACATACCTTAACTAAGTAATATTTTAGAATGCATTTTGTGGGATTAAAAATTTTGTGTGATTAAAATATATTCTCAAAACACGTTAGGTAATACATTTTAATTGATTTATCTTTTATATAATAATGGATGTATATTGATGTTAATGATATAAGGATGCTATAAATATTCTGGAAAACTGTTATGTTCGATTAATTATTTTTTTCTATTAACTAGCAAAACTTTCCTCAGGAGGAGTGTTTTCCAGCATATATATTTTTAAAATACAGAATGGGAGAGAAACATACTTTTCTGTAAGCCCGTTATAGGGTTTGGTTCTGTCTGAGGAACACTCTAGAGTGTCTTTCACATAACGTTATTAAATTCAACAGAAGTTATTAGCATTAAAGCGCCTGCCAAAATATTGTGTCGTATATATGTATGTGCGACCGTGTAAGTGTGTTTGAAACTATTCATGTTTACTAAATTAAGAGATACGTGTATGTATATTAGGTTGTCGAAATACTGTTTCCATATTTAAGTTAACATGTTAAAAAAATGCAGATTATGTTCGAACGGTTATCGATTTAAGATAATCTTTTAGTGAAGGTGTAAGATGTATCTCTTTCACGTTTAATTGGTTCCCCTCAGAGTACCCCATCCTCAACTTCATCTGATTAGCTCTGATCGTGATTAGATTTGCTGCATAGTTCAATTAAATCAAGTTAAATAAATTGTCAACATTAATGCGCATTTTAATAATTTGAAACCCCTGAGATTTTATTTTATTCTACAAAATTATAACACGTATAAACTCATATTTTTATTGTATCAGTTATATTTTCACATAGTTTACTAAGTTTTCGATGACGTCAATTCTCACGGAATTCACACATTTTCACTCCCGGTTCTTGACCGTAATAAAAGGTTCTTATTATGTATCTATCGATTTACTAAATCATCTAATTGTCATTTTGATAATATTCAAGTTGCCCTATTCTTTATAACTGATTGTGTTTCGTCACTTTAATTTTCATAGGATTTCGTAACTTCCATATTGATTAATTCGTGGTACGTATTGCAATCGACTTTGTGAACTCATATTTCATTAATTTGCTCCTGCCAATATTTTTGAAGATTTATTGATCATTTGTCTCTTTTTTTTAATTAGTTGACGAAAGGGTTATTCATCTTCGTTATTCTGAAATGTTTATATAATTCATTAGCTGTGTTCAAACTTTGCCAAATCTGTATTTGTGGTTCGTATTCTTGTTGTTATGTTGATGGTTAGACCGGAAGCAAAGATATAAAATGCGCTGAAAATTCTTATCCTTTAAATGAATTTGAGTTATAACTATGATGATTACGCACTGTTGTATTTTGATGAATAGTTGTATGTTGATTTCTTACATATCCGTTTGAGATCAGTTTTTTAAGTAGAAATACTACATGTAATTACCGACTATTCGAAAAAGTATAAGCTGATTTTAATCAACAGCGCGGAAACAGACACATATGAAGAGACATATCAGAATCAGCAGGAAACCGAACTGAGACAGTAGATGTTGAACAAATAAAGGAATCGATGTGCTATTTGACGAAATACGGAATAATAGTTTAATGATATTTCGTATTAGTTCATCTAGACTTTAATAGTGAAGCAAATATAAGTGTATATAGCCTTTCTTACACTACTAAATTACTCTTTTTGGTTAAGTAAATCAATTGAGTTTTGAAAATTATCATTTTATATTTTTCCTCCAGACATATTTCTGATGGTCTACTATTTAGTTGGCAAACGTAGCCTTATTATACATGGGATCCATGAAAGATTATTGTAAGTGGAGGTATTATCATAGCAATAAGCTAAACAGAAAGGTGATCTTTATGTTTTGGACAGAACACCTTATAAATGTACGTGAGCAATGAATAAAAAAGTGTATGCTATCTTACTTACAATAAGTATTATTCATATGGAAGTAACACAACAAATAGATAAACAAAATTAAAGTAAATAATACTTATATAGTACATAATAATATTGCCATTCTTATTATAAGATAAACATTATATAATACAAGATACACGAATATTAATTAGAAAACTAATTCTATGCACCGTAAATTGTAAATCTATGCATGGATATATTTTCACGTCTATAATTTAGACACATACTTTAATTTCTATTAAACACACTACTTATATATACTAGTACTACCTATCTGGCTTTGTCTCCATTAATTACTATAATCTATTTTTAGTTATTTTTTTAACGAAGGCTTTTTTGAAAATGCTGTTTATTATGTTTCACATATTAACGCAATTTCGCTAAAATAAAACTCGTGTTTAAATATTGTTTGCTGTGTGTTATCACTTATATTAATCATACCTTATATTTTGTTTTAATATTCCACCAGACCATATACTTAAAATTATCAAACAAACGTTTTCCTTCAACAACAACATATTTGCCGCAAAAATTTAGGATAAAATTCCGATTCGATGTTGAATATTTATTAGCGTCCTTAACACATCTACTTCTTATTTAAAGTATTGAGAATCTAACTGAAAATAAATGGTGTAATCGTAGCAAAGACTATTTTACATTCATAATGTTTATACTATAATTTCAATAACATGTTATAAACTATATCGTCAAAGTTTACGTACACTTCAAATATATTTCCATGATTGCAATAATAAATAGAGTATAATATACTCAATTTCTGTTTGAACGCAAAACGCGATAAATCCAATTCGTTTTAATTGAGACCGTAAACAATAAAAACACGAATATATTAAATCTAGTCTTCGAATGAAAACTACTTTTAATTAAAATCAAAAATCAGTGATTTCGGTATCATATAATGTAACACATAGTTTTGGGGTATCGTCGAGTGTTGAAATGCAACACTTTTTGTAGGGACAGTTTCGTGATTTTGAAAATGGTGTTTATCGTGTTTTGCATTCGAGCTCTTCATATGATAATAGTAATGTCGGTTCAAAATAGTTTACTCTCTGTATCCTACAATTCGAATCGTACTTTTGTTAACCTTTTGGAAATTACGTTTTAGTAATGGTAATCAGTAGCACATAAGGGAATGTTATTGATATAATCCCCGGTAGCGGTGTGAGAAGTGGAAAAGTAGTACAATTGTTTTCGTTCTGCAAGTTTATGAATAACGAAAATCCTAGTAAAGTGTCAATAAGGACAATGGCCTGTCTTGCATGAGGAACTATTTATTTGAAATCGCACTCGGCGTGTTGAGAACCGTACTATTTATAATAGCAATAGTAGTAAGCACGTGGAGACAATATACAGACCATATGCCCAGTAGAATTTTTCGCGGATAGAAAGAGGTATTAATCAAGCTTATGTTTGCAACAGTAGTATGCGTGGTGACATACTCAACGATGTGTTGGCAATCTAATCAGTACTAGCGTACATAGAGTGATAGTCGTTGTGTCTATATTAGCAGTAAGATTAAGCGCGTAGAACCAGTGGTAGTCGTCCTGCTTATATTAGACGTATGTATAAGTGCGTAAATACAGTTGCTGATGCCCTTCCTATGTGTGTACACTAGTAGTAAGGGTGCCAGTCGCCCTCTCTATATCAGCCGTAGTTATACTCACATAGAAAAAGTGGAAATCATGGCTAAACCGTTTCGTTCCTAAACGGAAATAAGCCACAGAATAAAACCTCTAATCGCCCGATTTTTCTGGTTCATTGTTGTGAATTGTTTTCCGAAAGTTGAAATAATAAAACACCAAAATAAGTAAAAGAGAAATATTCAGAAAAGCGTTATTTTCGCAAAAGGTGCCTTCTTCTAGTGTCAATGTGTCTACCTAATATAATAATAATTTTACCAACGGAAATTTAGATATGTTTTTTATTTTTAATCATCAAATAGCGTATATTCGTTTAGACTCGTCCTCAGGGTATTATGCATTTTAAATGAAATACTGTTAAGTATTTTAATATTTAGTTGGTATGTTAATATCCGTATCATGTCGTAGTGTGTTTGCATGAAAATAAATTAGTTTAATGTTTTGTAAAAGAATGTATGCTAATTTTGATTTCAACTAGTTTATGTTTTAAATAGTATTTAACTTAAATAAAACAATGTCGTCGTATTAAGGGAAGATTCATAAAAAAATGTTTTTTCCCATAAAGTTTAAAGTACATGCACAGAACAAGACCATGTCCGACTACTGATGCATACCACATCTAACTAGAACAATAGTCTTACTAGTCGATGAAAGCCAATCATTTTCACAAACGATTATGATATGCAACTAATTATAAGAAATAGAAGGTTTCTATTTATTTAAACATAAAAGGATATTTATACTTATAGATAAATAGACAGACACATAAAGATGCTTTTGGTCATTATTGATGACAGAAGCGTTTGTCTTTTAGAAAATTGTCGAAAACAATATCCATTAGACTCATCTCTAGGCCAGAATAAGCATTTTCGTAACGAACTGAAGTGAAATTAACATCATTAAAAAGCACACCATGAATTAACACATGGAAAATATCGGTAGTCACTATTTACCTACCTCTCCACGAGGTCAGAGTTAGACACAAAGTGGGTTCTTAATTTTAGGTAAATCCATTTGGGACAAAAACTATTTCAGGCTGGTAAGATTTCTCCTTCAACGTCAGAGTAAAGAACTGATTCTACATTTACATCCCTGAAAAAAGCTAAAGTCGAGTATGACGCAAATATTCCTTAGCCAGCTTAATTACTAATAAGAAAAAAACTCCAAAAATCCGACAGAATATTTTATATATTAGCTTTTCTTAATATCTGATTGAGAAGGTAGTGAATGCTGATCATTTATTGTATTATAATTAAATATATAATTACACTTGTCACATATATTAGGTTTAGTGATGTAATTGCGTAAACTTTTCTTCATGAAACATATTATTTATCATATTTCATTCAAGTGAGAATGATAAATTGTGCGATGAATTGGTAAAGGTAAGACTTAATCATTAGATTTTAATTACTGAATTCTTTCGAGAAAACCGTCAAGCGGTGGTCTCATGATTTAATAATAAAAGTATTCGTTTAACTAATTTGCATATAACAGAGCAGAATACATGTCTGGTATACGCGAACCGCACCCTGTGAATTTCGCACAGCCAAACTCATACATACTAGCTCACGTTATAGTGGTGGACCTGTAAGGTTGATTTCAACTCTGTAACAGCGAATCTAAGCAAGTTATGCTACATATGCACGTGATATAAATTTATATATATATATATATATATATATATATATATATATATATATATATATATATACATATATCATAAAATATAATAACACGAAATCACATAATTGTCGATGCAATAATTTATTTCAACCGTGAGGTTTTTGCAAGCATCACTCAGACAATTACATTTTTGAGACTGATAGAAAATTGAATTTCCCTACGACCATTCAAACACAACCAGAGAGAGTGGTGGTAGCAACCAATTTGATACATCTTTTAGAGAGAGGGGGACATTTTAAACTTATATTTAACTATGGCGGTCGAAAGGGATGGATCTTTAAGTTAATCAACTAATAACTGCCGTGTCAAAATTATGACACATACGACTTGACGATATCATACATATAGACAACGTTA
Organism: Sepiola atlantica; assembly: GCA_963556195.1. Taxonomy (NCBI): domain Eukaryota; kingdom Metazoa; phylum Mollusca; class Cephalopoda; order Sepiida; family Sepiolidae; genus Sepiola; species Sepiola atlantica. The sequence continues at coordinate 61,840,269 of OY744536.1, forward strand.
CTCACGCGCATACACAAATCTAAATACGCACACATCCTATGAGCACACACACACGTAACTTCACTCACACATTACCCTAACTAAGCATAATCACATACACAACTTTTATTCATACATCTCCAGCTGAGACAAAATGGGTCCAGCGAAACTCGTGTTCTCAAACTCGGTAGGAGAAAAGAAAGAAACAAACAAGCAGCCAGGCACAGAGAGGAAATAGACAAACCGCGTGTCATAGATTCGCAGTCCGTCTGGATTCCAAGAAAGAGAATCTAATTGAAAAAAAATTATACGCACATACACATATGTATACATACAAATACATACGCACACACACATACATATAAACACACACATATATATATATATATATATATATATATATACACATACATATATATATATATATATATATATCCCTGAATATATTTGAAATATTGACCAAATGCATACGCATGTAGTTACTCACACCTGTAATCATATACATACATATACATACCCACATATACATATACATATACGCATATATACACATACATACATACATACATACATACAAACATACATACACACTCATACATATATATACACACCTACACACAATATTTACATAACACTCTATATTCTTACTGATACAATATGAGTTGTAAAAATTAGTCTTACCTTATTAATATTTTAGATTAATGTGATAATCTATAGTTATACCCTAATTCAAGTCTAATAATGTATAGTGGTAATATTTGACATTTTTACTTATATTAATTCAATAACTAATGTATTACCTGCAGAAAATTTTTCTTAACACTATCTTATTTTAAGTAAATAATCTGAATAAATAAATATTTCAAAATACCATTATATACGCATACACACATATACTATATATCACCAAGTCGGTAATTCTGTGTCTATAACAGACATTATTATAAATATTTAGGGGGAGGGGTACTGTAAATAATGTTATTCAATTTGGTATGCTTAGTTAGGGTAATGTGTGAGTGAGGTTACGTGTGTGCGTGCGCATAGGATTTGTGCGTATTTAGGTGTGTGTATGCGCGTGAGTAAAGTTGTCTATATGTATGATATCGTCAAGTCGTATGTGTCATAATTTTGACACGGCAGTTATTAGTTGATTAACTTAAAGATCCCTCCCCTTCGACCGTCATAGTTAAATATAAGTTTAAAATGTCCCCCTCTCTCTAAAAGATGTATCAAATTGGTTGCTACCACCACTCTCTCTGGGTGTGTTTGAATGGTCGTAGGGAAATTCAATTTTCTATCAGTCTCAAAAATGTAATTGTCTGAGTGATGCTTGAAAAAAACGCACGGTTGAAATAAATTATTGCATCGACAATTATGTGATTTCGTGTTATTATATTTTATGTTATTCTTGCTCTGTTTACTACATTGAGCTCTCATACCCAGATTTCATCCTGGAATTATCTCATTATAATACAAATATATATATATATATATATATATATATATATATATATATATACATATATATATATATAATTCAATTTATTGATAAGATAGATATATAACTTTTATACACAAACACATTATCAGACAGAAAGGCGGACGAACAAATACCTGAAGTGCCAAGGAAGGCAAGTAAACAATCGATATATGAAAAGTGCAATACTATGATGAATCGATTTTGGCAAAATTAATTTAGATTCATTGGCATATGTGCACGGTCTGATTAGCTTAGTTTCCATTGCGTCATAAAATGAATTCATAGATCGACCGGTTATTAATTTTGGCAAATAGTTCATAAGAAGTGATACATGTGAAACTTTCAATTAAATCGTGTATCGATATATTTTGGAAAGTTCAGAAAGAATTCGACACTGCAATAAATTGTGAACCTATGGCGAGAAAATATACTAATTCTTAAAAAATAGATGAAAAGAGAGAATTCTTAGGTGATGCTGTGATTTAACCGTCTGCAAAAGTGAGTGAGGTTACGTCTTGTTTCATAATATTACCCATGTGCCTTTTGTCATACCTGGGGACGTTCGCAGATTTGAAAATGAGTTCATTTTCCTTCCGATATGCAATATTATTTCATGCATGTTTTATTCCATTAAACTCTTAGTAAACAAAACGTCATTCCTGTCGCGATTAATTAACTAATTAAATTGAGCAACATTTATTTATAAACAAGATGTCATTAATGCAGGTTTTACGCAAGGGGTTGATCCTTTGACCTTTTTTTGTTTCTGATTTTTATACACGACCTCCATGATTATATGTATTTGAGATTGGCATATTTACTTATGATCACACGCCCTATTCTCGACATGCTGGCAAAACTAACGCTCGCACATATAGCTAAATTCTTAGAAAATGACTTCCTGTCTGTAGTTGGATCAGGTTATGAATAAATGGTTACATTTACTACAACTATAAAAAAGCTCCTTACCTTTAACCGTTTTACAAAACCCTTTTAACCACAACGTGTCATGGCTAATCCCACCCTGCTTGAGAGTATGTGATTTACATTCCCTGCTTACATTCACAGGTAACATGAATTTGAAAAAAAATCCATAGAAGACACTAGCAAGGCTGCTACACAAAATATTGCCTTCCTCTAACGTGCTAAACACGTTTTTCAAACCTGCCAGAATTCGCCTATGCATGGAGTAGTGTTGTAATGTCCGTACTAGTGCATGTCGCACTAGTCTCTCTCACCCTTAGACAGTGTTACAAATGTGCATCTAATGTAATATGTTCTCCACAGGCTACCAATCCCCAGAACTTCTCTCGAAGCCGCAATGTTACATTCCTGTTCTTGTGTTAATAGTACTTCAGTGTAATGTGCTCCGACGAACTTGTTACTCGCCCCAACAATCAGTTAAATCGCGCCCCTATCGCTGTAGTAATCCCCAGTTTCCGAAAGGCTTTCTCCTCTAATAACTTATTTGTCGAATTGCTAGCCTTTAGAATTCCCCCTCGGCTCTCTGTTTCCTTTATAGTACCAACAGCATGTATTTAAATGTTATGATAACAAACATCTCGCTGCACAACTCCCCAGATGCCTCTATAAATATTGCCCATCATTCGCAGGAGCCTTTCATTGGATGTTTGCCTTGTTTGGGGTGAATTAAACTTAACCAAATCGTAAGCATGTTACTTCATGACTTATTAAATTGTATTTTTTTTACTTACATCATTAAATATTATCATTTACTCCAGCTATTTAACAACATCATTAATTAATTTTTCATTAACTTTTAATTTACTTATTCTGTTAATTAAACATACCCAAATATCTATGCGTGTGTATGGTTGACTATACATACTTGGTTTGTGTTAACTAATTCAATTGCAATTGGACATTTCATTATTTGATATTAATCGTTCTAAACATACTTTACAGATTGTGCTCATACTATTACAAGAACGTTATAATTTACTTATTTCGAAATTATTATTATTATTGAACTATTCATCCATGTTAACTTATATTCAATGGATGATGAGAATAACAATTGAATAAAATGCAATGTGTGTTTAGTCATCAATTAATATAAACAAGAAATATATAGAAAATAAAAGTGGTATTACCTTAATCCAAAGATTTTCAAAAATATGCTCTTAGCATAAAAAGGATAAGTAAACATTTCGTTATTGTTTAGCAAATATTCGAATATAAATCATGAAAAAATATGAAATAAAAATAAATTATTTGGAGCAAAGAAAATAATCTTCAATGAAGACGTATAAAGTTTCCATGAAAGCATATCCAAGGAATCAGATAGATGAAAACGATGTTATGTGAAGAAAGGATATAATGAAAATAATCCGAGAAGATCAAGTAAAAAAAATGGATGGATTTAAGTCAGAGAAAATAGTACATGTGCAGTAAAGTGAATTACGAAAAAAAGAATACTAGTATATATGTCCCGAGAAAATTTGGAAAAAAGTAATTGCCGATTAGATATTTCCTGGGCAGAGCAAACAATAACGGCGTCTGCCCAAGCGTACAACACCTACAATGTGATAATGGAAATGAAATATATAATCATGATAACATAAACAGACAAATAGGCAACATAGAAAACATAATAAGGAAAGAACACGATAATAGTAAACGTTACAAAGAAAGACAAGAGAAAAATATATATGTTAAGACAGGAGGAAAGGAGGGATTGTGGTGGGGAACTGACAAAAATAAAAAGTAAAGGAAACATAACATTTAAAAGGTTTGGGGGTAATGCAATAAAGCTGAATAAAATTGATGCAGAGAGGGGGCGTAACATTCAGGGGGAAAGGGGAATATGTCTAGGACTAGATTGTTTTAAACGTTTTGAAGATATAAATTTAAGCTTTATATTTTAACCGATTAAACTTTTTACTTTACATCTTTTATCGTTACAGGTTTTTGAAATGTATTTCGCTTTACCCGTTTCTTTCCCTTCTCCCTCTTTTCCCACATATATTTTCTCAATATCTAGCAAGAGATATCTCACTTAATCCTCTGACTGTTATCTCGTTTCCTTCTTGTATAATTTATTCAACATTATTCCTTCACACCCGCTCCTTTTTAATGTAATGTTATCTTTATTTCTTATCCTTTTACCTCCATCTCATCATCATCCCCGCCCTTCTATATATTTTATCATGTTTTTATTTCCCTCGTCTTTCTCTCGATTTCTTTCTTTAAACTTTTTCTATCATATTTTTCTATAATAATTATTTTCTCTCTGTTGACCTTTTTTATCCTTTTTTAATTTTCTATATGTTATTAAAATGTATTATTTGACTTGACTTATATTGTCCGTTTCGATCAGACACTGTCAGTGTTTTGCTTTGCCTAGGAGATACCTATTCGGCAACTGTATTTGTCTTACCTATTTTCTCGAGACATACACTTGTATTTATTTTTGGTGAGTCACTTTACTACAAATAAACTGCTATCTTGGGCTTTAATCCATCCATAAAAATCATTCAAATACAATATGTATATACATATATATATATATATATATATATATATATATATATATATATATATACATACATATATACATACATATATATATATACACACACACACACATATATATATATATATATATATATACATATATATATATATACATATATATATATAGTTTGGGAAAAGGGTCTGTCCTTTTGATTGGTGTTGCCGGAGAGCATACATTCAAAGTGCTTATATCCTGCATAGAGTAGTAAGACACTCTAAATTGCTCAATATCCTAGGTAGGGCAGGTGTATTTAAAATATATAAATATAAATATTAGTAGACGCTTACTTCAGATTTCATTTATTGTTTCGTAACAATTTTCTTCTAACTATATATACAGTTGCCTTATATCTATCTATATATATATATAAATATATATATATATATATATATATATATATATATATATATATATAAAGATAGATGAAAGAAGAGGGATAAACATGCACGAATGACAGATTTATGTCAACTTCGATTGTTCAATGCAAAGTATATTCGGTAATTACATGCTGTTCATTATTCTTTCCTTAAGCCAATGCATTTTAAATATAATAATCTGATCATTAAAGGAATTACATAGATAGGATAAGTTGGCAGTGGAAAAGTCAAAATTCAAAATTGAAAAAATATTAAGTAATTGAGAGTGACAACAAAAGTTCGTGTAAAAAAGATATGGGGTGTGCCCAGTTTGTAATTGTCCGTTGATGAGGTCTCCAATGAAAAGAGGTTTACAAATGCAAAAAAGGGTGTTCGTGAAGGCAACATGGAAAATAGTTCAAAACTGAAGTAACTCCAATAGTGAGATGTTGAGTTCAAGTCGTAGGTGAAGCGTATTTATTTGGAATTAATTTTTAGAATTCGGGTCTTTTAAAAATACTTCCGGTGGCCGAAAGATGAATTGAAGCTGAACTGTGTACAGTTAACGTTGGCAGTGAAATATTTAAGCAATTCTAACAAAGACGAAATCCTTTAGTTGAAAACGAAGTGAAATGAGGAAAAGGGTTGGAAATGGATAAAAAGCATAAAGGAAAGAAGGTAAACAGGTTAGTTGAATGGGCTATGGCTGATGCTGGAAATGGAGGGGGAGGAGGGGTGTTATAAGGAAGTCTATTGCTGGTAAACACTAAAGCTGATGCAAGTAGGAGTGGGGAAGAAGTGAAATTAAGGGCATTGAGTGAATATAGTATTGTAAAAAGCGGAGTTCCGTAATTAAAACGGATTTTGAACGAAAGATAAATATAATTTCGAAAGTTTAAAAAGGGTTTCAGTTGGGAAGATTAGGATTCAAGTGCTTGGGAATCTGTAATTAAAATGTTTACTATGTGATATATCGGACAAAAAACTATTGTTTCGGAGTTAGATTTTTAAGAGTTTAAAGAATTTCAAGTTGGTTTAATATGAAGTGTATGACTATATAAGAAAAAACTTAATGTATAACTGAAATTAGGATTGGGAAGAATGTTGGGAACAATGTTAGTCTGCTTGCACTAATTGATTTCTATTACATGTATTATGGGGTAGGGTTGCGTGGAGTTATATAAACCTAAGTGCATTGCTAGTGTGTTGAAATCATAAATAGATTTTAAGGGTGAGCAGATGGACCATATAAGGAGGAACGAAGGACCGTAGTTAAAAAGTGAGAGAAATGGAATCTATGAGAAATGTATTGTTGTTAGAGCGAATCATATACAGATATGATGGAATGAATACAAGGGAGATAAAGATAAAAAGCAATGGAAGAGTGTGTGCGAAGGTTGGCAAATACATGAAAAAAATGAAAAAAAGGAATAGGAATTATGATGTTGAATAGGAATGATGATGTTGAAGTAAAAGCGGTTAACGATTCGTGGGGTGGAGGAGAGTAATATTAGTTCTCAATTAACATTAAGTGGTATGGGTTAATATAGTTATAGGTGTACAGGGGAGGATACTTTATGTTATTGGAATAGTTATTTGTATGGTTTGAAAAGTTAAGAATTAAAAATTAAAAATTAACAAAGTATAGAATTTAAAAATGTGTCTAATGCTATATATATATATATATATATATATATATATATATATATATATGTGTGTGTGGGTGGGTGTTTAATAGTATTTTATAGTAATATAATATGATCATCGGTTATACTTAACAATCAAAACCATTTTTTAAAATTATTTTATTAAATTTAAGTAGACGTTAACTTGGAGTTCAATTATCGTAATGGCTTAATAGATCTTTAGTGAAGCAAGGGTTGCTTAATCAACATGTCACTTCCTCTTAAAAACTGGCACTACCTGATGCATCTTTAGTGAGACCATGGTTGATAATATTCAACCGGCTGTTTATGAACTGGCACTGCTTGGTGAATATGTAGTAAGACAATAGTTGCCTAATTACAACCGCACCCTCCCCTAACTAGCCCCGCTTGGTAACCCTATAATGAAACAAGGGGTACGTAACCTACAACCGCCCCTTCTTTTTCCGAGAAAGAGTCAGAGTTGGAGGTTTGGGAAGGAGTCAACGTCGGAAGTTTGGGAAGGAGTCTGTCTTTTTTATTGGTGTTACCGAGGAGCTTTAATCCAAAGTGCTTAATATCCTGGATAGAGTAGTAAGTAACTCTAAATACTTAATATCATAGATAGGGTAGGTGTACTTAAAAAAAAGAAATGTTAATATTAGTAGACGTTAACTTCGAATGTCATTTATTGTTTATTAACTATTTTCATCATAACTATCATTTTTTTCAAAGAAAGGAGGGGGAGGAAACTTCTTTGGAACCCTTCTTAATTTTATAGTCTTCGATATCCTAGATAGCATAGATGTGTTTTAACGCAGTGCTGCCTTGGATAAAGAGCGTATCTGTCTTTTTTTATAATGTGGTATACCCCACGAGTCATAATCTAAAAGTGCTAAATATCCTAGATAAAGCTTGTAGTAAACCAAAAGTACCCATAACAGTGCTCAATATTCTAAATAGTGCAGGTGTCTTTAGACCCAGTGTTGCCAGAGATAAATTACTTATCTGCCCTTTTCATATAGTGGTATCAATCGGGGGCCATAATCCTATCAAAAGCGAGCCTAAATCATTAGAAAATAACCTCCAGTCTGTTGTGGAATGGGGGCATAGTTGATTGTAACAACAATTATAAGTAACCTTTTCAACCATCGATTGCTATGAATAATAGCACCTTACCCGAGAGTTCGCCATTCAAACTTCTAAAGCTAACATTTACAGGTAACACGTCTTGGAACAATTTAATAGAAGACGTATCCAAGGCTGCTGCAAATAAAGTGGGCAACATCTACCGAGCTAGAACAATTTTCACGCCTGCCAGCACATTATAACTTTACAAAGACACCACGTATGGTGTATTGTTGGCACATATGGGCTGGTACACCAACACTTGCCTTATCCTCTTGGACAGTGTTAAAAATGGTCTCTGTTCTAATATGCCCTCACTATCAAGCATGCTTCAGCCTCTTCCCTATTGCCGCAATGTTGCATCCCTGTGTGTTTTACAACTAGTATAATGGAATGTGCTCCAACGAATGTGCTGCACTGGTGCCCTCTCTACATAAATACACCCGATCAACCCGCCAGTCAGCAAGACTCCACCCTGCACTGTTGATGTCATCAGATGCCGGATAGCTCTCTACTCTAATAGCTTCTTTCCTCGTTCGGCTAGCTTTTGGAATTCAATTCGTTGTTCTGTTTGCCTGACCATACTTACATGAATACATATACATGTAATTTGAACGATAATCTCCCGCTAAAACTCTTCATATAGAATTGCTCTAATTCACAGTCTATGTCTCAGAGACATTGCTCTTTGTTTGAGGTGAACTTAAGTAAAATACAGATACTTACCCTTATGCTTAATCTTTTACCACAACCCCACTTCTGAACCACTTGATGAGACTATATTGAAATAATGGTTGTTTAATCTCTAACATTACCTAAACAAAATCATTACAGTTTTGATGTGACGTCATGCATGTATAATAATAGAGCGTCGTTTAAAGACACCGTTGCCCGAGATGAATACATTTACAGTTTTATTTTTTATAATTTTGTATACATCCAAAGGTACTTGGTGTTGTCCGGAAGACCTAATTATCATAATATAGTGTTATATTTGGTTAGTTGTATATCTTATTGCAATAGTGCTACGAAGTAGTCAACATATTGAGCGGGTGTGTTCAAACACTGCGCTGCCTGGTATAATACACTCTGTATTTGTTATTATGTGTTCCAACAAACACGTACATAGTGTTGTTCGGGAGCCATCATAATAATACGATATCATATACGGTGAGTGGTATAGGTTAGTCAATGTGAAGTGTTCCATATCCTTGATATAACAGGTAAGTTTACACAACGCGTTGCCCGGGAATAACACGTTTTTAGTTGTTGTTATACTATTTTATACAAGAAAACTTACTCGTGTTGCCCGGGAATCATAAAAGTAATATAACAGAATTACATTTGAGAAGTTGTATATAGAAATATTAAAGTGTGCATTATCGTAGATAGAGCAGGTGTGTAAAAATACAGCATTGCACGGGAGGATGTACTTCTCTGTATTTGGTATAATGTTGTATAAAAGACAAAGTATACGGTGTTGCTCGGGATACATAATAATAATAATAATAATAATAATAATAATAATAATAATAATAATAATAATAATAATAATAATAATAATAGTAATAATAATAATAATAGTAATAATAATAATAATAATAATAGTAATAGTAATAATAATAGTAATAGTAATAGTAATAGTAATAATAATAATAATAATAATAATAACAACAACAACAACAACAACAACAACAACAACAACAACAACAACAACAACAACAATCATAATCATAATAATAATAATAATAATAATTATAATAATAATTATAATAATAATAATAATTATAATAATAATAATAATAATAATACAGTTTCATATCTGGTAAGTTGTATCACTTTGTCTATGCAAAGTGCACAATATCCTTAATAGAGCAGGTATAATAAAACGGTGGGTTGGCCGGAAAATACAACATCGGCATCTTCTATTATACTATTTAATACAAGAAAAGGTGCTCAGCTTGGCGCGGGCGTCATCATACAGTCTAACATCTGGTAAGTGTAAATCCGTGTGTGTATGTGTATCAGTCTAAAAGTCAGAAACGACATAAGATAGTCTAAGATACTGCATAGGATACGTTCTTATGATGCTTTTATTAATTGTGTTATTCATATTTTAACTCAGTTTTTTATTTTTAGTTTTCATTCAGTTTTACATTCACTTATTTTAATTCTTTCTTTATTATTTTGTTCATTCATTTTTCCAATCATGCGTTTTCATTCATAATTTGTATTTATTTGATTCATTCACTTATTGTAATTCTGTCTTTATTATTTTTTCATTCATTTTTCCAATCATTCTTTTTCATTGATATGTTGCATTTGTTTCGTTTCATTCACTTATTGGTCCCCAGATTTATAAAATCCGTCCGGATTTTTCTCCGCAACCATCCATGTAATTTATCTGACATGTTGCATGCCGTTGTAACTTTGGTCAGGTTAGAAAGTGACATTCTCCGATTTTTGAAAAAAATTCTGATTAGCCCCCAGGGTGTCAAAAGTCCCCGAAATGGATAAAAATGAAATTTTTTGCCCCATAACTTTTCATCCATCCATTCAATTTCTCTGAGACTTGGCCAAAATGTGGAGGCAATTGTTCCTAATAGTAAATAAGTATCGCTGACCTTGGAAAACATCTGGTTCACGCCCTCAGGCGGTCAAAAGCCCCCAACATGGCAAAAGATGACCCTTTCCTCCCATAACGTTTGATCCATCCGTTCAATTTTTCTGAAACTTGGCCCAAATGTTGAGGCAACTGTTCTGGATATAAAATGAGCATCTTTGACCTCAGAAAATACCGCTTCGCGCCCGCAGGGTGTCAAAGGGAGGGAGTCAAAATGCCTCAAATTGCTGAAATGTATTGCATTTTACACTCGCCACATCGAGTCACATACAGAGGGGGGGGCACGCACGCCCGGTTTGTTTTCATTCGTTTTTGCATAAATTTCTTCATTCATTTTTTATTCATGTTTTCATTCATTTTTTTCAATTATTCTTCATTCATTGCTGTAAGCATATCCTTACAACAATTACAGTAGTATATTTTGCAAGTGATGGACATGCAAATACTTTGGTTCTACTGGGATTTGTCCAGTAGCAATATATTTGTCATCATTAACATGATTGCTATTCATACTTTAGTTGTAACTGTACTTTTGTAGTGGCTGCGAAGGCCAGCTTACTAACATTAAATCAATATGTTAGTGTAAGTAAAAGTAAGAGGTTAAGTAACCTTTGTTTTACCCGGTGTTATCCGAGAGCAATAGACTTGTCCTTATCAGCATCACTCTTCTTTAGTCTTTTATTTTTCTTATTAGTGGTTTAATGACTCTTAACGCACATTATATGTGTATATTTGGAGAGTGAAGGGGTTGCATACACTTGTGTTCTATTCAGCGTTTCCCTGGAGCAATAACATTGTCATTATCAACATCATACCACTTCATACTTTGATTGTAATTATACTTTGACAGTGCTGTGAAGGCGTCTTTACTAATAGTGCAGTATTATATTTGGTAAGTGAAACTGGTAGGGATGAGGCACACCCTTGTGTTTTTCTCGGCTTTGTACGGGATGAATTAAATTATCACTATTAATATTACTGTATTATATTTGGTAAGCAAGTGTGGGGAGTAACATAATTGTTTTTACTACTTGGAGATGCCCGGGAGTAATCATGTAAATTACACTATATATATATATATATATATATATATATATATATATATATATATATATATATATATATATATATATATATATATTTATAAGTATATATTTTTATATAAATAATTTTGATTATTAATATAGTCTTAAGAATTTTACATACACACACACCCACACACACGTATATATATATATATATATATATATATATATATATATATATATATATATATATATATATATATATATATATATATATATATTAATATCTATATACGGCGACTTGGTAAAGTAAATTTACTCCTAACTTCAAAGCCAATTGACCGGAGTCGACGGGTAAGACACTTAACTGTGGACATCTATATATATTTATATATATATGTATATATATATATACACACATATATATATATATATATATATATTTATATATATATATATACATACATATATATATATAAGAGATGTGTATATATATATATATATATATATATATATATATATATATATATATATACAAATCTCTTATGATTATATTTATAATCAAAATTATTTCTCTTCATATCATTGTTAAAGTAGGAGCACACCCAGGATTAAGAATTGCATTGTGTTTAGTTCTACTCGGCGGTGTCCAGGAACAATGCACATAAGATTACACTATTACATTAATAGCAGATAGCGCCAGGAAATGAATTACACTATTATTATTTTTACAATACTTAAACCATGATACAGAAACACGCTGGGTGGAGGAGAAAGTTAAGTTTTGGTAGAGGAAGCTGCTTAATAGCGATAGGGGGAAGGGAAAATAATATAAATATTGCTTAAGGGAGAAAATGAGACACACAAGGTTTAATATAAAGATGTTACATATAATATCATTTCTTTTATTTTGTTATACGAGGACCTCAGGCAACGCTGAGTTTACTTGCTTGTCATTAATACACATACAAATAACAATAGTGGTGTATGTTTGTACCTGAAGAGTGCTCGCTCTCTACATTTACTGACTCGTCATGGCGGGTAGAAATGGTAATACTATAACACCCAGTTTCAACTGAAAATTACGTAAACACGTACTTATCAAAAGAGATGAAAAAAGCTTGTTTCTGTATGCACTTGTAATAACATCTTTCTGTTATTGATCTAAATCAACAATGGATGTCCAACCCCGGGAAGAATATGAGTATCGACCAATGGAATATGCAAACCTGCAGCTAACTACGCAATAGTGTAAAATTAACAAATGAAAATCAATGCGAAGCAATCGTAAAGAGTAAATAGCTTTACACATTCTTCTGCAAAGATGGCTCATATTGTTGTACTTTAGTTTAAACATTTGAAATTACAGTTGCCTACGGATTTAGTTGAGCTGAGGAAATCAGAGAGCATTACATTAAACTGTTCATCGATTAGATGTTCGAATGAGTACAAGTATCGTTAGCCTGATCGGAATCGAACACTGATAAAATATGTTGGAAGTGTAACTCGAAGATTCTATAGATATACTGTCAGATTTCATCCATGATACACACTTTTTATTTGCTGTAACCTTTGTCTTTTGCACTATTAGAAACTAGTTCTTGGTAATTAATTTTTGTCGAAGTTAGTAATTTCACGAAGTCTAATTTTCACAAATACATGTTATAACCAACATCTCCTTGCTGTGTGTTATTAGGTTTAGAATTTAATGGTCCCAAGGTGAGTCAATACATCACACTACCGTATTGAAACCCCTAACACACTATGTAAATATGTAACACACGAAAATTAAATGGCATGGTAATCATTACCATGCACTGTTCAGATCGGAAGTTCAATGAAAATATTTGTACCAAGGTTATACTCATTTCTGAGTCAAAATATATATATAAGATAAATGAAAACCAATAAATATCAAAGATTCTGAAAGTGTGTCCATTTAATAAGATCCTTCGAAAATGATGGTACAATTCGGAAAGTCCGCGTCAACGACGCATACACATGCGACTCATGATAAACTTACTGCACTTGAAGACCCTAAATAAAAATACCCCCAAACGAACCAACTACTTGCCAAATCTCATGCTCTCAATGTAAAGGTTACTGGATGCCGTTTTTTACTCTGATAGCGTCTTTCCTCGGACCGCTTCCCTTTAGTCTTATCAAACGCCTTCCCGCCAAACTCAACACCAATATTGTCCCTCACGCTTTAGTTGCAATAGTGCTCAGTTGAAGTGAATAAAAGTATAAGTAAATATTACTAACAAAACCTTCCTAATACATTATATTACAGCCAACTCATACTACAATACAAACTATCACCACTGTTTCTATTAGGATCTTTTAGCGATCACATACATGTATATATCTAAGCGACGAGCACTAAACACCTGCCATTTCTGCATATTTCTTCTCGAGATACCTAAACGATATCCTTATTTTTTCGTCCTCTCGTGAATAATCCAGTAACATTGACAGTACATTAAACAACACAGACGCTCATATACTTTTAATTATTCACACCATCAAGACTTCTGGTTCAATAGTTAAGCTTTACTTCAACCTCAACATCACCGAGAATAGAGCCATGCAAATGAAATTCTATCGGAAACAAGTCTTTAAAACTATTTTTATACACTATAAATATTCGTTACGTCTTAAAACTAAATTAAAACATGCAACAGAGCGACTTTATTACAAAGGTTCGTGGTTGCATCTTAACATCTCGGTTTGTATCACCTTTAAAAAGCGTTTATATTATTTTATTATCATCTTCAGGTTTGAAATGTTTATGATTGTAAAGATTAGTTTTGCTTTTTCCTTAAAAGTGTGCATACATAAAATAATAATTCAATTGAATTTAATTATGGGATACATTTTCATATGTACTTTAAAAGTGGTCACAATATAATTCCTCGCAACTTGCAAATAATTGTGCTGTTTGAAGTCGATGAACAAGTTATAGTGCTTTAAAAGTATAGATCTTCGCACTCAAAAAGATGTGTTGACCAAAAAGAATAGGCATTATTACATAACTAACGCAATAGTTTTTACAAAGTCAAACACCATATTCAAATCTGACCTAAATGTAAAGATAGTGATGTGTGAATATGAAAAAATAGCTAAATAATATAAAATACTACTTAAATATTTTCGTTTTAAATAACTGCCCTTTTACTTTTGTTAATCTGCAAAAACTACATCAAACAGTCGTTCAGAACGAATTATTTTTGCATAAATCGATGCTTTCTAATGTGTGTTTGTTAATAAAACCAGTACGTAAAAACATTGAACAAAGTTATTTACTTTCCGATGCAAATAGAAAATAGCATACTTTTTAAAAGAAATTTGACAAATATTCTCTTCGTACAATTACATGATACAAAATAGATTAACATTGAAATTGACACACCGAAGTATTTACCTAATATCTCTGAAGGGGCAGGTATAAACTAGTTTGATTAAATAGAATTTGAAAAAAAAAACATAGGGCTTCACGTTTGAAAAACGTGTTTCAATTAATAACATTTGTTTCATAAGATTTCCGTAAAAGGTTATCTGCAATTTTTTTTGGGCGTGTATCTATCCATTTCTTTTCAAAGTTTTATATTAATTTATTTTCAAATTCTTTATATTGACTTTAATAAATTCGAGACCTGTTTCCTCTACGTGTAATAAAATATATAGCTACCACACAGCGGATAACAGATGCATTTCCCACTCAATTGGCGTATAAATATAGCAATAATGGATGCCCCATGCAAGGGTGACTGTGCGGGGAGTCTTTAATCAAGCTAGGATTGTACAATACGTAACCACATATGTTCGTGAATTTCCTAGAACTGAAGCCAAAGGGCGACTGGAAAAATACTCGGAACAGAGAAAAAATTGTGAGTATTCCTTCGCCTAGACTTGTAGCACAATAAATGTTTAACTGTCTGATCCAACTTACTATTTATACTATATATGTTATATATGGACGGGTTACTATGCACCCATACATTTATAATTAGTAAAAATGATGCATGGGCTACGGTAGAATTCGAACCCAGTTCGACAAGCCCACAACCTGCAGATTAACCAACGATAGCAAGCTACTTATATTACGGCATATTAGAGATTTAGAAGAAAAGACAATTAATAAAAGACAGTGCATAACAGATTCCGAAGCTCAGATGGTAATATGTGATTATGCCATTTCAAGTTATCATTATCTCGACAGAAATCGCTTATTCGAAAAATTAATCTTTCCACAGTAAATACAGGTTGCAAATGTTTGCCAGTAGCGATTTTCGAAGTGAACGCTTTCGCTGTGTAAAGAACAAATAGAAAGGAATGTGATTTGAAATAAGGTTTACATTGATTGTTTTATTCCATCATCAGATTCCCCTATCTTCTACAATCTCGGGAAAAACGAGTTTTACATTTTTCTTTTTTTATCAATAGATCTGACCTTTTCAATGTTTACTTATTTTTCCCGCAATATATTTTTCTACGAAATAACTTCATAGGATGTGTTGGTTGAACTATTTATTTATTTTTAAATTCCACATTGTGATTCCACTTATTTTGAGTATTTTAATCTTGTGATATTTGTTCTGCAATATACTAACAGTTTTCTTATTTATTCTTCGTTCTTTTATTATAACTTTTTCTGTCGTTCTATTCTATTCATGTTGTCATTCGATTCACGTTTTTATTAAGTTTTTTTTTATCTTTCGGATTATTTTAATTAATCATTTATTTATTTCTATCTATATTTTTATATATTGGTCAAGGTTTCGTCGTTATTGTCAGAAAGTGTTGATGGTTTGAGAGTAAATTTAGAGAAAAAAAGCCGCTTTAATATCTAAATATGTGTAAGGATGTGTAAAGTGTATTAATTTGTAAAGCTGTTATTTGTGGTGAAATAGTTTAGATTCGTAGTGGGTGATTCTTGAGTATGTGAATAAATATATATGTGAGAAAGGAGTCAGCACGTAAATGTGTATGGGGGTTGTATATACGTGCAAGTGATAACGATAATAAGAAGGGTTAGCAATGATCTAGGTTTAGTTTTTGTTCGGTCAAGATTATTTAGCTTGTTAAGCGGGGTAATTATTACGTTGTCGTATGGTGTTACAGTCTACGAATAGTGTTGTTTCAAGTAGTCCTCGCCAAGCCTTCTTATGAATTCGGTTTATGATTTTCGCCTGTGCAAACTTGAAAGCATGATCATTTTTTAATACGTGGGGGAAATGTGCACTAAGAGAGTTATTGTTTTTTATGTCACTTTTGTTTTCGCTTACCTTTTCTTTCAATTCACGTTGTGTTTCCCCCACGTAAATTTGATGGCAGTTGTTACATGGACGGTGTATAAGCCGGAATAGGATGTGTTTTCTTTTTCAGAAATGTTTTGCTATGTTTAATGTTTGTTTTATGGTTTGTGATGTGGTGTGTACTGTTGAAATACCTAGTTTGTTCAGTGTGTTGCAGAAATGCATGAGCAAGAGAAGATGTCTGTCTATTAGAGAGGTGTTTGGTATTTTATATTGTGTGTATTGTTATTCGAGAATATTTGAAAGGCTTTCTTCTTAGCATTTATTATGAAATGTGTAGGGTATTTCAATGTTCATAAGATATTAATCATGTGTTTGATTTTTTCATCTATATATTGAGGACTGCAGATTGTAAGAGGCCGTGGGAAAAAGCCTATGATTATACCTGCTTTTATCTTGTTACTATTGTGAGCGAAGAAGTGTATATAGTTGCTTTTGTGAGTGTGTTTGCGGTGCACTTTCAATGCTAGTTTGTTGGTGAACTTTATTATAAGTCTGTCTAAAACAAGGTATCGAGCTGTTTATCTCAGTTTTATGTGTGCATTTTATGGAGTTATCCAATGTGTTAAGATTGTCTATGAGGTTATTAATGTGTATGTCTACGGGGAGGAAAATAACGTCGGATTACTATCATCCTTCCTTCTCATATACATCATTGTCAAGAGCGAACATTTTTCTCATCCGCTCTTGACAAAGCCCATATAACATTTGGGCGAAACGTTGAGCTTTTTAGCTCTTCCGCTTTTTCCAATTTAATTTCATACCGTCGAATTATGTTATCCTTTCATTTATTCATATGTATATATATATATATATATATATATATATATATATATATATATATATATATATATATATATAGTCTAAAGAGGCTTTGAGTTATTTAAAACAAAAAGACAAAAAAAAGGAAAATGCAGTTTAAATTCCCACAGAAACTAACTAAATCCAAAATAGTGCAGACTTAACATTCGTTGGAAAATTCATAAATATATAAAATATATAATAGTAAGTAAAGAAAATAAAAAGGGGGATTAAGTATCTAACAGTGAAACAAAAACAGGAGCCCTTTACGTAACCATCTAATATTAACACGGGGGTCATCAGCTGTTTACTATGTAACTGTTTCGGAGATTTAAAAACAGGACAGATATATGCATGATTTCCCCAACCAAGTGTCGAAATAATTCAGCTTATAATGTTACTTATATATAAATAAATAATAATAATGACATTTATTATAATAATAATAATAATAATAATAATAATAATAATAATAATAATAATAATAATAATAATAATAATAATAATAATAATAATAACCAAAATAATAATAATAATATACTACCCTTAAGACTATATATATTGTTATGTAAGGAAATGGTAGTTTGTCTGAAGCATTACTGTTAAACAAGTATGAAGTTGAGAATTTCGAGACCGGAGCAATACAATGTTTAAAACCAAAAGGTCTAATATAAAATGAACAAAATGAATGACAGGAATGTATTAATCGCTTATCTATTGATTTTTATTAGAAAACATTTTAAATATAAATACACTAAATTTTTAAATGGGTGAATTACTGCGAAATATTTCAGAATGGTAGACCCTTTGTACATTTCGAAAGTAATAACCTCTCTTTTTCAAAACAAGAAACAAGATTTGACCGGGCAGGTCGAGTTAAGAGGACCAAGATTGACGCCACTATTCAAAACGTGACATTCTACAGAAATTCGGAAAAGGCTCGCAGAAAACTGTTACAAGGCGAAGAAAAAGTACGATATTCTCTAATCGTAAAGTTATGTTATAAATTATTAAGAATAATTAGTTTAGTTTATCTTTAAAATATTAATGTTGATATTTTTTAATACAGTTTTATTTTATTCTTTAATTTTATTCAATACTAAAAAGGCTACCCGGCGTTGCCCAGGGTCCCTCTCTTCCTTGGTTGCCCCATTTATCCGCTCCCTTACCCCGTTGCAACATTTATCTTGTTGCCTCAGGCGAAAGCTGTCTCTTCCCTACCTTACTCTTCCGTTTCGCAGGGCAAAAGTATGGCATATTTCTATTTACACCGGCTCTCTACAGCTTCTGTTGTCATCTGTTTTGGAAATATGAAGTCACATGACAGTCTCGTTGGGACGCGTTATTGGCTCAGTGTGTAATGTATGTTTGTTTGAATTTAAATTTAGTGTAACGGAACTGTTGTGATTTAAAACCGGATGAGATTTGAGGAGATATAATAATATAGATTAAAGGGAATACAAAAGTAAAAAAATAAAATTAACATCAAAATTAAATTTGAAATTAAAACATAAGAATATGAAAAAAATAAGAAGATAATAAACAAAAAAAATGAAAAAAATAAAAAAATAAAAGAATTACAAAGGTTTCTATGTAATTCCGTGAGCCAATTTTATGAATGTGTATCTAATGATACAAATTCATAAAATTGGCTCACGGGAATTAAATATAAACCTTTTTTTTTGTATTTTAGGATTCTTTCTTTTTTTAATTTTTGATCTTCTTATTTTTTATTTTTATCTCGTTATTTTTTATGTCTTATGTTTAAATTCCAACTTTTATTTTAATTTTAATTTTATTTTTATTTCATTTTTTATTCCCTTTAATCTTATATTATTATATCCCTCCTAATTTTCTCCAGTTTTAAATCTCAAACGTTTCATTACACTAAATTTAAATTCAAACAAACATAGATAACACACTGAGCAAACAACGCGTCTCAACGAGAGTGTCATGTGACTTCACATTTCCAAAACAGATGACAACAGAAGCTGAAGAGAGCCGGATGGCTCAGACTTTCCGAACTTGAAACCGACTGGAGGAATGTTGTTCTAATTTTTCTGTACAAAATATATATAAATATATATATATATGATATCATCTCACATTCAAGAAATATATATATATATATATATATATATATATATATATATATATATATATATATTCAATTAAAAAAGCCCAACATTAACCATGCTCGTTATGAGGGGTGCGAAGGCGTTTTGAAATGCTGTTGAATGATTTTATGTTTTTTTTATGTTTTTAATCACATGGAAACGTCCTCTTAAAGACATTCACCAATTTTATTTTGCATTTATCAATCATCCGCCTGAAGACGACCAATGATGGTCGAAAACGTTCGCGTTAAATATGGAGATTTCTTACACTCCATTAATAAAAGCACAAGATCTATCGTCCGACGAATAGAACAATTGAATCAAAAAAGGAACAAACAGAAGTTGGCACTCCTGTTCAACCAGATATATATATATATATATATATATATATAGGAATGAAACAAGAACACCCGTTCAAAGCAGAAGAAATAAAGATAAAGATAGAGAAGGAGAAGGAGAGATGAAAGAAAAAGAACGATACGATAATACTGGACTGCTTCCTAACATAGTCTTATTCGAATGCAACGTCAAAACAGTATTGCCATGAACTGTCTTTATTCGAAATCAACTTGGGTTATCCCATACAACGTTTTCAATCATCGCATAATATTCTTCGCTATTGCAGCTTACAATCTATTTTACGCATGGATACTAATCATCGAATGAATTTTACCCTGCTTACAAGTGTTACATTAAAAAGAGTGGAGGTAGTAGTAATAGAAGCAGATGGAAAATAGGAAATAGTTAAAAAACTACAAGTATAGCAGGAAGTAAAAAAGAAAAGAAAGAAGAAGAGAAAATAGTATAAAATGGAAGAGTAGAACAAGAGAATGAGCGGGATGAGAAAAAGAGAATAAAAAAGAAGGAGAAGTTGAGGAAGTAAAGGAAATGGAAACATGAAGTCGATCATAATGGTTGTAGGAGTCAGGGGACAGAGAGAGAGAGAGAGAGAGAGAGAGAGAGAGAGAGAGAGAGAGAGAGCGAGAGAGAGAGAAAGAGAGAGAGAGAGTTACATACAGACATGAAGGCAGACTAATGTACAAAAAAGAAGGGGAAATATAGATAAAAATAATACACTAAGTGAACACACAATTTAGCAATACAATAAGTAAGAGGGGTTTTTTCATAGGCATTCTACATCGGAATGATAAATAGCTGGACCTTGGTGCTAATCTGATGAAGTAAATACATGTCTCGATTACAAGTCAGATTTGCAACAATTTTTCATGTTTTGATTTTCACGTTTTCTTCGATCCAAGAAAAGAACCACCTCTCACATGCTATGACCTTCTCTCTTTCTCTATATCTGTATCTACTGTCTATCGCTCTCTATCGCCCTCTATCGCTCTCTCTCTCTCTCTATCTCTATCTCTATCTCTATCTCTCATCGCGCTCTCGCTGATTCGGTGGCGTTAACCAACCTTACTAAATCTTTTTGCATCTTAAACGACCTCTGATATCATTAGGGGAACCGAGATCCCTAATTTCCATTTACTATATTCTCCACAATATATCATCAAAGAGTTCCTTATGAATTACTAAACTGAACTATACTTATTCGATATAACCTCGCATCGCTCTACAAAGCTCCGTCCGTTAGTACATATCCAAGTCGAAGTTGGAAATACACTGTCCATCGTAAACTTGTAGAACAAATTAACGAAGTGGGTGAAAGTGTTTCTATGTAACGCTTTGTCCGTCCGTTTGGCCGACACTGTTTTGCGTATAATATCGTATTTAATGGTCTGTTACACGGGAAGTTTATATAGTATATTTGTCGGTTTGTCTTTATTTCTTTATATACGCAATTCTATTAGGAACGAAATAAAAATGCAATAATTCCAATCAGAATTTTACAGAAGAGCACAATTGTATTATCCATGAAAGATCGATTTTTATATTGCATCTGCTGATTGCTTATGATACATATTCGTAAGAACATGTGCGGATATAGGTTAATTGGTCAGAAAAACTTAGTACGTGTAGAGCCTAACTAAAATCATAATCTACAACTTTTTTATCAAATCGAAATACAATTTACGCGGAAATAGTGCTCATTACTGACAATTTGGACAATATACATGCGGATTAAAAAAACGCATGGACACACATTTACATCCACACATGCAGTCTAATATATATATATATATATATATATATATATATATATATATATATACGTATGTGGGTGTGTATGTGTGTGTGTATTTCGGCAGTGAGTCATTTCTTATAAACATGTCGTTATAGGCTACGAAGTTTTCTCTCGTCGCTATCTATCTTGTTTATTGCTCGACGCGGCGAGCGATTCTTCAGTTTTCTGGCGTAAATTGGAGGAGTATGGTACTTAAAGCTTTCGGTCTCTCGACAGTGTTCAGGAGGCTGTGTCTTATTGTTACTATAAACAGTATTTATAGTTGTATTATTAGTTATGCATATATATATATATATATATATATATATATATATATATACATATATATATATATATACATCTATATATATATATATATATATATATATATATATATATATATATATATATATATATATATATGTATACCGGGTTTTTCAAAAGTCTTGGGAACATTACAAATGCGTATATCTCATGAACTATTCCAGGTAGAAAAATGAAACTGGTGCCATTTTAAAGCTTGCTTAATCAAGTTTTTCGTCATACTAATGATTTTCGTGTTATCTTTCCAGGTGCAGTAATGGCGTTCTTTAAACAAGTCAAGGCATTTTGCGTCCTCCAATTTGCAAAGACTGAATCGTGGACATGTGTTCAGCGTGCATTTCGCAGGAAATTTAAAAAAGAAGCCCCTGAAAGGAAATCCATTGTCAGATGGCATGCTAAATTTGTGAAAGATGGGTGTTTGTGCCCAAGTAAGCGAACAGGTCGCTCTTCAACTTCAGAAGATGCAGTTGAGCAAGTTCGGACAGCCTTTCAGCGGAGCCTCCGTAAATCAGTGAGAAGAGCCAGCAGGGAACTTCAGCTTGCTCCAGCAACTGTCTGGCGTGTCTTAAGGAAACGACTCTCAAATGGTACCTTACAAGCTTAAGTTGGTCCAAAAGTTGAACGACACTGATAAGCCACTTCGCCGTGACGTTTGCATTGCAATGCAAGAGAAGTTGGAAGATAACCGCTTTGATGACCGGCTTGTTTTTTGCGATGAGGCGACCTTCCATCTGAATGGCAAAGTTAACAAGCATAACACTCGCATATGGGGTACTGAGACTCCTCATGAACTTCTTGAGCACGAGCGAGATTCACCAAAAGTGAACGTGTTTTGTGCAATTTCCATAGAAAGGTGTCTATGGACCGTTCTTCTTTGAAGAGGCAACTATCACTGGTGAATCCTATCTCAACATGCTGGAAGACTGGTTAATGGCTCAGTTGGAACAAGCAGACTCTTATGACTTCATTTTTAAACAAGATGGTGCACCACCACACTGGAGTCTTAGAGTAAGGCAGTTTCTTAACACAAGGCTGCCTGGTAGATGGATTGGGAGATCTGGGCGAGGTGATGACGTTCTCATGCCCTAGCCTCCTAGGTCTCCAGATCTTACCCCGTGTGACTTTTTCTTTTGGGGCTTTGTCAAGCAACAAGTATATGTGCCGCCCCTTCCAAGAGATATTGACGAACTAAAGACTCGAGTAACGGCAGTTGTGGGAACCATTGACGTCAAGATGCTGGAACGCGTTTGGCAGGAAATGGACTATCGACTAGATGTCTGCCGTGTGACGAATGGTGCTCATATTGAGCAACTTTGAAGATTCCCAACAAAACTTGAAACTTTAACCTTTCCAACGGTACCCATTTCATTTTTCAATTCCTAATAGTTTTTGAGTTATTAAAAATCGTTATGTTCCCAAGACTTTTGAAACACCCTGTATATATATATACATTCACAGTAGAAGAAAGAGAAAAGTATGTGAGAGAAGGTTAATTAATATATAAAGTAAGAGGGATCATCCTCACATGAATTATCTATTTTATAGGGAGTTTTGTTTTCGGGAGTCTGAGGCGTTTGTACGGATGATTTGCGCTTATGCTGACTACCGCATTTGGATTGAGCTATAGCTTACTTGGCTGCAGAGAGAGGCAGGTTAATATCCATAAAGTGATGAGAGATGTTCGCATTTTCCAAAAATCTTTTCAGAAAGGAGTTATACAACACGTGATTTCGAAGTAGAACTCGTTTGATTAAGACTGTGTTCGATTCCAATTAGTTATGATTATTGTTGTTTATATCGTTGCTAATGTCATTTTTGTCATTATTCTTTTCGCCACGGGTAATGATAAAATACTTCACAGCGGCGATATCTCTGGCATGATGCAACCTTAGAACTCCGAGATGCAGTGACACTGAATTTATCTCTGAATCCTTTTGGAGGATTTAACTTTTCACTATCTGCTGATAGTTGGTTTTTAGCACATTCAGTGTGAATCATACTCTACCGAAAGCCCGTCAAGTATGTTGTTCTCTGATAAACGGTGTATTCACTGTCCTTATCAATAAAACAAAAGAAAAATCGGTGTATTCATTTTAACAATCCAATTAAAACAAACAACAGGTCTCTTTTTGTACTTTAATGAACAGATTATTGTTCATGGTTTCGGTTTAAGAGAGATAATTTCGTGATAGTTGACATAAAATCTCGACACAATATGCACTTAAAATATAAACATGTCAGTGTGTTTAATGGCGTATAGTTTGATGACGACATCACCTGAAATATAACGATATGAATCCAAAAAAATATGCTTACCAGATCTGCTGTTATAAATACAGTTTACAGGAAAAACGGAACAGATACAAGAATCATTCATCAAACACTATAATGGTGTCATTAGCTGTTACACAAGCAGCAAATGTGTTTTCTATTATATTTTGCTGTTGGATGTTGGCGATCCAAGGCTCGGGAGAAAGTGTTGCCATATCACACTGACATGGGTGTTGAATGATAAAAAGAGAAACTTCTTGTAAGAACGATACCTGCGTATTTTCTTGTTCGGTGTTAGTCCTATCCTTGCCGTAATTACCCGATTGTTACTTTTATATGTAAGGCAATCTGAGTAACTAACTTAAATCGCATCTGCGAAATAAGATAATGAATTATTTAACTTCAGGAATAATTTTATATTTAACATTTAACCTTTTTTTAGCCAATACACTCAGTCAATCAAAATATTATATATTGCAATGTTACATCAATTGCTGTCGTTAACTCAGTATATACTAGATAAGCATTGTAAAGTAACAACACACGAGGTATAGTGTATATTGTAGGAACCGTTGCGTTCAGGGCAAGTATCAAGGAAGCCACTAAAATACAGATACAATCGTCATCCTTGAGTTTAATACATTTTTCATTAACATCCTAAATAAACACTTATCTTATTTATTTGTGGATGCCCTTAATTATCGCGCGGTTTTTGAATAATATTTTCTAATACGTTCGTGTGAGTACATCTGGTTTCCGCAATTCGTTCTTGCCACTGGTTCTTTTTTCACTCGTTGCTACTTGTTTCTGCTCGTTGCCGCCATTATACCAGTTGACTATATCGATACTTTAGTATGCATATATATATATATATATATATATATATATATATATATATATATATATATATATATATATATATACATAACTATATATATATGTATATATATATATATATATTTATTTGTTGAAATAAATTAATTCTAGTTGCATTTATTATTCTTTTCGAATAGAGTTGTACTTGCTTCAAATTCGTGAGGTTGCGTGATCTACAAATTTTAACGTTTGATTTTAATTCGAAAACCATTATATTTTCGACGTCATCGAAGTCAATATAATTATATTCATAATATGTTACAACATAGTTTGGGTAATTTTAATTTGCAAATGATTTTACTAATGTTCTATAATATGTATTTTCTCCTCTTACTTCACTATTCAGTCTATTTCACGAGTGATATTATGTGTTATAATAATGTTATATAATGTAAGAGCATTGACCTGTTGTATATTTGTAAGTATTTTCTGTTTCATAAATACTATAATTATGTCAGTTTTTAATATTTGTCAAGGTATTGTTATGGATGCATACTAATTGAAGGTGTATATTTCAGAAAAATGTATGGTTTTCCTCTTTAAATGTTTAATGGTTTTAGTTAATATTGTTATGATATAATAACCAGGCCTGTAGATAGTCGATAACTGATTAATAAAGATCGAATTAAATGGTATTATATTAATGTTCTAATTTATATATTTGTTTTTTTTTATATTAAGACAAAAATGCATTGAATAACTTGTCAATTTATAAATATCAAATGCATACACAAATAATACATACTTTTGATTTAATCAGACAATTTAAATATGTGTACACTTAAAGTAATTTTAAAAAGTAATCTATACTTTTTTTGCTAGTTTTACTTTTTAACATGAAACACGAAAATTTATTTTCAGCTTTATAGATTGAATGATTAAATGAAATGGCACGATTTCGAGAAAATTAGTGACATAATTACATTTGAATTGAAATACAAACATCAGGGTAACAAACATGCAAACATATACATGTATGGAACATAAACTAACAGGTATAAAGAGTAATGGGATTGGAGGGAGAGAAGAATGTATAGAACTACGAGTGGAAAGGTACAACGGGACAGAGAAAAGAGGTATTTCTATTACGCGTATTAGATTTATGTTAACATTGCTTCAGTTCGTATATATATATATATATATATATATATATATATATATATATATATATATATATATATATATATATATATATATCAATCTCCTTTCACAACTTTGACTTGACTGACTACCTCCCACTTTACCGTAAATACGCTACCAAACATATGCACGGCTAGGAGTTTATGTACGGAACGCACTCCCCATGACTAGAGAACATGGGTTAGAATCGGATGGCAAAGACTACATGTGCTTTAGATTGACTTTACATACATAGCGTCAGTTACTTATATTTTTATACCGTTCTCCTTCGACCCAGGATTGTACCTCTGTCTCTGAAAGCATGGATAGATCACTTTCAATTGACTCTAATGTCCAGATACATGTATTTCGGGGAGTTTAAGGCACCCCACCGTGACTGGTTTGGATTCTCCAGCCTTACTAACGCAGCCGGCAAATCTACGTATAATTTCTCCTTAGCTCACTACCTCTATCAGACTGCCGATTCTCCGACTCGCATCCCCGATCGAGTAGACCAGCAAACCTCACTTCTAGACCTTTTCTTGACCTCAATGCCCGAGGCATGTCTGACGAAAGCTCATAACCCTGTTGATAATGCTGCTCACATTGTGCTCATGATTCATATAACCCTAAAATGTCGTCCAAAAGCTGATGAGCCGTTGCTCAAAATAACGAAATACTACGAGCAGGCTGATTTTGAGTCAATCAGAGATCACATCAGCGACGCCCCATAGCTAGTATTGTTCTAACTTTCTGCAGCCCAGTGTGCAAATGAGTTAACTGAATGGGTCAAATCAGGCATTGACGCCTATGTCCCCAAGCGAAAATTCTTTAGTAAGCCCCACTCTACACAATGGTTCACCACGGAATGTGCAGCTGGCATTGCTGAGAGGCAGCAATCATTCCGTAAATTTGGCCCCCGTAAGTCAGCTACAAAATTTATAGAGTCAAAAAATAATTGTAATGCTGTGATAGGGGAAGCAAAGGGAAGGTATACAAACAAACGGATTCAGTCGCAGAAACTAGGTACTATCGCGATTTCTGGAAAATCTACAATAACGTAGTGAACAATGGGCAATCAACAATTCCCCCAATATCAAACCACAATGATGTTGTGTGCACGACAACTGAAAATGCTGAACTACTTGCCAAGCATTTTGTCTTCTAACTCCACTTCGGACTCAGAAAACAACCCCTCCCCAAATGCTCATTGAGGACCGAAGCTACAATTGATAACCTGATCATTACCCCATGCCAGGTCAGAGACATCGTAAAACACCTTGACACCTCCAAAGCTTGTGGGCTTGATCTGATACCTGTCATAGTAATGCATAAATGATCTGCTGAACTGGCGCTTGTCCTCTCTAAACTGTAAAATACATGCCTAGCTGAATCTTGCTTCCCCGATAGCTGAACATTGCCTCTGTGGTACCAATCTACAATAATTCTGGGAATAGAACCGGCCCTAAGAACTACTATCCAATCAGTCTACTGCCGACCTTTCTAAAATCTTTGAATTCTTAATACATCTAGCGATAGTCCTGCACTTGATTTATGCTAAACTTCTTTCTAACCGCCAGTATGGATTTAGACAAGCACGATCTACTGAAAACACCCGAGACTAGACCAACGCAACAATCAGCTAAATTCAGTCCATTCATTGTGGAGGTCCCCCGATGCCGGATAGCTTTCTACTTCAATAGCTTATTTCCTCGTGCTGCTGGCCTCGTGGACTCCCGCCCTGCCCCCTGTTTCCCCAGCCCAGCGTTAGATAAAAATAAATATGAATTTAACTCTAATCTTACATTAACACTCTCAGCCCGAAACAAATCCTAAATGGCTATAGACACCCACACCTAACCTCCCTCTACCCATCTCCCATTTCCCTATCTCTTTTTCTTCAAACCTACCTACCTTAGCTAAGCGTTGGATAAAAATAAAAATACAAATAGTAAATTAAACTTTTCTAACGGCAAATATATTTTTCTTCCTTTTCTTTTTGTTCTCTTTTACTTTTCCTCGCCCCCCCCTTTCTACCCCAACTCAGCGTGGGATAAAAAAATGAAAATATTAATGTCTAACGGCAATTATATTTTTAAAATCGGTCACATGACTTTTATTTCTTTCTCCTCTTCGACTTTGCTTGACTTAATTCTTCCTGGAATTCAGCGACCAGGTTGGATCATAAAATATTATCTGCCTGATGAGACCTCATCTTTTGAGAGCTGTAGATCGATAACATCGGCATGCCAGTGTAGCAGACCTTGTACATGTTTGAATAAAATCATTCACTATATATATATATATATATTTATGAATATATATATATAAAATATTTATATGTATATAAATGGTATATATATGTATATATATATGTATGTATAAATATATATATATATATATATAAATATATGTATATATATATATATATATATAAATGGATATATATATATACATATATATGTATATATAAATATATACATATATATGTATATATAAAAGTACTTGCAAAAAAAAAAAAGAATGGAACAAGAAACCCATGGATAATATTTACATCAATTTGACCGACACATTAGATGGACAATTCGGAAAATTAAAAAAAAAGAAAGTCAAATCAAACAAACCCACTCCGTGTTATTTAATAATGTTTGCCTAAATGAAAATATGCTGCTTAAATACACACAATATATATATATATATATATATATACATACATATAATTATATATATATATGTATATATATATATATATATGTATATGGATAAATGTATATATATATATATATATATATATATATATATATATATACATGTATATGTGTTATGAAAAGTTTTACATGGAAGCGATGATGAAATTGCAATAATTATGATCAAATTTTGAAAACTATGTTGAAAACCAGGACAACGCCTTTGATTATGTTTTTTAAAGTAAATTATTTATTTTCTTTAAAAACCTGAGTACTTTCTGTGACATAAAACTTTGTGAAAAGGATAAGCCTATTTTTCCTCTTCTTTCTTCGTTTACTCTTGCTTGATTGAGAAATATTTATCGCAGTCAATTTGAAATTAATCTTGATGTTATCGACGATTAATGTTTATATGCCGCTCTGTTTAGCACGCAGTTGCATGACTAAAGTAGTGTGAAAAGTCCCACATGTAAGCGTTGATTAAATAGCAATAATAAGGAGAATATTTTGAAACATATTTTGGAAACCTTGACAATACATTTAATTATGTTTTTTAAAGTAAATTATTTATTTTCTTTAAAAACCTGAGTACTTTCGGTGATATACAACCTTGTCAAACGTATAAGCAGATTTGTTCCTCTTCTTTCTTCGTTTACCCTTGCTTGATTCAGAAATATTTATTGCACTTAAGTTGAAATTCGTCTTGATGTTATCGATTATTAATGTTTATATGCCGCTCTGTGTAGCACGCGGTTACGTGAATTAGGGAGTATGAAAAGTCACACATAGAAGCGTTGATGAAATAGCAAAAATAAGGGGAATATTTTGAAAAATATTTTGAAAATCTGGGAAACCCATTTAATGATGTTTTTGAAAATAAATTATTTATTTACTTTAAAAATCTGAGTACTTTCGGTGACATCCAACCTTGTCAAATTATATGGATATCTTTGTGTGGATATATATATATATATATATATATATATATATGTATTCTCTTTTGTTTCCTTTTACCTAAACCCCAAATAGACATGGGACTAAACATTAATCTCTAAATGAGATACATATATATCCGGGTGCTCCATAAAATGTGTTTTTACCTGTAAAGCTTTGGGTTAGTACATAACTTAAGAAAGTTACTTTTTTCTCACCAATTAGCCAGTTAACTATGTTATAGTCTCTTAGTCTTACTGGATGTCAGCATTGTATCTAGTCTAGTGGATTACCCAGCTTTATTATTACTACATCCGGTTGATTACTGAACATATAATACTCAGTAATTTACTATAATATTACACATATTTTTTATACCATATCCATATGTAGGGTGTACTTTTCAAAGCATTTTAAAATGTATTGATCTATTATTTTTTGCAGTGTCTTAATATCTGCGTGACTGGCTTGTTTCCAGTTCTACTTCCTTGCATCCACTTTAGTGAATTCCACACAGTCGGACTTTTCTTTTGTTTCTATTTTTGACAAGATGAAGATTTTCCTGAACTATCAAATGATTTCTAATTATCATCTGGACATACCGCACAGCTTACACAATACTTGATGTTTATGTAAGATTGAAATAAAAATTAAATTGAAAGTTGTAAGCGCTCTCCTTCGATTGTTTCATTTTGTTTTTTGCAGCTTCTCATCTATCCTGATCTCTGCATTGCCTTTTGCTCTCGTAATACATGTATTACAATTCTCAGCAATGTTTACAAGTAAACTAAACTATCATCCCCTATGTTATGTATATATATATATATATATATATATATATATATTACGCAACCATTATCTCTCTCTCTCTCTCTCTCTCTCTCTCTCTATATATATATATATATATATATATATATATATATATATATTAAGCAAACATTATTAAATAACACGGAGTGTTTTTGCTTGATAAGACTTTTTTTTTCAATTTTCAAAATTGGCCATTTAGTATTTCGGTCAAATTGCTGTATGTAAGTTCCATGTGTTTATTGTTCCATTTTTTTTGTTGCAAGTACTTTCGATTTGATTCGTCAATACTGTGTTTTATCATCACAACGGCCAGTAATTTACAACTTAAAAGGAGCTCTATAATGAGATGATACACGAGAGCGTGGTTTTGTTCTAACAGCGTGAAAGATTCAAAAGTGTATTGCTTAACCGTTTAGAATGTTGATTTATTTCTGAGCGCATTCAAGATTCAAACGTATAATTGCTAAATTGCTAAGAATTTGTTAACGTTTATTACTATGCGATACACTTTTAAGTATTGTGACTTTTTCGTAATTAACATTATCGATTGTGTTAGGTTTAGTTTTTATGCAGAGGGCTTCAAGAATTGTTTATCTTTTGGTGTTGGTATTGTAGTGTATTATTTTAGTTTTGTTACCATGTATGTGTCTATATAAAGAAGAATTCAGTAATATGGTCGTGGGTGTTGTCAAATGGAGCTAGTGTCAGAGAGATGTAAGGTTAATCTTTGGGAAACTGTCGTGGTAGCGAAACCAATGAAAGAATTAGTTTACTTGTTATTGTCGGCGATGCATTCGCCCATGGAGCATTGAATCTGATATATTACATTGGCTCTTCTTAATGTATTTGTGGTCTGAGAAGTGTTATTTTGAATTATATGGTTCGATATTTTCATACTTTTGTAATTAATGATGAATCTTATTTTATCAGCAGAGTTGATGGGAACTATGTAGCGATGTATCATATTTTTAAGTGCTTGCTCATCCAATTCCAAGTTCGGATGCATTTGGTTACAGTAAAATAGATTCATGTAGTGGGCATTATTTGCTGATTATTATTAGTATTGTCTAAGTTTCTAATCATTAATTCTATTTGTTCGTGTTCAATATAATTGGGAAATTGATTATACGTTGATGAACTCCTTGTTTTGGCAGATAATAATTATGAGATAAAAAACTTCTTGATTTTTTTCAAAATAACTCTGTACTTATATTCACCTATGAGCTTCCTATAAATAACTTACTTCAATTAATACATGCATTTTAAGTTATAAAAGCCAATGCTCATATTCGTATACCATTGCACTACTTACAAATTTCGAATAGGCCACATCATCATGGTGGCGCCTCTGAAATTATACTTCTCTGTAGCTGAATAATATTAAGCCGCATTTTTTCTATGCTGAAACTGAAGAAGATGTCGGTGAGAACGTTTTAAGTAAATATTTCACATTTGGTAAAGGCAACATTGCGAAAAACGACGAGATAACAATTATATCTGAAGACATTTCGAAAGGTGTAAAGATAAGAAAGTCTTAACTCGTATCAGTTGGTGGATTATCGGTAAATTTTCTCAATCTCCAGTTTCGTATAACGCCCGACAGTTCAAACACACACAAAAAATGTGAACGGAGATGAAATTGATACAAGTCGGTAGTAAAGAAGTCGGACATTTTAAGACGATGAAGAACTAGTGATGATGGAATAATTCAAAAATAAACAGCGAAAGAAAGACTCATTAATATAATGCAAGAATGAATGTAAAACAGAATTTTACTGTATTCCACGTAACAGTTAATTTAATTAAGCGATAATTTACGAGAATATAAAAATAAAAAAAAAAATGATAAAAAAGAAAAAAGAACTGAAAGAAGATACCTAATTTATTTTCGGGAATACCTGTGTAGGTTCTCACCTACACATATAGGCGGTAAATGGGTTTAGGTATGAGTGTAGCCACATACGTTATGCAGCTTCACAGCCTGTTGACTGTGGTTACGAATTTTAGTAACTTCGAAGCTTTACATTACTGTCTATCAATAACACACGCGCTGGCTCTGTTAGATTTGGTCGAAAACTGTTAATCATTAACTTTGTAAAAATACATAGATTAAATAAATTAACATATGTAAATAAAAGTTGTCCTTGTTATGTAAACATCAAGTCACGAGGTTAGAAGTAAAATATAGTTATCTTCTCAAATTATTGACGGTGTAAACGAATTAAGGGATGTTTCTAGATGTCCATATGATATCTGTTACATGACCAATTAGCACTCTCACTACTTCATCCAGTTCGGGAACATAGGGCAACTATGAACATAGCTGTGTTTTGCTATAAAGCTTTGCGCTGAATATAGTGAGCGTAGGAGTAATTATTATTATTATTAGTATTATTATTATTATTATTAGTAGTAGTAGTAGTAGTAGTAGTAGTAGTAGTAGTAGTAGTAGTAGTAGTAGTATTGTTATAATTCGATAATAATAATCAGCGTAACTACACATCGAGACAAGAGTATGTTTAAAGCTCCCAAAATGCATACAAACATTGTCCTCATGTACCCATGTAATAACTGACAGTTTTCCGGATATTAAAAGCGATACTAATTAAGTACAATAAAATTAACAATTGTACTCGGACACGCCTGAGGTTTCTTTTCGAAATTATGTCCTGGTTAAAACTTTCCGCTTAGCAGTTTCCAAAATTCAACAAGCTGGTTCTTAAGTTCGACCCCATTCACTAGAATAAGGGCAGGGATTATATCGGCCGAAATATTATGCATACAATAAACAATATTAGAATATTAATGTAGATTATTGTTTTACTTAATTAATCAATCATCATGTATCGAGGCCAACATTCACTCGAATATAGAGGTTAAAGACATGGCATTCACTACATGATGAATGTTAGAATGTTGGGCGTGGAATTTCGTGTAAAGAAAAAGAAAATAATCATGAAATCATTATACTTAATAATAATTGCATTCATTTTTGTTGAGAAAATAAAGTTAATTAAATCGACAAATAAGATAGTTATACTCAGCCTTATGATGACACTCTCGGTAAATAAAAAAGTATGAGCATTTTTCATGATTAATAAAATATTTAGTTTCAAGGAAGTTTTTTGTTTTCATATAGTAAAAAAGCGTGCATTATTATTAGTAATATAAGTGTCAAATATAACATTAATACAAACAAAAAGAACATCATGAACTAAATACAAATGTTCATTTTTTCTGGATTAAAATAAATACACAAGAATAGCAGGTAGCAACTCCTTAACACTTTATGTTTATAGATAATTATAGTTACGTTATTTGATTTGGATGCGGAAAAATAGTGTTAAAGATAGAAAGTGGCACGTAAGGTTATACTATGTAAACATATACTTTTCCATTAATTGTGAAGTTAAAGGTTAAGGGGGGCGGAAGTTGCAGTATGAGATGAAGTACATGCCAGAGTTGACAGATAGGTTGTACGTCTTGGGAGTTCAGCTCAAGTAATATGATGCCGCTTTAGTTGGTTCCAGTAGCCTACAGAAGTTAGACAATTAATTTGTCGTCGATCTGGATGTATTTGTTGTCAATTTCTGTAAAAAATTAAA
This sequence comes from Sepiola atlantica, assembly GCA_963556195.1. NCBI lineage: Eukaryota > Metazoa > Mollusca > Cephalopoda > Sepiida > Sepiolidae > Sepiola > Sepiola atlantica. The sequence goes on from OY744536.1 coordinate 61,875,033, forward strand.
CTAGATTTTTTTAGAAAATTATATAATTAGTTGTTGTGTTTCCTTCTTACTATTATTCAAGTCGCAAGGGGGGAAAAGACGAAAAACATTTCTCTGCGACTGCTACTCTAATCACTGCACATATACGCTATACTCAAATAAGCCAACTACTTATGTGTCGATGAAAGACTCTCAGTTGTTATCTTCTCAGGACAAGGTCATTGACGAATTTTTGAGAGGTAACGAATCCCCAACAAAATCTTTGAAAGTATATGTACAACCTACCTATTCACATACACATATAAGCAGACGGAATCAAAATGTAGTGGATCGAAGATAGCGAACATTACGCGTAGGTAACCTGATTTTAATGTTATGCTTTCGTGGAGCACAGTTCACATAGCTGAAGTAAGCAGTAGAATTGCTAACAGATGTTACAACCGTTTGCATACGGCCGGAAGCGAATCGTCGATCGACGAAGCTTTTTAAAGATATGGCATCCGATTTTAGACTGTTACCTTAAGTGTACTTCCCAATTTACGACCTTTTCATATTGTTAATTGTTCACCATTATTCACACTTTTCCGATAAGTACATAATATATTCACTGGAACCCACTCAGAGAGAAGACTAGCAGAATCTCACTTATCATGCCATCCTCGAGGACACACCACTTATGTAAGAAAACGCTTTCACTGATACATTTGCGTTGTGTTTTTGTCTTCTTTTCAAGAAGAGGCTACTGGCCGAGACGACGGTCACTGATGTATTCATCACTATGACGGCAGGTGCATTTCACCACAGTATTGGTCCAACGCAAGAACGATAAAACCTTCATCTAGAAATATGGAAATGAATTAAGAATTAAAGTAATCGATGAGGGAAAAGGAAGCAGTAATATATTTGATAAAAAATAAATCAATTTCTTTTGTGTAAGTAAACCATTTCGAAAGCCAGTGACGCTTACATTACATAAATAGTGCTAATACTAGAATAAACTCCCCAGAAAATAATAGCATATGTCGCTGAGTTTAAATAAGTAGGAATTTGTTTAAATGCATAGGTTATTGCACAGTCATGTATTTCATTTATTTGAGGAAATTATAGACGACTATTAATAAAATGTTTAATTCATAAACGAATGATTGATACTTTGACCAAATGTAAAATATTGCAGGTATGTGGAAATGTGTCGTGGATAAAGATTGTCTCTCGTACATAGAATAGTTAGTGTGTTCGACTACATGGAAGGAAAACAAGGAATTCGTAACACATGATACACACTCTTTTTTAAATCTAGTAAAATAAATCAATAAATAGTAAACTGTCGTCTACTTTGACGCGTTTCACATCGGAAATACTAAATAGCTGTCAAAAGAATGCGTTTAAGATAAACAACAATGATCGGGATAACGGAAACCAATAAATACCTCATTAGGTTATCCTGATGAACAGAGTTACATTAATTATTAGAGCATTATATACATAGACACATATTTATTCACAAATAACAAGTTAAATTCATAGTTCCTAAGTAAAGGAAATGTCTCAGACTCATATATTATGGTGTTTATTAAAATACAGTACAATAAATGGAGATTATTTGTTTACAAGTTTCTCATTTGAACAGAGAAAACAGTACGTACCGAAATACGACATTTATTATCAATTATCAATAAAAAAGGTTTACTAAATGTAAGGTTCTGTGTATTTAAACATCATATTTTTATTCAGGAAAACATTATTAATAAACACGGGGTGTTTTCGCTTGATGAGACTGTATTATTTTCTTCTCATTTTGAATGGTCCATTTAGTGTTAAGTAACACTTTTGTATGTAAGTGGCATGGGTTAATTGTTCAATGTTTCTTTTTTAGCCAGTACTTTCGATTGGATTTATCAGACAGGGTTATTTGGTGTGCGTACCTCTAACGGTCAGAAATACATGGTCGATTTAACAGCGCGTTCAAAAATTAAAAAAAAGAATTATCGTTTATTACAGCTAAGAATATGTTATTATTAATTACTATGCAAGGCAGTTTACCATTTTGAGGTTATTTTCATAATAGATATGTTTGATTGCGGGATTACTGTGTACATGTAAAGGGGTTCAATAATACTGATCTGTTGATGTTGTTGTCGTTATATATTGTTGTTGTATGACACAATAAAAATTATCTTAATTGAGAAAAAGACAGGGAGTCATGTGTGTATCTGCTGTCATAATAAATTAGTATCGGAGTGATAAAGATGAATTTTCGGGGAAGTTTTGTGGTAGTTAATCCAATGTTTGAGTGATTTAATTATTATTGTCGGAGATACATTCACCCACAAAAAGTAAACTGATATATTAATTGAGTATTTTAAAATGTGCTTTTTACATCACAAATGTTAGTGTACATTATCAAAAAACATTTAACTACGTAATTAATAATAACACGTCTGTGGCCAAAAACACGTTAAAACAACGTATATGTATCAGTTTCAATTCATTATGAGAGAATCAAATCTTCGATATTAATAATAAAACTAATTAAATTAGGTTCACTGCCTTTCCTTTTCCTTTTCCCGGAGGCTCAGTTTAAATCTCTCTGAAACATGATCAATTCGTGAACACCTAAACAAAACATCAACATAACTATTCTTTAAGTCTTCTACATAAAAACTATAATCTCACAATCACTAATGTGTATTACAGAAATAGTCTCAATATTTTAAAGTGTCTAGCTTTGTAATTTACGTTAACAGCTGTAACAAAAATTATAGTGATCACGTTTCGCCTGCGACATTTATCACAACATAAGTGCATTTTAAAACCATAAATCTCTGACCGGCAGATTAACTTATCAGTTACTCCATAGTTTAGAACATGCCCAGATCAAACTCGCCTGATTATGATTTGAGGAATTAAATCGATCGTATCCGCGATAATATAAAGAATTCAACAAGAAACCATATGAAACTTCCGTAACCAATTTGACCGAAACAATAAATTGAGAATTCGAAAAAAAAAATGTTAATTTAAAATCTTTTCAAACAAAGACATTCCGTGTTATTTTATTAGGTTTGCCTGGATAAAAGTAAATTATATACATATGCGTCTGTATAAGACGTAATAAGTGTATTAACGATCTCCTAGCGATGCCAACATATTAGGCATCGAGATATTACGTAAAAACAAAGAGACGACTGTGTAAATAAGCGAACGCTTTCCCGGTGTTCATTATGAAAGTGTGTGTGTTCCCCATGTCTTATTGTCAATCGATCTGCAATAGCATTTTAATCGATCTGTTCTGTATAAATCCGGAATATAATTATCGTCGACCAATTCTGCGTAAGTTGTGAATAGAAACGATTGCGTTTGAAATAGTATTTTCATAGAGTGCTCTCACTTACGATTAATGTTTGTCGGTTCGTCGCGATTAAGTTTAACACATTATTGCTGCCAATCTGTCAGACTCACGTTTTAAATAACATTATTTGCTGTATTGACGTCTCTAAATCAGATTCTTTATTAATCTGTCGGTTTACCTAAGTTTTTTATTCATAAATAGTATAGACTGTTGGTCTGTAAAGATATTCGAAATAGAATGTTTATGTGTCGCTGAGGTTATATTTTTAAATAGCATTGGGCTGTGTATTGTCGATACATTTCTTTAAAAAAGGTGTGTCTCTTCACCAGTCAGTCGTATAAGCTTAAGTTTGAAATACAGAAATATACAGAAAATACGTCTCGTGCACACGTTTTACAATTCAGCAACTAATAACTGACTTTGTAACACAGGACAGAAACCACCTATGAATAGTAAACCGCAATGAGAGCCCCATATTACACTACGTACAACGCCAATATAAGATATGCGCTTTCACGTACATCCATTCAAATGTAAACAGCCCCATTTAAAAGCATCACTAAGGACTGATTCGACGATTCCAAGAATTAGATAGTTGAGAACCTCAATGCAGCCAGTGACAATGATCCAATATATTCAGTAGACCTAAGAAGCGTAAATCTAAGCTGATCAATTGCACCAGAGAAAGAGAGAGATACAGAGAAAGAGAGAGAAAGAGAGAGAGAGAGAGTCAGATAAACATAGTCCGAAACACTGTACATGGGAATAAGCTAAATACCCTGAACTTATCGCTTGTATTTTTGTCCTATCAAGATGAAGCACGTTCTCACACCTCAAATTGCCCCAGGAGTTAATGAAAGAGAACCTTAGACTGCACCTAGATCAAGACAGATTTTGTGTAGGCAATCAAAGCAGAAATATAAACCTCTCCCGTGTCTTTCTTCGTTTGTACCTTAATGACTGATGCACGTAACTCCAGGATAATTCCGGAACTCAAGTAAGTAATCGGAAAAGCGACTAGGCCTATTCCACGGGTGGTTTATTAAGATGACATGGTAATTTATGTTATGCACAAAAAGGCACATAGATAAATATCTCGAACATATGCTCTAGAATGAAGAAAAACAAGTCCAAAAACTTGTTCTTGTGTTTTTTTAAAGCATAATACACCAATTGTTTAAAATGTTTGATTGAATTCTTGTAAAGGCTGTTTAGTGCAGGTCACGCTATCTATCATTATACGGATTGAATGAACACCTATTTAGAATAGTCATTATTTTTTGTCTATCACAGTGAACCTTTAAATACGTTACAGGGTTTTAAATAAAAACAATGAATATATATATATATATATATATATATATATATATATATATATAGAGAGAGAGAGAGAGAGATAGATAGATAGATAGATAGATAGATAGATAGATAGATAGATAGATAGATAGATAGATAGAAATATGTAAAGAAAATTAAATCTGCAATAATATGAACATACCAAAAGAAGAAGGTGAATACACATGATTTCGGTTTAACAAGACAAATATAGTTATCTATTCACGCGGAATTAGGCATTTTCATTCGCAGCATCTCAGACATTTTCCAAACGTTTATCTTTACTTGACCAATGTATATGTAGAATATCAATCCGTCTTTTTTCTGAGAATTTTTTTTTAAATAGAAACAAATGTATCCATAATTCTGGGAAGAAAGGAACACACGGATATATATATATATATATATATATATATATATATCCATGGTTTTCTTTCTGCCACATTCCTTGGAGTAGAACGCTCTCTGACTGCTGCTTATGAAAAATGTCCGCTTACTGACATACATGATCTTATTACGCACGGTGTCGGGTATTTCTGCAGTATATATATATATATGTAAATATATATATATATGTAAATATATATATATATATATATATATATATATATATATATATATATATATATATATATATATATATATATTCGATTCGGGATACATTTATAAATACGTTTAGCGACTTATATATATATATATATAATTTATTAACACACTCTCTGACACACACACACACACACACACACACACCCTCTCTCTCTCTCTCTATATATATATATATATATATATATGTATATATATATATAAATATATATATATATATTTATATACCCTTTTAGGCGATGTGGAAAATGTCTGTTTTCACTTAGTATAAAAGAAAACCGCTGCAATAAACGGAGTCCTCTCGGATATTATTATCGTCAAATTTAAACAAATCATTAAGTAGAGAATCGAACGGTAGTGCTTTCAGTTGGTAGTGATTGGCGTCCAATATTTGATACTGGTTACAACTAGCAATACTCGTGACACGCATACGACGAAATAGCTTTCTTTGTAATAATATATATATATATATATATATATATATATATATATATATATATATATATCTATATAATACATTTTCTGCATTTGTTTTACAAATACTTGTTTCTACACATTTCAAAACACACTCTCTTGTTTGATGATAATCTCAGAATAGTTTCAAAGGATTTGTTCAGTGAATATTTAGATCTTATAAAATTTAACACATAAAAAATAATTATATAAAGCATGTTGACAAGATTACATTTCTGCAATATCAATAAATAAATGATCAGCTAAGCGGGGGCCTGTCCTATCCAAACGCTATAAAAGTGTATTACAGAATCATGGTTTTATTATTGGTGGAAAATGATATTTGTTGTAACAGTTTTGATGGACTCTTGCGTAAATGAGTTTCTCCTGATATAATCAGTTCACGTATGATTGTATTGTATTTCATATTTTGGGAGTGTAAGTGTTATGAAACTGTTAACACTTGGCAAATAAGAATATATTCCTGAAAAACGTAAATGCCTGTAAATTATAAATGTGCGTAGAATTTAAATTTAATATTTCTAATCGTCATTTGTGTTTATAATCACATTTATTTTTGTTAGATATTGAGTCAATATGGGACTAAACATTTTCAACTTTGTAAAAGCCTCATAACGTTCAAATGAGTCCGTTTGAAATTATTTTACTAAATTGTAAGTGAACCGTTACACTTTTCGCAGCATCAATAACCGTTCTACCATCATGTTGTAAGAGAAAATCATTTATGTTAAAAACTTATTTCATATTGGAATCATAATCAGTTTTTCAAACATATGAATTAAAACAACTCACAAAATTCTAAACGAATGAGTTCGTGTTTTGTTTTGGAATCTCTTGTATTTATTGTTTGCACGAATATATTGACGGAATTCAAATGGTGAAGTGAGGACCTAAAAGCGTTAACGCGAGAGAATGAGAAGACGTGTGATAGGAATGATGTAAATACTTAATGGAGAGAGAGAAAGAAGACCCAGAAATGGGAAGTTGTCAGATCGAAAGAGGGGAAGATGCCACCCGAAGAGAGTGGGTTAGAGAGGGGATGTATAATGAGCGGATGCTAAAGATATAGAACAGAACAAAATATGAATTAAGGTGGTATATTATGACATCATAATATATTCTGTCTTCATGAACTCCTTCGACTTTAGAATTCTTATAAAAATGAATATTGCCAGTCAATATCAAGTTGTGTTTTTTCTGTCGGTTTATTAGAGTATTTGCTTATTTAGGAACGGGCACTATATAGGGTTTTGAGATAGATCTCCACCAACACATACACACACACACACACACACATATATATATATATATATATATATATATATATATATATATATATATATATATATATATATACACATGCAGTCTTAACCAACGTTAAACTGTTTACTTTATAAGTGTTGTAAAGGTCATGATTTGGCATGAATTCGAAACTAACATAAAGGGAAGTAATCAAGTATTGACTATATACGAAAGTACGTATAAAAGACGAGCAGTGATATCTAGACGGCAGTGACGAGTACACGTCTCTACTTCCTACCGGATCCCTGTTAAACGCAAACCACTCGGCGTATTCTTAATTTAGTATGTCCTATGTAATTTAGGATATAACAATAAGTATATTTTATTTTGATACAAGTGGGTACATAATTATTGTTTTATTTAATCACGGTTAGCGACCATAGAAATAAGTATTTATTTTAATTTAATTTAAGCATACAGAGATATACAGAAAATCAGAATAGAATATGTTATATTTATTGTGTTAGTAGTACAAATACTCTCTAATAAGTTCTTATCAAACGCCGCCGTACGTCGAGCTAATAAAAAATATACATTGAGCAACATTTACTAAAATCAATTTCGGTTTTCCTATTCTCTCACTGACGCAATCAATGCCGAGTACATACTTGGAACTTACTCTCAAAATGAAATTTATAACAGCTAAATATGAGAATAAAAACGGTAGTGCATTGTATTGTTCTGAGCGCAGAGGACTATATATTCCTTTCTTTCAATTCCCCAAAACACCAGGTACTCCTGCTAGTAAACTCATTATACCGTACGGATTATTGAAATGTCTATTTCTTTTCTCTCAGTTTTTATAGTATTTTTCGTTAGGACTTTCTTATCTGTATTTTTATGCACTGGATTCAAGTAAGTTTGTCTTATCTGACGCCATCTTTTTACGTTAACGGCGTCTTCCTTTTTCTTTTCAGCCATTTTATTTTCTTGTTCTCAAATGATTGAATTGTTCTTTTTCCCCCACTGGGAGCATATCAAGATAAAAAAAAGAAAACCATTTGTTTTTACAATTTTCACCCCTCGGTTCAGCGTGTTTCTCAGTAAAACAAAGTTATTTTTGTGGACCATTTTTTTTATGTTTCCACCGTATAGAACCTCTATAACCTGTAACTCTTAAGCCTTCAACACAGGTTTTTATTCTGTATTTAGACAATTCTTGTCCTACGTTCTATTTATTTTTGCTTCTAGCGTCGTGTATTGTTTGTTTTGCGTCCTTTGGTATATTTAGTTCCAATACTTTTCTTCATTATCTTCTTGAAAAGGATACGTTTTTCTCAGCTTTTATGATTATGTACTTTCTTCGTCGCTTGACAAAAGTTTTACTGCCAGTTTGAAATTGAAGTAAAAACTTCAATTTCAAACTGGCAATATTGCAATGTATATCCGTGTTTATTTTGCGTGCCGTTTTTCGCGTTATTTCCCATCTTTATTTATACTTTTTACAAATACCCATGGGAAATGTGCACCTTCAGTTCTCTACCTCGCGACAATGGATGAAATAGTAAAGGAGACTAGTCGTTCAAGATTTTGTAAGTCAACTATTATAAGAGAAGGTACTAACGCCTTTATAATTACGGGTTCAATATGTTCGCGGAAAATTATTCTCAGTCATTTTCAAAGTAAATAATGTACTAGACTCTCAATCGATCATATAACAACTGCTCTCGCTGAGAAACATTTCCAAAATAGCCTCCTACGTTAAATATGGATTTACTATTCTGGAAAAAGAAAACAGAAACTGACTGAGTAATTTTCAAATCAATTAAGTTATAATAAGTTAGACTAGACTATTTAATATCGTTAGGGTAATTATCTCAAAATAGAAATCTCCGAAATAACATAATACACCCCAATTAATGTTTGAATGATTTTGGAAAAATAAACTGCTAACCATTACTAAATTTGATATGAAAATTATGAGTAATAAGGTAGTCTTATAGGAATTGACATGGCATCTAGTCTCAAAGGAAAAGATCTTCGAAACAACACCATATAAGCTCACTACGGATTATACAGTTTGGCAGAAAGGCAATGGAAACCACTGACTCAGTTACTTAGAAAATTATAAATACTAGGTTAAACTAAAATTGGTAGGTTTTGTAATTTGCCAAGAAAATAACGGACACACGTAATTAGAGCGACCGGAGAGAAGTCCTACACTAAACCAATAACAATTTATAGTTTAACGTAAACTACGTCATGTTACTAAAAATTAATGTATCTCATTTTGTAAAATATATTATATGAAACCCGGTGTTATCGGAAATGATTTATCTGTTATTATGTGACAATCTGTTAGTTGTATGCGTTTCTTATATTAAGTTGGTTAATATTTCACGTGATAATATTATATGACAATGAACGTAGAAAACTAGTTACAATTAGATGTCGGGAAATTTGAAAAGCAGAAAAGTCTGCCATTTTCTGTAAATATCAAGTAATCGCCGACATAAAATGTTGAGCAGAAGTTACAAGTTATAATTAATGATTATTTACATGAAACAAGTATGTGCACAACAGTAAAAGTCAGCTTTCCACATTACAAGCAATTAAACTTTTTAGCAAATGAAAAATACGGTGGTGTGCCTAAAATCAATATAAGACATGATAATATTTCCATAATGTTAAATAATTAATCAAATATAGATTATAGATTTCAGCAAAATCTAACAAAAGTGTTGATTAATTATTTATTTTGTAGTAAACAATAAGGAAGATAACTCGTACTTTTGTAATTTTAATTCGTAATGTTTGAGAAACATTGTGCTATTTTAACGTCAATTCTTAATTGATTTTACTCACACATACTCTGCTATGAAACACTATATATATATATATATATATATATATATATATATATATATATATATATATATATATATAATATAAATATATATACAGGGTGGGCCAAAATAAGGGTCCTATCTTTAAATTTGAATAACTTGAATTTGAATAACTTCCACAAAATAAAAGTTAACTTCACCAAACTTTATGTGTGTGTAGACTGACCCTTCCGAGATTTTCTGAAATAAACAAAACAAATTTTTGCGGAAAAACACTTCTTGAAACTTACAAAAACTAAAGTATTGTTTTTTACACTGTTTTGAGTTTTTTAAGCAAAAATAATGTTTTCTAAATGAGGGTACGTTCCTTAGGGCAAATACGGCTCATGCTTGCTTCGGAAGGGGTCCTTTACTTATTCTAAAAAAAAAAAAGAATCAATAAATAAAAAAGTTATGAAGTTTTAAAAATAGGACCCTTATTTTTGCCCACCCTGTATATATATATATATATATATATATATATATATATATATATATATATATATATATATATATATATATATATATATATAATGTGACATAGGAGCACGATTAAAAAAATAAATAACAAATAAATCGTTACAAAAAGAAACGCCAGTAGTTCAAAAACAAAACAAAACTAAAGCGAACACTACTTTAATTTTACATGCCTATTCCGTATAATCAGCAGCAACTTGCAACCTAATCGTGATAAACACATATGCACGAGCAATAAGCTTGTGTATTTGAAATTACAAAAAACAAAAAAGCGAACAAATAAAATAACAGACAAATCACGACATCGAAATCAGGAGGAAAACGATAAGTCTTTAGTTCCCGAAAGATCTCCACCAGGAACAACACGCTTTTCCAAAAAGGCTTAAGCGCATTATGGTTGAAAGCAATAAAGCACGATATTAAAATACATGTTGAACCAGTTGGATCTTGGCGAAATATAAACAAAACTAACGTAGACGATTCGAGGGAACCATATGTGAAACCGATGATCTACTGAAATCAAATGATAAGCAGCGAATATTCCGGATAGTGTGACGCAACGAAATAAAAGCAAAAACAAAAAAATTCTATTATAAGAGAATTTGAAATTACAAAATCAACATGAAAACACGAATAAAGTTCATGCGATGAATCAACACAAACAATTGTAAAACAAAAAAGGGTGAAGTGAAATGCAATGTAAAACAAGATGCTCTCGTATTCAGATAATACGAATTTCTTATATACAAATGCTGCACACTATTTATTTTCTTTTTCGTTTCTTGTTCTTATTTAAATGTACCCTATGACAAGAATTCATTTGTTATTTCAATAAATGTTATATGCATCTACTAATTCGTTGTGTTTTTTTATTCCCGCATACTGTTGTAATTTTCTGTAAATATTCGAACCTTAAAAATAACAATTTTATATTTTCATTATAAAATAAATCATTGTGTGTTCTATTCGCATCGCATACTTCCTCTGTGATGTGATAAAGCGATCGGATGACACACCGTTTGTAACACAATAAAGACTGCTCAATAGCAAATAGAGTTTATATATATATATATATATATATATATATATATATATATATATATATATATAAATATATATGTATATATATATTTATTTATACATACATGTACATCATCTGATAATTTTCGAAATAAAGCTTCATCAGGACACTTAAACATTGAAATGCTGAAAAAGAGAAAAGAGCTTTGCAATGTCCAGGTTTTGGGGAGTGGTACAGATGGGTAAAGAAACATTTTTTATTAGGTAATCATTTATCCGATCCAACTCAGCATTGAATTGGTACGTATACATACATTCAAAATCTTCTGATTTTCGTACATTCCAGTTGTTGAGGCACCGTACATCTTTATGATACGATAATAAAACCCAATAAAGTTCAGTTAACCGTGATTGACCTCAGGACAATATAGCCTACGGGACGGAATTCTCGTTAGAAAGAAACACAATTCTGCTGAACAGCATATTCCCTTTAAATTGATGTCTGCCTTAAGCCCGAATCACACACAGCACCAACTGTTATATAATGATGGACGTAACTTGTGGGATTATACAAACTTTTATGAGAGTGATAATGGCCCTGTGAGAGATAGACGCATCGGTGGAAGTCGGGTTTGACTTGCGCGAATTAACGCGGGGCAGTCGAGTGCAGAACAAGACTTGTTCTCACAGATGGAGCTGGCAGACATGACAAGGTTACCGAGTGATAGGACCTGAGTTCAGAGGGGTCAGTCTGCAGCTGTGAAGGGCTCTGGGAATTCGCGTGGGAACAAAGGGATCTGTGAATCACTCGCTCTGGCGAGAAGCGAATTTGATTCAGTCTGTTTTCAGAGGGCGAACTGATAAGACGTGCGATTCTAATGTAGGGATACGAATATTTCCCTAAAGGGAAGACAAGTGCAAGAATCCTACCCCCCTCTCTCTAGGAGTGGGTAGGAAAACATTAATAATCTAACAACGATATTCGTAAATCTCTCAATTTCTCTCTCAACGATAGTAAAACCTATCCACGGGATATAGAAACTGACGCCAAATAAAAAGTAATTAAAATAGAAAAGATGTTTGTCTTATGAAGCGGGTGAGAAAGGTATTTTGTTACAGACAACTCCCGGAAATGGCCACGACAGTGAAGAGGCGAAGAAAGAACTCAACCACTAGACGACAAAGCAAACCGAGAAGAAATGAAGGTATGAATTATTTAAGGGGCTATGCAACATAACAACAATATCATCACAATCTTAAACGCCTCTGCATTTCTAACATACCAACTGGACAGCCCTCTATGCCATTGCCGACAACCCTGTAATAGAATACAAACTCACAAGACTGAGGCATACCATATCATTCATAATGCACCGACAAAATCCAAACCCCATACAACCTCCGAAGAATAAAACGACTCGCTCTCAGCAACCTAAACAACAACGACCTGGCATTACTGCCATCCAACACGGCCAACCACTGTTGCGTCATCTCCCAGAATAGGTATGGCGACCTAGCACTATAACATCCTAGCAGCAATACACTGTATGGACCCACTGCAAGCATACCCCCTATAGTAATAGAACATCAAATAAACACAGCCTGGACTCTAATATGCAAAAGAAGAAACATGTTAAACAAATACAAATGTAACCTCACTCCAAGAAACAGCACAGTGCACACATTCAACCATCTTATAGAAACACACAAAACCAATCCCACAACACAAATCTTACCAAGCATAGCCGGACCCATGTACAAAATCTCTTAACTATTTTCCGAACTTATTAAGACCTTATTTTCCGCTACCCCAGACATCTTAACAGCTCAGACGAAGTTATCCACAGACTGCATTCACTACGACCATAAACGCATACAAGACAATACGTATGGTTTCAGCCTCGAGGTGGTCTCCCTATAAACGTCGGTACCGGCACACCCAGTTGTACAGCTAATCGCTAACTGCATCTTCTCCAACAACGTCTACTGCTTCGGCCTCACCGCGACCGATATACACCAACTATTATGCATAATTATAGACAACCCACACTTCACACGAACATACAAACAAATAGCATGCCCAACTATGGGATCCACCCAGTCAATTACATATATGAACATACTAAAACAGTGGGAATTAAATTATTTCCACTCCATCATCTCATTCTCGAAATATCTAGACGAGATTCTTATCCTCAAATCGTCTTGCCATGACGCTAACAAAGTATTGTTTACATTTACAAACACAGACCCCAACATACAATTCACTGGTGAACACCCCGACACATTCAGGGTCCTTATACTATTAGAATTTACCCTTTGCATTACTGAGACAAGACACATACACCCCAAATTCTATAGGAAAACTGCTTTAAAAATATTTTAATAAACTACATATCAGCCCCCCATTACCAAAGTCAAGATAGGTTATGCGTTAAATGAGACAAACCACATCCATATGCAATGTAGAAATAGACGAGCTCATCTCTGTTACACACTTCCAACAAATACTCAAGCAGAACGGATACCCTACAAATAATAAACCCTAATCTAAGACATCTAGAAAACAGCCAAAATACACACTCTCTGAACATGTTTCCTAAAATTACCGCACTTTAATGACAAAATCACATCGGCCATCTGCAAAGCCATCCGCAGAGAATACTTAAACATACAGCTTACCCACTCCAGGCCAACACTAAGACAGAACCCATCCAAAACCAGAGCACAACTCAACAACATATCTTGCACTCTACATAAGTGTTTCACCAACAACACAAGCTTATGCAATCGTACATATACAATACACTAAATACAATGTGCTATATGTAATGAGTTCTACATGGGTGGCACAGTTTATCTACAGCTCATACACAGAAAAGAACATATAACGACCAAGGCGTATTCATTCAAAAATATATATCAAGAAATTGCACCTGAGAAATGTATACACATGTAGACAATTGTGTTGGTATAAATATAGTAATGTTTACTTTAATATAGGTCTTATTGTTATTGAGCACCATTGAATAAGAACCGAAGTTCCATTGGATTAATATCATCGGAATATTTATTCAATAACTAGTATATATATATATATATATATATATATATATATATATATATATATATATATATATATTAATAATTATACATTTTGTTTTATCTACGTACACATATGTTTCATCCTTCCAGAATCGCCAGTACAGAGATAACTATTCAAACCGGTACAAGAGTAATGTTTCACTTCAATTACGACGCTCTGAGGCCACCATGAACACTCACATCAATAAATTACAGTTTAATCGTATTTTACTGAGCTGCTGCTATAGTAAGCCGACGTTAAACTTGATCAACTATGAAGGAGCATGCATTAAATCTATGATTTTGCCAGCGGTATTAATACTACACACTAGGTATGCTAAACTAAATTGGGGGCGACAAACAATAATATATATATATTGTTATCTACGTATGTATACGTTTCATCCTTCCAGAATCCTCGGTGTAGAGATAATTATTCAAACCGGTCGCAGGATTCAGAACTGAGGAACAAGTCTTGTTTTACTCAAGATAAATAGCGGCTATACAAGTACATAACATGGTGAGGTGTTTATCCTATTGTACGGAGCCGACGGAAACAGTGTTAAACTTTGAAGAAGCATGCATTAAAACTATGATTTTGACGGCTGTATTAATACTACTCACTAGAGTGGCAATCGTCAATAAGGGGTGACAAATAATTATACACATGAGTTTATCTACACATGAATTCCTCTTTTCAGAACCGTTAGCGTAATGATAATTATTGAAACCGGTCGCAGAATTCGAAACCCCGCAACAAGAGTCACGTTTAACTCAAATTCAAAAGCCTTAACCTTTGTGGTCATCATGAACAACTACGTGAATTGGTGAAATTTAATTTTAGTATACAATCAGCCGATGTAAACAGAGTTCAACTATTAAGGAACATGCATTAAATATATGATTTTACTTGACACCGTTTTTGGTCGGAACTGAAATTCATTTTGGATCAAAAGAAACTTGCTAGTATATGTGAATCTTAAAATTGGAACATCTATCGATCTAATCGTATGCAAACTTTTCGTAGTCGAACTGGGAGTATACAACCAGTATATATATATATATATATATATATATATATATATATATATATATATATATATATATATATATATATATATATATAAGAGTATGGTGTGCACATTTGCTTCATATATACCAGTGGAATCCGTGATGGTAAATGAAATCATTCACATGAGTGAAAAAGTAATCATGAATAAACAAATAAATATGCAGCTTACAATGTTGTACTGAGTATTTTGGATGCCAATATGTTCATGTGTGCATTCTAAAAATAATCCATAACTATGTTTTTAAAACTAATGCACTATTGCAGATATACTGATGACGAATTCGTTATATGTATACATGCCACATAAGCCTTGCTCAAATTCAACCCCTACATAAGCAGCTGCAGCCCAAGATAAAACTAAACACGAGTTTTCTGATACATCTATAACATTCCTCGATGGACAGGTTTGTGTCAACAATGACCACCTTACTACATCGCTGTAAATAAAACCCACATATAGCCTCATATATTTAGAGTTCAACAGAAATCATATAAAAAACTTTAAAAATCCAATCATCTACAGCTCATTCATACCTGTTAAACTATCTGCTTCAACACAACATAATACCAAAAAACATCATTTTACTCATCTCATGAATTTTAAACAGTAAATACTGCCTCAAATTTATCTAAACAGCAGTTAGAGAGGAATCGAAACTTAACAGCACGTTCTATTACCTTACAACCTAACAGCATACTTCCAATTGTCTTCAACTTCAATCACAAAACACACTAACTTTCTTAATTACTAACCAAATACGTCATACATTTCAAAATAGACGCAGGCATAACCTCCCTATTCAACGCACCGCTAATTAACACTAGAAGGAAAACAGCTAATCTAGCAAGACCGTCAAACCACTCAACTCTAAAAGTGAATTCACGAATCACCGTAAAAAACTACTATGCAATAAATATTGATGTAAGGCGTGCAAACATATAGTTACACAACTAACCATAATTCTCCCAACTTACATATCGAACTCGAACTCCTATGTTTCACATACTACAATGCGAACAGAATCTACTACACACATTAAAGTGAGAACGTTTACCTCGTTTGCACAGTAAACCCCTTTCGGCTGAAGTAAAACAACAATAAAAAAGCGATCAACTCACCAATGGAAATTAAATAAATCTACCCTTTAAATAGAAACACTACAGGGTCTTTGCACATTATGTACACCCCGCCCCCACTACTAAACACCCCTTTAAAATATTGAGGTATACAAAACAAATGAAATTAAACATTTCAAAATAAACCTACCATTCTAACACAAACACACACACATACACACTACACGCACACTTAAAACTTAACTAGATATAGATAATTGTGCACAATGTGAAAGAAACAAATCTCACTACCAGACCCACAGACAAAACATAGTAATGTAAATTTAAGATATGGATTCTTAGTAAATGCCGATCACATAATAACCTCACAGCCACACTAGACAGATTTAAGTAAGACACATGGGTTTGCCCTATCTTCTCCTTTATTTTCCTCATTTATTAATTCATAGCCAACTAATAATACGGCGATATCTGCCTTCTGATAGCCAGATCTTAAAACATTCATTTAAGTTCATCATTTTCACGAATTTTGTTCACACTTCTCTGAAAGCTTGAATAACATAAAAGTTTCCAAAAATTACTCATAGTATATCTTAACAAAAAACTAATTAGGATTTAGCTTATTTCTAAATATGTTACAAAACACTCAGTCTGAAATATTAAGTTATATAGTTACTTGTTTACTCATTATTATTTTTTATTCATTTTTTACCCATTTGTGTGCTAATGATTTTCAAATTGTGGAGAACCAGAGGTTTGTCCTCCATTAAAGGGTATCCACAAGAAATAGAGTATGGAGTGGGCAAGATATACAATGAAAGTAAATTTTAAAATTGCTTTTTTCACTGATGAGTACTGAGCGACATTTGATAGACCCGATGGGTGGATGAGAGGATGGTACCGTAATGTGGGTCTACGTCCCCAGCGGATCAGGGGTCAGCAAGGTAGTGGTGTGATGTTTACGGCTGCATTAATTTCTAATAAGCTGGTAGGACCATTTAGAGTCGCAGATGGAGTGAAAATGACCGCCGAACTCTACATTGACTTCATTAATGAACACGTTGTACCCTGGCACAATAAGAAGAATGTTTCATGCTGGAAAATGATGGTATTCACGCATGATAATGCGCCGCCTGATGCTGCTAGGATAATCACTGAATATTTGGAGAGTGGTTTTGCCAGACATAGGGGAAATAATGCAATGGTAACCCTGTACTCCAGATTTCCATCACATCGAAAATGTGTGGATCATCTTGAAAACAGAAGATTTACTCATGAGGAAGGCAGTACACCTCCAAGGATAACCTCTGGAATACTGTTCTGACTGCTGCCAAATACATTTCATCAGATGAAATCGAAAGTGTGGCATCTTCAATGGACCAAATACTTTTTTCTTTGTTAATAAAAATGGCAATTATATACACACTTGATTGTACTATGAATCCGTATTAAAGTTGTTTGCTATGTATTATTGTTGTTTTTAAATTACTTATACCTAAAATAATCAATGTTTTAATTTTTCGTTACGACTTCACCATATTTGTCACTTTAGCAATGGTTTGCATATAACGTTGGCACGTTGAAACAGGCTGCAAGTCACCAACATGGCTTCTATATGTTTACTATTGCGCAGATAAGCTTATCATTTTAGATATGCGCATGTTTTATTGTTGCCATATAATATGCAATGTTTCACTAATTTTGATTAAAAACTATCGGAGTTCAGACTAAACATCGATTTGCATATTATTCTGGCACGCAGTGTTTATATGTGGATATATGTATATATATATATATATATATATATATGTGGGTGTGTATCTCTTTCTCTCTCTCTCTCTCTCTCTCTCTATATATATATATATATATATATATATATATATATATATATATACATAATTGCCTTAATATAACTTCTTATAACTTCGAATAGAAAGAGTGTGAATTAAAACAGAAGGATATACGCTAACAATTATGGTGCGATTAGCAAATAATATAATATATGTTTATCTCGCAATTGTATTAAACCCTTTTTCAGACTGTGTACTCTTTGTATTAATAGTAGTATTAATAGTTTAACTATGACCTTCTATGTCCTGTGTACTTCATTGCAATCTTATCATTCATTTGTGTAGTCAATATATTAGGATCAGACACCAAAATTAATTATCAGTCATCATGCATATTGTTGTTATTGTTATTCTATTTTTACATTTGTTAGCGTCATTAGACTTTTAAACCCATTCATGACAGACGCCTAACTAATTACGTGTTTTCTTATGTTCAGCTTCAGGCAGCGATTTTAACGTTTTCAATCATTCATAATACTTTTGTTGTATAATCAAGTTCTAAACAAACTAAAGTTCACTTTAATTATTTCTTTGAATGGTGATATTGCTTTGACACACACGAGAGACAATATGGCGGATACCGTGTCTGAAAGCAATGATATGAACTCACAATTAAATCAGATGTGACAAACAAAAGTTTGCGAAGTTAAATTTTCAAAATATATTCATCCATTGTTTAGATATCAAACACAATTCACACGGTGATATTTGTGTTTTTTCTACAATTAAATAACTTTGAAAAACATTCAAATGATAATGCAATAATAGATAAATACGTGGCTGTCGTTTGTGTTCTTTCTTTTTGATACACTGTAACGATGCATTGCCAAGAAATACAGGAAGTATAGATTACTGTTACATGGGTGACATTTCAAAATTGTGACGTATCGGAAAATAAATACATAGCGATGTTTATAATATAACATATACGTGTTCTTACATTATCTATATCAAAATGATGCTTCTTAATGTGATACTCAATAACATATTAAAAGCAAACGATTAGAAAATAATAATGTGTAGAACTTAAAATATGATTAATGGGTGCTGTCAGTTGAGATTATTGATTAATCTCACTATATGTCTATCTATCTTTACCGGACACAGCAATAAAATGATGATCCGTTCAATATATTGAAAAGTACAAATTTTAATCAGATGTTTTTCTAATTTCTATGACTACATTTAGTAACACTACGGAACACATAGTGCAAGAAGAATAGTATCTGATGAATTAAATATTGCCACTCCGTAGAAGGTCACCACAGAAGTAATCATGAGTAGTACTAAATATTTTTCAAATGTTTGTATTTGTTAACTGTATACAGTCTTGATTTCTTTTCTAATTAATAATCATTTCTGTATAATTATGGTCGGGCCTTTTTATCAGTGTAATATGCGTTTATGTTCCTTGTTTTTAAAACATTCAAAAAACAGCGGGGGAAATATTTATTTAGCAAAGTGAGATGGTAACATGTGGTAATAGGGTTGAAAACCGCACTACAAGGAGTGAGAGAGGTGTGGATGACATGGCGTTTTTCGTTATTTAATTTTATTTATGTATTTAGGTTTTTCAAATCTTTTCGATTATTTACTCTTAATTTGCATTAAGTTTTCTATGTACTAACATTTATCGTTTAGTAATCCATCCCCCAGACTATTTTAAAATGATATATTTCATTTCATTATCAGACGTAAAATAAAGAAACATGTGTATGGATTACTCACGCATAGACAGGCCGATGCTTTTATTGTAAATTACTTGCATACACATTAATATGGCCATCCGATTTTTTTGTATAGACCTTTTTTTTAAATGCATTCACAGCAAGGGAGACACAACTACATTTAGTCCCACAACATTTCGGTCGATCTAGCCTCCGATCTTCTTCAAATGCGTTTTGTCAAACTCGAGAATCTGTACGGAATTTCGAATGACACATTTTATTTAATCCATGAGGCGTAGTAGGGTAGATGGCTTAAGTAATTCGTAATTGTATTATTTGTAATTCCTATGCCACGACCTATGTTAAGAAAGCTTGTTTGATCGAGAATGACGTCATACAGTTCCGTTGGGTTTACGAGAGATGCTGAAAAAGAGTAAACAAGAACGCAATCTTATTTATATTAGAAACTGAACATTATTGAATATTAATTCACACAAACAACACCAAACAACAACAATTAATTAAAAGGAGCACTTCAGTAAGGGTTGTTGCAGTGTTTAAGTATATACATATACCATTGTTTCATGAATGTTAAAGAGTAAACTTCATTTATTTTGATTGAAAACAATCTGAAATATATTCTTTATAGAAGTTATTAAAATCAAAACATGCAAAGCTAAGCTATGAAGAGTATATACTTTTAAGTTACAATATGAACCTCTTTCTTGTATTAGAGAAATTATAGGTTACGATATGTTTTAACTTTTTACGTTGAATACTATCAAATACTGCTCGTATAAATTCAGAGAAGAAAACAATAATAAAGAAAACTAAAAAATCAAAGCAAACGATACATAATTTTAAAATGAAAAGAAACGATTAATAATTATAAACAAATCAAACCAAATGTTAAGTTAGTTTAAAAGTGTATATTGAAGCAACACTGGCTGTTAAATTTTATCGACTAGGTTTTCTCAGGGTAAATCCATCCACTGTATAACTTTGTTGTTTGATTTTTGCGGATTTATGTTTTGTTTGTTTCTTCATATTAATTTTTGTTTTTGTTTTTTTGCTGAATAAATTTTATTTTTAAAAACAATGTATTCGACAATATACTATATTGGGTACATCCATTATTATAATGTTTTATTTGAAATATACTTTATTTTGTTTAAATGAAGATTGTTTTTATCTTATTATTTGTTTCTTACAAATAAATGCCCTCCCTTAATCATTCCAATCACGCTAATCCGAGTAGCAATATTTTAATAAGTGTTTGATTTTATTATTTGGTAATTAATATTTTCAAGTAAAAAGTAAAGCAGAAAAAAGACATCTGCAAAAAAAAACAAATTAAAACGGTGGATTTATTTGCCCTGTCACCTGTAAATAAGACAAAATTAGTCTATAAAATCAAGCAGCTATATAGAGAGATCACACTTTCAATATAAGCGTTCAAAATGAAAACAAATTATAAATAAGTTAGTTTAAAATGAAAACAGACCTAAATATAAAAATAGAGAACAAGTGTAATTGAAACAAATATTTTCGATATAGATAGACAATGAAGTTACTAGTGCAGAATCAAATTAAACCCACTCTAACTTATAAAAAAAACTATTTTGTATTATGTAATTAAATATTTGAAATGTTCATTGACTGCTTAATTCATTCTTAGTAATATTATCATTCTTCTTACTACACAAATTATTTAACATATACTTTAAAGTGCGCTAGACAAGCATTGTTTCTATTTTTTAATACTGTGATCCTTATCACGAGTAATCATGACAAAACTGTTATACAACCTCTATTAACTTCCTAAAATAGCAGTTCATTTCAGATATTTCGAAGTCTGGTTAGGCGACAACGATCACCAATTACTGGAAAACGCCTTCTCTTTACGATAGTAACGCCCATGCTTAGAATTGAACCTTCTACCCGCGGAAGACTGTCACTTAGAGCTGATTATTACTTAGCTCTTATATCCGTTGGGCTACAGGCCCTTGCTAATTCCCGAAGACTTTTGTCTGGCACTACTTGACGGTACGAGATAAAGTATGCACCGTATATTAAATGAAAAGTTCCGTCCTAAATTTCGTAAATATTCCCGAGTTCGACGTAAAGATTCCCGAGTTTGACTAAACAAATGTGGATAAGGTGAGGTTTTCATCGGCGGAAAGATTCAGAGAATAACACCCAAGATGAGAACAGTAGTTCGAATAATCTATTAAGCCAAATCATCAAATCGTCATCTAAAATATCGAAACAGGGAGTAGGAAATATGGCTATATTTACGCATATCTCATAACCATTACTCTACTTTAGATTACGGGTTCTAGGCAGAACCCAACCAGCCTGAAATAGCCTGCGTTTATCTATATTTTCTGATGTCGGAATCCGTTATTAATTGACGTGTCGTATTACAACTGACATACATTAACGTTGTTAAGAGTTATGGTATGTAATCATTAAAATTATTTTTAATTTCACAATTAGTTTTAGTTTTAGAATCCGTTATTCTTTCCATACAAGTTAAAAAATATTATTATGTAGAGTTCAGGCTGAGTATACAATTTTTTATTTGTAATTTAATAGGTATATTCTTTTAACAAAAGAAAACATACCACGTTTTTAATATCTGTTTCGGTTGGAATTTATTCGAAATTTAGAAAATGTAAGTAGTTTTTGTTCATAATTTCATGTGGTATTCTCTTGTGTTCGAACATAAAATAACATTGTAAACAGTGTATGTTATGCGTTACCTAACTTGTTAGAAACTCTACAATTTAGACGTATCTGAATTGAATAACTTATTTGCAGTTTGAGTCGATTTTATTTAAGCAATCACTTTCCAGCCCTGGTCTATATCTCTGGTTCTAACATAATCTTCCCTGAGTACTCATCGGTCTCACATAATGTCCTTTAACTATCATCTCTTCAGTCGAAGATGATGCAACTATCAAATCAAATTTTATCTTTGACAAAGGAATTTCCAGTAACTGTAACTCTACTTCTAAGTTTGATGTATTCTCGTCTAAAATAAATAAGTAAACCGTTGATAAATAACTGTTAATTGTTATACTAGCTTGTAGTAAACCTTTCGACTCGGATACAAACTTATCGAACTCTACCTGAATTATTTGTCAGTTATATAATTTGTTAATACATTCTTATTGTTATAAAATCTACTAGAACTACCATACAACTTTGCGAGCGGTGTTAGAAACTGGTAATCAATAATTCCAGATAATAACATAACAATATATACGACATTATTTAGACACTTTAGTGTCTATGTTATGTATTAAGCCGAAAAAGCACACGTTTTATCAGAATGCAAATCACTGGTAAACTTTAAATTAATGCACCTATGCCATGATATATCGTGTACTTGTGCGTATACTGATCGGATATTAGTAACTTTGATGAATAAATATTATATTACGTTTTTATAATCTTTTATTAATCGAACATTTACTCAAAATAATAATAAAATAAGTTACACAAAAAGGGCTTTTTCTGAGTCATATTTATAATAAATTCGTAAACATGACTAACCTTTTAGATAACATTTAACGTGTTGCGGGTGCGATCACCGGACCGATCGGTCCTACAACTAAGAAAGTAACCCCACGACAATTATGGACAAGAAGAGAAAGCAAACGCAGATTGAACAGCTTCTGATGAAGAGGTTTATTTACCATAAAGGTAATAACGTGAGAAGGAAAACTGAAACAACACGGGTGACGTCACTGGAAGCAAGAAATCCTGGAACGACAGGAATACTGCCACTGGTAGGAGAATATCTAAGATTGATAGGAAAGTCGACAAGAACTAGAAAGGCAGGATGACAATATGCATAGGAAAAATGGGATGGAGAAGCTGATGCAGGAACGACGAGGTAGCGCTGCCGGAAAGAGCTGAAGCAGGCGTTGCTGGAGAGAGCTATGGCAAGAGCCGCTGGAAGGAAAGGTTGCAGGCGTTTCTGGAAAAAGCAATAGCAGAAGTAGGAAATTTTGCCGTAGGCGCTAAAGGAAGCTGGTGCAATAAGTTGATGCAGGAGGTAAGCTGGAGCTACAAAGAGGTGGTGCAGGAATAAGCTGGAACGAGCGCTGCAAGAAGCTGGTACTGGAGTGAGCTAGAACAAGCGCTTCGGGTGTGGTCTTGAGCAGGGACGGCAAGAAGCAGGCTCAGGCGCTGCAGGAAGCTGACACATGAGTCAGCTGGAGCAGGCGCTGCAGGAAGTTTGTGAGAGGTAAGGTGAAGTCAGATGGATGGCACCGGCGGAATCAATGTTGACGGTTTATCGCATTAGTAGTTGTGTTAGTCTTGAAAAGGTATCTTAACCCTCGGCTAAATTCTCTTTTCGGCTGAATACACGCTCTGTTAATGTAGAAGAAATGGAGTTGTTGCTCTCAATCTCATAAAACAAACAAACTAATTAATTCCTGGCCGAATTAATCACCGTCAAAACTAACTGGAAAGTTTAGTGGCCGTATTACATGATATTCGGTCAATTTCCAGATGCTGGTGTTTCCTATGTTGATGAGAAGGCGATGTTTGGAGTTGGAAATGCTCGGGTGATAGTTTACATAGAGTAATGACCAACCTAACAGAGTAGGGATTTACCACGGCTGCTGCTGATGGCACCCCAGTGGTAAAATACTGGGGCAGGTAGTTGTTCTGGGTGTGTTTGTTATTTTTAGAAGCGCTGAACGGATACCGCGATAAACGTAAGCATGTTGGTTGTTTCCATTGTAGTGTTGAATTCTAGCAGACAATCAATATGTCATATTAACTGTATCAATACAACGATGAGGTAAAGTCTTGTGGGTATG
The DNA here is from genome assembly GCA_963556195.1 of Sepiola atlantica. Taxonomy (NCBI): domain Eukaryota; kingdom Metazoa; phylum Mollusca; class Cephalopoda; order Sepiida; family Sepiolidae; genus Sepiola; species Sepiola atlantica. The sequence continues at coordinate 61,899,991 of OY744536.1, forward strand.
TTTGTAAGTCAGATTCTACACATTGCTTACCTTTATATAGAGGCAAACTGATTTTTCTTTTTTCCCATTAATCGAATATTTATTTTGTATCTAAATAAATATTTGAACATAATTGTAGAAATATTAGATTTTAGTGAGCCAAAAAATGGTAAAACAGGATTTTCTACATAGGTTTAGGTTCAGCAGAGAATTAGAAACAATCCAGTTGAAGTTACTGAATATAATTAGAGCTACGTGACAGGATATAAAGTCATCGATATGAAGTCCACAGTGAAACGTGGCAACAAAATGGGAATGTATTTTTCTCTGGTAGACGAGCTGATTGTGTTCAGAATTCGTATTTGTTTTTGCTTATTTTAATTTTTACTATAATGCAAAAGCAAAGTAAAACGAAAAACCTATAACAGTAACCTGCAGTTAGACACTAGAACCACCTTGACAGTTAGACATTACGAATCAGTAGGCAACATACTTACAACGTTTCAAAGAAAGACGGCTTTGATATTCTGTCAACGAACAATGACGTAACATCTGGTAGGATAAAAATATGTTTACATCGAAGAAACGGCTTGTTTCTGAGATTAACGTAAACTGAAAAAATAATCGAACCCTGATACAACTTTTAATATTTTTAATCAAATTTGTTTTAAATATTAAACATCGATAGCTTGAATTTGTGACTAAGATCAAAATGAAGTATATCTTCTGATACGACACTTCATCTGTTCTGCCCACAGTCAGTGAACAAGTGCTCTTTTTCGGCCGAGCCAATTTTCTGGGTCCTAATCTAGAGTACTCGTCGTGGTGGAACTGGTTTTTGCCCACATTTAAAACAGATGTAGTGTTTAACGCTTTTGTCGTCCAGATGCAAATAAAAAGTGGCGATCGTCTCATCGCAAAAGTAAAACGCAATCTATATTAATGTTTCAGTTGTATTGTTGAAGGGGCATTTCTAAAGAAATAATCTCGGTTTGATCTTTGCTCCGCGCATATATACGTATACATATATTTAATAAATACATTTTGAATATTTTTTGTAATAATCGAATATTTATTAAATAGAATATAAGATACAAAAACTTAAGTTGGTCGTGAGACTGTAAATATTCGCTGTATACGGTAAACATTAGGTAGTTTTTTTTCAATATTCTATGAAGTATTCCGACATTATACTATAGAAATATTTATAACTCAAAAACTATTTAATTATGCTGAAACATTGTGCTGGTTACTGTAAGTAATCAGTATCAGATGTATACATCAAATATGGAACAATCGGTAGTAATATCACGTCAAAATGTAGATCTTGACCAAACGTTTCAAAGTAAAAGTTATAGTGCAAGACAATGTAAGATTGACGGCTTTACTGGCTACAATTAATCGAAGTTAAATTATCGCCAGTAAAATGACATTAACCTTATCCGTGACCTTGATTTAAATATGGCAACATTAAATCAGTTCAAGGTAGTCGATTATTGTTATTTTGATGTAGCTTAATGCTGATTGGTACATGCGATATGGATGCTAGGCTGTACCCAAACACAGTAATGAATACACTGCAAAGTTTACGTATTTAAAGGAAGTACGTACGGAAAAATGAGATATATTATAAAACAAAACGTGGCGTACACATTTATGACACATCATGTATTTTTTGTAAAGCATTTGAAGAGGAAGCCGAGCAAAAAAAATACAGCGCCTATTTCTTTACAAAAAATCTGCGTAATTATTTATACTATTTTGAGTAGTTATTGCCCTTGACTTTTAACCCTGACACTTTTAACACATTGTTCGAACAATTCTTACACCTTAACCATTTAAATGCTTCTACGCACACAAACAACAACTGCTTCAATACAACGGAACCGTTAACGAAATCTAAAAAGGAAAAGAAAAAAAACATTTGTGAACAGAAATTCACGATGGCGCTTCGCTCAAAAAAGTAAAAAAATATACTGAAAGCGGCAATAAATTATTAAATAGCAGTAAACGAATTACTCAAAACGCTTTGGGCTTGGGAGTTTGGTCCGAATTAGGACTTTGTTTCTTGGAGTCAAAAAGGAAACAATCGCTCTTTTAAAAGGAAAGGCACTTTCCGCTACGTCTATGCAGTGAAAAGGACGCCCAAAATAATACAGGATTATAATAAATATACTGGCGCACTCCAGTAATCAGAATACGTAATCTTACGTTACCCTACACTAGCGACAATATATAAACGCCTGGGGTATATGTTTCGTTAGAAATAAAGAAGAAAAAAAATTAGAAAATGCAGTATATTTGGCCGGATGTAGACGAAATTCCAAAAGAAAGTATACACAAATTATTTACATACTTTATTTAGTTTTTGCTTCATATTATCTAGCGCGTCTTTTGTTATTTATTATTGCATATTATTTGTTACAATTATGTATTATTTATTTTGAATATAAGTTCTTTTGAGGTGCTAAATAAGATGCGGATTCTGAGTTATCGTCTGGATAATAAATTATATGAATACAAACACGTTGTTATTTAAATGTAAATACATTGTATCTACATATATATTAACGCTATCGATGCAATCTAAATATTTAAGTAAAATTCAATAAAATAGTTCTGTTTGTTCTGTAAACTGCCCCTTTAGAAAGTTTCTGAGTAGATAAAAAGACAAAACTAGGCAGTTACTCTAAACTGTCAACGAATACAAATGCAAGAACAATATTCTATAGTGACTTGACTACACAGACATCGTGAGCTACTTTCATCACTTCCGATCATATCTACACATCGCTCAATAAGTCGACTGCTGACCACATAGCTCTGGCAATTTAATCCTTCTGTGATTCTGCAAATCTCTGGCAACAGACATGAATTACGCAGATAAGTTACCTTCGCCTTGATAACAACACATGCGCCGTCGACTCTAAAGTTGTGTCGATTAGATGCTCGTATTTAATATGTTGTCCACGAAATACACGCAAGTTATTTTAATCCCGCAAAAATTATATCAGACACTGTTCTACGCTATTTCTATTCTTAATCAGATCGGGCAACTGTTTAGAAAAGTCTACTAATCTATTAGCTACACCAACTAATAATTAATATATTTGAATGTTGTAATAACTGTTTTAGACGAACCTCTTAGATTGAAGATAAATATTTCAGAAAAAGTCAACCCTAGTTAGAAGTAATATAAATTATTTTAAACTTTTCAATTATATATCAGTCGTCACGTGAGTAAACTAGTTGATTTTATTATTTATAATCTATCTATGTAACTGTGATAGTATACCCTATTTATCTCTTCACTTACTCTTTTTTGTATGCATCTTTCCAATATTTCATACTGATTTACAGTTCTAGACTGCTGTACTTTCCTAAATACCATACTTTCTCCTAGTGTGTTTATCTACTATTTAGAGTGATATATGTAACACCGACTATACATCCGAACACTCACCTCTTACAAGATTTACTATTTAATTACTAATACCATTTGTCTAGTAGTAAAAATATCATTTGGTAGAATATAAGTAATGTGTATTGATGGAAGTTTATGCATTTATAATATACATACTGTTTTATATGCAGCTGGTGAAACAAAACAATGACTTACGAAACCTCTTATCTGAACATACGAATACGGGTGGGTGTGACCCTTATCTATCGAAGGGATTATACCTTAATATCTTCGTTTTGTTATATGTGTTGTCTGTCTAGTATTATAGATGCGACTGAACTGCTGCTAAAGCTGAAATATTAAAATCTACGAAGAGTTGTATGGCTTAATTGAAATCATCCGTACTTAAAAATAAATAACCAAGTGAAAGTCTGTTTGGTGTTTATTAGGGTCTTACATAAAACCAAATAATTTTCCGAGGTTGTCTGTAGGTATGCCATCGACATGTATTTCATTACAGCACTATGCGATGCTCAAAATATTGAATGAGCGTGCGTGCATGGTGAGCAACAACTATTCCTCGGGGGTACCCTGTTATTGTGCATGAGATAGAAAGAAACACGGATGTAGAGGATTGAATCTTGACAATAAATCCTGCTATTCTACTGGAATAAAAAGTCCCAGTTTCACTCACCGACAATGCATGAGGCTGAGTCTGAGAACCGCATTGCCTTTCAGATAATGGGAATACATAACTGCTTCAGTTAGTGGAATAACATGGACTATATTCAGGTTTGGTGTGCTTCATATACAATAATTCTCAAGAAAAATATATTAACCCATCAAGTGATGGATGACCCAAGTCAAGAGTAGATGAGATAAAGTCAGCACAGGGAGAGGATAGAAAAGTGAGATTTGTATATATTCATGTTTAAGAACAGCATAACGAATGGCGTCCTCGTCGTTAACTAAAAGCCTTGCAATTCGTTGCTCCTTGACTTGATGACATACTTTTTATCTAGTTCCTTTGTTTTGACTAATTAATCAGCCCGTCGTTAAACACACGGAAAATCACAATTATTTAACACGATTTTACAAACTCGACATAGGAAGTAAGTGTGGCGAGTAAAGTAATCCTTCTAGACTGAGATATATTTTTTTATTTTCTGCCTCATGACGATGAGCTGAATTTTCTTCACAGTAAACATCTACTTGTTTCTAACAGTGCATTTGTAGACAAGAGACACGATCGCCATTCGATATCTAACAAATCTATCTTGTTTTTTGTCGAAAGAAGAATTTCAATGTATTCAATACAAATCAGACATTAGATTAGATGTGTTTAATTACTGTAAATTTAAAGTTGCTAATGTGTGTTTCGTGTAAAGGTCTCGAAATTCAGGTGATAAAGCCTAGTGACCTTTGAAGATAAATTGTATGTCATCTATTATTGGTGAAAGTTTATCTAACGGACAGTTGCTTGGTTGAATGCAAGCACAAATGAAACAAAAAGCTTAATTAACGAATGGCGTTTCGTAATTAGAGATTGATCGCGACAAGTAAATACAGTGAAAAAAATCACTGATGAAAAGTGTTGAAATAAAAATAACAGAGAAACTAATGTTATTGTTTTTTGTTATTTGATTATGTGTATCAGTTTAGAGTAGCCAGAAGTTCGACAAAGGGAAGAACAACAAACACAAACACATGTCGGCGGCGGCGTGATTTGGAACATGAAATAGAAACTAACTGACGTAAATCATGTTTCTTTATTTTTACTTGTATCTGAGTTCAGATTGCTCACATATGCGCAAACACATGTCTGTATATTATTATAAATATATGGCAACTTTTCCTGTGTTTATGTATGTACATTTCACTCCTCTACCTCATTACTCATTATTATTTTTATTTAATACTAATCTATTATATTTTATTTATTGTTTATGTAAATAACGAATGCGAAACGTAAAATACGGAGACATTTTTAAATCGTATTTAAAAATACTTTAATTACACAATTAAATTACCCATAATGCTGTTCGGCGTTTTAACCAGTATGTTAGCTAGTTTACTATTTCCTTGAACCTGTTAGCATTTAAACTATCAAATAAAAAGTCACTTATGGCTGTAATATTTTTAGAAAATTAGCATGTATTAAAAAGTTACACTTTTAAAAGCAAATCTCCTGCGATCATTTAAAAACAATAGATTGAAATATTATTTTAACTAGTTAGTTCGAGTTTTATAACATTTTGGGCCAGTAATAATAGCCAAACAATAACGTTATAATTAAATTATACCTTGAAAATGTTATTTAAATGAAAGTATTTTGAAAATCCTATTTAAATCAAAAGAGTTTTAAACTTTTATATTATAAATAACGCTATTGTTCGACCATTTAATTATTATTTCAACTACATTTTTAGAAAATAGGAACAAATTTAGTTAAAATAATATTAGAATTGGATAAAACCGGTAAAAAACAATAACATCATTGAAATTAGAAAAATCCTTGGAAACACCAGAAAGCTACTTTAATAAGCTACCAGATTAGTGCGTAATGCGATGTACCGTCTACTTGTTGAACACTGTCATGACCGCCTGCTAGATATCGCCGCTTGTTAAGACATACACGGACTTTAATTCTGTTCTTTTCCATGGCTGTTGGGTTGGCCGCATCGATATAGAGGTTCAAGCAAATAAGGACATGTGTGTGAAGTCGAATCGTGCGACCGGCAACACCCTGATAATTCTCGGAAAAAATATGAATCACATGTGTATGAGGATAGAAATAAAATATTTATCACATATATATATATATATATATACCTATATATATATATATATATATATATATATATATATATATATATATACAAGACGAATATCCGTCCAATGATATTCCCCGAATAGAACAGAGTTGACGCACCTTGACTGCACTCTTCTTTAAATCAAAATATATTGCTGTGAAAACTTATGTCTAAAATTATTATTCCAATTTTTATAACAATTCATGATATTAATCATAGACAATGTCTAAAAATTAAGGCTGTTATATCAATATTATGCTCAGAAAATACCTTTTTTTAAAAAATACCTCAGAAAATATCGTTTTAAAAAATACCTCAGAAAATACCTTTAAAAAAAAAAGGAATTTAGGGAATATTTATTAGTTATGTCTAATACATATAATAAAATGGTAGGCATTTAAATGATCGTAAATTCTACACATAAAATATATAAAGATATACACATACTTAAATCAACATATACACATATATTATAGCGTAATGCATGTCATGTTGACTTTGTTGTAGGCCACTTTTTAAAGGGAATGTTTTTGTTTTAAATATATAAAGGTTGGTATTAACTACTTTTCATAACGTTGGTTTTCACTCCGTGTTTTTTTCTCTTTTGAAAATATATAGTTACACTCCCTACCTCGAATGATGTTTCAATTACCAGCAAGTACAACATTTTTTCAATGGGGTCCATCTGTTTTAGTTAATTAACGTTATGTTCCGTATTTAAACTCTTTAAGTTGTGTATCATCTAATTATCATATTTTTGTCACCCTGCACTCTTTATCTACAATAGCATAGATAAATTAGTTCAAAGATAAGTTTATTTGGAGACAGGAAACCTTGAATTTCGAAATAGGATGGAGGAACATAACATGGGATTTAGTTCTTATCTAGGATGAGAACGGCACCACAAAATACATCCACATCTAATGGTCGAACTTTTTACTTATATTAGCTCAATAATATATCGCACACCTTGGAAAAAAGTATACAATCGTCTTATAAATGATGAACTAATGTTGAAAACTGAACTAAAGAAACATACTACACTAATTGTGGTTTTATTTCAAACTTAAAATTTACGATGCTCATAATTTTGGACATCTTGATTTTCGTTATGAAATATACCAAAATATATTAATTTTGTAAACAAAAGTTAATAAAATATGTTTAATGTATTAATTATGGCCACATTTATAGAATTTTGCACACATTCAGAGAAACGTTATATACTATTATGTGATAATAGAATATATCAAAAGAGAAGACAAGTTACATATTAAAGTATTCAAACATGGTTTTGCAGTCTACAATCATTACATAATCATATCACTATTAAACGGTATATTTTGTTTATTTTAAGATGATGTATTTTCGAGCAACCAATCACAAGTAAAATAATGTAACGGTAGAACAAATAAGGCCAGAATCACTAAAATATATGATTTTGTAACGTTAATACGAGGAAATGATATTCGAACTATAAATGTGGAATAGTTAAGGAGTAGGTAAGGATTGAGCTCTAACATTACCAAGCTAAATTGTATTTAATACGAAATGAACCGGAATTTAAAAAATATAATTCATGTGTATACATCGCAAAGTAGGCTGAACTATAGATAAATATAGTCGACTCAAATTAAAATAGGGAGCTGCAACCTAGTTTTGTAACAACAAGTGCGAACATCAATAACAAAAGGATGAGTTGATTAAATAGCCGAAAGAAAAGCTAAAACGAACACGATTACATGTCTGCTTTTAGGATTGCACGATAAAATGTGATTCTCGAATTTTAGACTATTCTCAAAAACGGTTCATAGGAAAATAGCGATAATATGAAGAATCGGATACGTCAATCACGGCTCACATAAATATGTGTGATGCTTATATGGCGCAAGAGTAGATTATTATGATTGGATAGGAAGATTAGGAGTGTGTCCACAATTAAAGCTGGGATGAATTCTTATGAGTAATAGGATAGAATAGTTGATACGATAGTGAACCATACCTATGAACCAGCCATGTTATTATTACACATTTTAATATTTATAGAAAGTGAAGTATGTGTATATCTGTTTATATAACGGTATGTATGATTATATGTTTATGCATTTCTATGAGTCCACTGCTAAATTAATTTGATTGTCATCATGAAATGAAGGAGATAGCTACTATGCGTAAGGTACAATAGTGTTAGCTCTGTTTAGTTTGTAAAGATGAGTTGAAAGCTTCTCTTGCTAATTCAAATACCATAGATTTTGTGACAATTATACATCAATTAATCAACATTCCACAAAATGTCAGTAGCTTTGGAGTAGTTAAAAGGTGTGTAGGGGGCATACTATATGCACAAGCTCCCATCTCAAAATTGAAATGTTTCAGATTTACACTTATTTAGATCCCTAATATTTAGACACTATTAAGCAAGATAAACCGTAACTTGAATTTATTACCACAATTTAAGACTTTTTCTAGAATAAAACTTCATTTAATGGATTTGGATCAAGACTGGAACGAACATTAATCTTTGTCAGTTGGCATAGCATTGGTGTAACATTTATGAAAAGCTGTTTTGCTTGGTATTACGGTTATTATATTGGCTACATGAAGTTTGGTAATATGGAATATATTTAATTGAATTTAGTTTCAAGAAGGTAAAATGGAAAATCCTGATGCTTCCAATTGTAATGACATTTTATATCGTGCGTATAAGAGATCAATTAGTAGTTTTTTCAAAAAATTATACGTTTCTTTGGAGTATTTCAAAGAGTTGTTAGAGATATTGATATAGATGGAACTACTTATGTGAAACGTTAAATACGGTCGAAATGATTGAATAGTAAGCCATAGGTATAAGGCATCAATCAATCAAGAATAGCTACGATTTGAAAAGCTTTTTAAGACATATTAAGATTAAGGCATAGTTGTAAGAGCTCAATCAATAAAGAATAGCTAATATGTGATTGCTTTTAAATACATCTTAAGCTTAAGATATAGATATAATACATCAATAAATCAAGGATAGCTTAGATGCGATTGCTTTTTAAGCCATATTTATAAGACATCACTCAACCGAACATAGCTAAGATGTCATTGCTTTTTAAGACATCATAAGTGTTTATTTTTTTTACTGGAATCCAAATCATTTAATGGATGTCTATAGAAAATGGAATACACCTTTTAGAAATAACCTGACGGAGCCTAAATATGTTCATTTTAATTTTGGTAACGGGACGGAAATATCGTGCAAAAGATGTATTTTACCGTAGATTAATGTTATCAATCTATATTGTATGAAATATCTTCTGAAAAAAAGATGTTTATTACTTGTTAGTTTCAGATAATATTGTCTTCAGAATATACTAGTATATTGATATTTTTTAAATATTTTTTATCATAGTTCACCCCAAACAAGGCAGGCCGCCACTGTAGGCATAAGGGGCTATTGAGAAAGAAAAAAGGAGGGATTCAATCTAAATTAGGAGCTGCGCAGCAAGATATCTGTTTACGTTGGTTTTACATTTCTGTATGTCAGTAGTATCAGGTAAGCAGGAAGCAGGGAGGGAGTTCCAGAGTCTAGCAGCACGAGGAAATAAGCTTTTAGAGTAGAAAGCTCTTCGACATCTGGGGTCAACCCCAGTGTATGGATGGGATTTGGCATATTGTCGGGTTGGGCTAGTGAATTTACGTCGTGAGGGTACCAGAGCAGCAAGCTCATCAAAACACAATCCATAGAAGTACTTGTAAAACAGGCACAATGACGCAATATTGCGGCGATGGGACAGAGGCTGGAGCTTAGTGGATAGTGAAGGACCTATCAAGTAAACAACTCTTTTTTGGACCTTGTCTAATAGGGAGAGACTAGGGAATGATGCACCAGCCTAGCTGTTGTAACAATACTTCATGCACAGGCGGATGGTGGCTTTGTAGAGATATAGGATAATGACAGGTGTGAGAAGTTTACTGGCACGGTATAGAGAGCCCACATTCTTTGCAGCAGCCCTGGTAATGTTTTCAATGTATTTATTCCAATTCATGCTATCTGTGAAAGTTAGGCCGAAGAGTTCGAATGATGAACTCTCATGTAGGGTGTTATTTGTCATGACAATCGATGGTTGAAAAGGTTTATTGTAGTTATTGAAGGAAGGTAGCTTTGTCTTCGCGGCATTAAAAGTTACCATCCATTTGTTACCCCATTCCACTACGGACTGGATGTCATTTTCTAAGGATTTAGCCATTGCTTCAGATATGTGCACGTCGGTTTTGCCCACATGACGAGAGTAGAGAGTGGTGTCGTCAGCAAATATTCCTATCTCAGTCGCAATGGCATTAGGGAGGTCATTTATGAAAATTAGGAACAGTAAAGGTCCAAGAATAGATCCCTGGGGTACACAAGCATTATGCCATATCGCTTAGAAAAACGGCCATCGAGTACAACCTGGATCTATCGTTTTGTTAGGAATGATTTAATTATATTAAATATTTGTTCAGTAATACCATATGAGTGCAGTTTTATGAGAAGCCCTTCATGCCAGCCCTTGTCAAAGGCCTTGGATATATCAAGCGCGACCGCCCTAGCCTCACCTGCGTTGTCCAGTGTATCGTATATGCATTCAGAGATAACCGTTAGGATATCTGCAGAATATCGTGCTTGTCTGAATCCGTATCGATGATCAGAAAGAAGTCCAGCATTAACTAGATGCCTGACTATCGCTAGATTGATTAATTATTCAAAGATATTACCTCTATTTAGATAGATTATAATAATATTAACTCATTAGTAATACTCTCATTATACTGCATTGCTTCTGTTGGCGATGGCATGGTGGCTAATTGGTTAGCGACGCAGACTGATGATCTGTGTTTGCGGGTTCGAATCAATTTGTTCCACAGAAACACTTGGAGAGAAGGTAAATAAAATAATGAATTTTGCTTGATTCAACTATCTAGAAATAGGTGATGCTATTACTATTGCCGGATTTTATGGGTTTTATTCCCATATTAAACTCCCCATTACTCTCATCATATATTTATGTATGGTAATAACGTAGTATGAAACATATCTATCTAAAGTTAATTATTGGGAGATGTTTATATGTGTTCATGTACGATAATACAAAATATAAGCAACATGTAGTCTGATTTAATTTTAGGCAAAAAGCGTAAAATGGGGTCAGAGTACTTTGTTGATAATTCGGACAACTCCCATCGTAGTAAAAGTTTAAGAATATGGATTATGCATCAATATATATATATATATATATATATATATATATATATATATATATATATATATACATATATATATATATATATATATATATATATACATATATATATATATATATATATATATATATATATATATATATATATATATATATATACATATATATATATATATCAGTTTTGAGGTTGAATTTAAAAGTTTTAAAGGGTTATTATATAGGCACACGCTTCCATGTGAAAATTTACATGTAACACATTTGCATTGTTTTGATCTGTAGTTCTCATTTAGGCAAACTACCATGATGTTTTTCTTTCTAAATACCCTTTTTGCTTTAGCCTTTACAACGTAAATATTGTCTAGAATTAAAGAAAGTCATTGATTTTGACAAATTCAGAATACGTGTTTTAGACAGAATGATTTGTATTATAGGATGTCTATTTTAATCTTTGTAAGAGGACATAACACATAAACCTTGAGAAAAACATTTCGAGAATGCATTTTACCCGTCCTGGTGCGGTTATTCTTTTATTTTACAATATTTCCATACTCATATATTACAATAGCGTTTAACATTAACTATCTTCTAAACTTTAATGGTGTATTATAGAGTTCTAACGTGGTATATTGTCTTCTTAACAATTTATAATATTGGTTATGTTATTCAATCTAATTGTATATTAGCGAGGGTTCGATTATTACAAACATTAATTAACAACACTTGTTCATATGATTTCGTTAATGAATTACATTTCGGTTTGTGTAAATGACGAGCACATATAAGTGCATTAGGAAATCCACCATTTTGCTTGTATTCTGTTAACATTGGTAGTAAGACAACAATCCGTAGTGAAGTGCAATCGTCAGATAATGAGACAAATACGGCCAGAGGACCGAAGTGGGCGACGTTAACGGCTGCCGGGTAATCGAATTTCAGACCATTGCCGCTTAGCAGGCATTCGATTTGACCTTCTAATAAAAAGTCAAATATTCGCACGATGTGCTAATGAACTGATCCTTGTCTCGCTCTTATATGGAAGCGATCCAAAATAGCGCCTGGGCACGAGAGAATTATCCGAATGCGATGGTAATAAAAGGTGTATACTCACTGCCTCTTCTAATTACATGAAACGCAGATGCGCCTTATGCAAAATACCTGAGTATAGATTTTGGTAGGCATATTCGGTGGCTTGTTTCTGGCTATTTGCTGTTTATTGTGTGCTGTACTTTGACCGCCAATAGATTATTTCTCGTCCATGATCATACGTTTCGTCTAGTTTGTGATTCACACCACTTACATCCTTCCGCTTAAAGCTGTGTACTTTTATGACGGAGATCTGAAACAGATCAAAGCGATACTTTGGCTGATTCTCATGTCTATAGTTGTTATTCATGTTACACCTGCCATTAGCTAACTCTAACGTCAGAATGTTTAAATTGGGAATTAACCTGCGAAGTAACATGTGATAAGATCGTTTGACCGTGACTTATCTACCCTTATTTAGCTTCTCATAAACTACACGCTGCTTGTATAGAACAGGCTACATAACGTTTTCCCTTCTTCGGATGAGAGTTTTCTGTTTCTGTGTCGGTGATTATTCAACCGTCTTCATACAGATTTTCATTTCCTTCACGGATATTTAATAATTATATGCTGCTTGGCTTTGGGACATCTTATTCTATGTGTATACACAACTGCAACTGTTTTTTCGGAGTTGTCCCATGTCGTACAATAATGGTGTACTGATCTAGAGGTAGTTCCTAAACTAGTTTAACAGTCTCTTGAACTATGGACCCCATGATTATATTTCAAGCACACCAATTCATAGCTACCTCACACTCCTTGGAGGAAACCGTGTGGTCGAAAACCACACTCGAGTCCGCTTCCATCTACGAACAATTATTAGATCACCCCATATAAGGTCTCAGTCCATTTTACAACACAGACACCTTCGAGCGTTTGATAGTGTATTCACTTCCTTAACCTTGTGCTAATACTTACACTTCCTTACTTAAATTCATTTAAACACTACTTAACCCTCTTTAACCTTAGTAATGATCTCAGCGAAACATTTGACAGTTTCCATGATAACAATATGTCTGATACCATCGTGATCAAGGGCTTCGTCTAATATATCAAGATGTATCGCATCCATTAACTAAATAAGGCTAGGCTTAAATCGCAAATGTAACGTGTATATGACTGACATTGCCTCGTAGAGTTGTTACTTCTCATGAACCCACGCACTGATTACATTGCCTGGCATTATGCCGTATCAATAACCTAGTAATTTCTAATTTGTTTGATATTTTTAATTTGTTTTCTTATAAAGCGTGAAACGGGTTCCCTGACCCTACAAATTATATGTCTATTTTAATTTATATATATTATTTGACTTTTCTATATTTATGAGATTTATTTTTTATAGATATCTTGTAGACATTCCTGTAATTCTGAAGGTTCACTTGCCATCTAGAATTTTCTTTTCAGTAGGCCCTAGTGATAACAAGCTGAACATATTCTATTCCCTCAATTTTTTTATAAATTAAAGACCGTAGTAGGACACCCAGGTGATATCTATTCATATCACGTTAGATGTGTGTATATGTGTATATATTAGTATGCATATAATTAACGCTGAAATAATTACCGATCATATAAGCTTCAGAACTGAGCCGCAAGGCGTACGGGGATGTAATATGGGCTATATTTTGTTTCATTTAGTTTCATGCCAAACAAGAAAACACAAGTGTAAGATTTTAAAAGAAAATGTTAGATACGAATGGTTGTATGATATTTCAACAAGATGTATTAGACATCACTTAATATATTAGAAGAGTGGAAAGTAGACCTTGTGTTTTCTTTCGGTAGCCTCATACATCTGGCTTCCTTCATTTCGTCTTTCAGTTCTCACAATCTGTGATAAATAGAGAATAATTGCTGTATTCTGGGTCGGAATCTGTCCATCTAAAACTAATCCTTTGCAATGTTTTTAAAACTTTAAATAGTATTTTAGATCATGTGACTTCATGCTTTGTCTCGTGCGATTTCTATAAAATAGAATAATGTATTAATTCTAAAAGTTTCATTTTTGAAATTCAATTTCTACTGATACTTTACGCGTCAGATATATTCTAGACTATATTAAGTAATTGACTCTGATTACAACATAGAAATGATGCTATACGACGTTTATTACCATAATATGTTTATTTTTATTTTGATAAGTTTACATAAATGTTGGGAAAATGATTTTGTTCATCTGTATGAAATATAATTGAAATAATATTTAGAGGAATATATATATATATATATATATATATATATATATATATATATATATATATATATATATATATATATATATATATGAATTTCCTCTAATACCAAGTGTTTACTTCATAGCTGCTTACAATTCAAGCTGATACAACGCTGGAAACTATGAATACTTTGAAACTCTAATATTTCATTAAATATATATATATATATATATATATATATATATATATATATATATATATATATATATATATATATACATATATATATATATATGCTATGATCGCGAACCTTCACATGTATCAATCTACACTTTATTAATCGCATAAATATACGCAAACATCAACATCAACATATGCTTACTCATTATTTAATAATGCTAACCTTATACTAATAAAATGTATTTAATGTAAGAAGGATGCTAATATACCATAGAAAGTAACCTGTCCTGTTTACCATGAGCGTTAATTGATAGTCGAATTAATTTACGACAATCCAAACTGTAGGAAAAATATGTCGGTCAAAACATTATTTAATACGTTTTGTATTAAACGTAATTATTTAACGGACACTGTTAATTATACTAGACAAACAAGATCCCCAGCTGATGATAATTGGAAAGGAACAATCATCCCAGTGTACCTCTGCTCTCGGGCATACATTTAGACTGTTATAGTTCGTTAATTACGTCATTCATTCATTTAAATGGTCATCATCACCAAGTGTGTACTATATTACTAATTTAATATTCCCCCTTTCATGTATTTATTAACATCATTCTTTTAAAATATTCTAACACTTACACTTTGTTGCATACTTTTCCGACCAACAGTTTATTTCTATACATTTTCTTCCTCACATCACTGTTAGTCTGATTCGTATTTTAATTCCGGTAACTAAAACATTGCATGTACACATGAGCAAACATGTTTCTGATTTTTAGAATTTTATAGAATATTATATTATGGTGTATCGCTTAATTAACTCAGCAAACATGTCTTAATCAAAGTTCAATAAATAAATAGCAATAGAAAATATACTAAACCTTTAATTGTATGTGTGTGTATTATTTAATAATAGCAAAGTTATAATTATAAGCGATCGTTCTAAAGTGGGCGGCGTTTAAGACTAGATTGATATATTCGATAAAAAATCGATATTTTTTTTAGCTTACTTCCTGTTCGTGATCAAGTTCACTTTCAACGTCTTTTAAAATGTAGGATATTTTTATTTTGTGATTAATCACTTGGCAAGAAAGTTGAAAAATATTTACGTCGATGAGTTACGAACGATTACACATTCGTTTTGTCGCACTTTTGCAATGTCTTATTCTATTTTTTTAAATTTATTTATCTTCATTCAAAAATCTTTTTCTCACAAATCTTATTTTGACAACGACATTGTTTCATCAATATATACGTTGTTGTTTGCATAGAATCGTTGATTTAAAAGAACATTAATAATTTACAATTCAGAAAACTCATTCAATATCATATATATATATATATATATATATATATATATATATATATATATATATATATATATATGGATGTATTTACTCTTACTTTAGCTTGCGAAACAAATTCGTTGCATGGTGTAGACTCTTGTGGCTTGACCGATTTGAGCTTGCGGACGAGTTTCACTGATTAGTGTATCAGTGATCTTGAGAGAAAGGTATTAAAACATATGCCTATTTTTGTATTCGGTTTGTGTGTTTTCAAGTTTCATTTAAGAGTTAAGTCACTTTATATGAAACAATAATGTGCGCGTATTCTATGTATTAAGTATGTTTGTTTTGCATATTTTGATGTTTACTTTCTGCTATTTTGAGTTAATCCATTTTGTATATTTTTGTAATATTATATTTTATTTCATTATTGAAATTTTAGTTAGTTTTCTTCCTTTTTATTAGTGTTCAGTTATGTTTTCTTTGTATTTAATTTGGTCTGTATACAACTGAGCGAAAAAGTAATCGATTTAATGATTTCATACTGAGATTTGTTCCAGGGTGTTTTGTGTTTATGTGTAACTAGCAGGGCTACATGGCGTTGCCCGGGGCCATAATACACAAAATAGAACAACTTAAGTAGGGTGTGTTACTCTTTATAACACAACTCCCCTCTCTATATATAGTATCTCTCTAGCCATCCATTTATCGTTTCTCTGTTACTATGCTCCCCTATTTTCTATCCCTCTCTCCAACCTTTCCCATTCGTCCAGCCCATTCATTTCTCTAATTTTAATAATCAATGTGTAATTAATTGCCCCTTAATTCTATCATATTAAAACGTACGTAATGTTAATGAAGGCAACAGTCACCCGAGAGTTAATATATGCCAGTTACCAAAAGTAATACTGTAATCTTACATGTCTGTATCCTTGACAACGTCGAGTAAAACAAATGGTCCGGATCAATTCCTTTTTATTGTCATCTCACTTGATTTTACTATATTTAGAATATACGTAATGTTAATGAAGTCAGTAGTCCGACCATATTTATTGTATACCTATTACTAAAAGTAATACTGAAATCTTACATTTTATCCCTGAACAGCGCCTAGTAGAACCCATGTTCTCGGTAAATTCCTACTTTTTGTCGCCACCACTCAATTTTACATCATTATAGTGATACATTATTTTGATAAAAGCAATAGTCTGAAGAGATGTAATATATACTAGTTACCGAAAGTAACACTGTAACCTTATGATGTGTTTATCCAGGACAATCCCGAGTAGAACATATTATTCCTGGCAATTATTGATTCATTGTTTCCTTCCTAAAACTATGACTCCTTCCTATACCATCCAACTTGAACTCCTTCTCATGCTATGGGACTACTTTCCATACTATCCGATCCCTTCCCATAGAACTCTGATTCATGTCATACTATCCGACCATGACATATTCCAATGCCATCGGACTCCTTCCGATGCCATCAGACTCCTTCCCATACGACCCAACTTTTTCCATACCGTACAACTCTTACATCTTCCAATATCATCCAACGCTTCCCATATCATACAACTTCTACTAATTATGTAATTATCAACCTCTATCTCATAACAGATTGCTTCCCATACCATCCGATTTTGACTCCTTCCCATACCATATGACTGACCGTTTC
This sequence comes from Sepiola atlantica, assembly GCA_963556195.1. Taxonomy (NCBI): domain Eukaryota; kingdom Metazoa; phylum Mollusca; class Cephalopoda; order Sepiida; family Sepiolidae; genus Sepiola; species Sepiola atlantica. The sequence goes on from OY744536.1 coordinate 61,917,815, forward strand.
CTATACCACCTGAATCTGATTACTGTCAATCCTTCCCATCCTATCCAAGTCAGACTCCTTCCCATAACACCTAATTTGTACTCCTCCCTATACAATCTGATCTGGACACCTTCCCATATCATCCGACTCGGACTCCTTTCCATACCATCCGACGCGAACTATTTCCAGTACCATACGACTCGGACTCCTTCCGCTACATTTTGTCTGGTCTCCGTTCTATACCATTTGATTTCTCTCCATGAATTCTGAATTTTTCCATACAATCCGACTGCAACTCTTGCACATGCATTCTGACTCCGACGTTTTCCTATATATTCTGAGTCTGTCATATACCATCTGACTTTTTTTCTATCCGATTCCGATCACGCCGTTACCCCCCCCCCTCCCGTTATCTTTGTAGATAATTTTTATTTTTTCTGTAAGTGAAAAATAATAAGTGTGCCTCCTGAGCACTACTGAAACACTATAATAATATAAAGGAGGTCTCCTGAGCACTAATAAACCATGTTTCTTCGGAGATAAATTATGATATTCATGATAGTTAATAAACGAAAAAACACACACACATACGGGCAGACGTAGCTGGACGGACAGACGGAGGTAGGTGGACAAATTGACGGACTGACGTAGCTGGATGGATTGACAGACGGACATACGTAGCTGGACGAATGGACTAAGGTTGATTGACGGACGGACGGATGTACAGACGGACGTACCGAGATGCATGGACGGGCGTAGCTGGACAGATGGACGCGCCGGACGTAACTGGACAGACAGACGGGTGGACGTAGCTGGATGGACAGACATACGTAGCTGGTAAGACGGGCGAAGCTGGACGGACGGAGGGATAACGGATTGACGGACGGACGGACGTAGCTGAACGGACGTAGCTGGATGGATTGATGGATGGACGTAGCTGGACAGACGGACGTACGCATGCAGCGGGTCGGACGGACGGACCGACTGACGGCCGGATGTAGTTTGACAGATGGACGGACGTAGATGGACGGATTGAGACGGACGAAGCTGGACAGACGTACGTAACTTTTATTGTATCGCACCTGGTATTCCAAATAGTCCTCCATTTAGTACTTGTCAGGATACGCGTTGCTTACCATCGCTTTAACAGCACCTTGCCATCCTGAACCCTCATCCATTTAATACTGGCGAGGATATGCATTACTTCATGTTTCCCTTTAACCGATAATAATTACAATATAAAGCTCTTAACGTCGTATTGTCTTATTCCCGGACAACGCCAAATACAAAGAGAGCCCCAGAGCTATAATAAAAACACTGTTTTATTTCCATCCCTATTGATGTAACGCAAAAAAAGAAAAAAAAACGCAAAAAAAAACAATATTAATTGAAGTGTTCGTTGTTTAATTTTAGCTTACTACCATTTCGATTGTTTCACTCCCTGAGTTATTAAGATGCAGACAATTCCATCATTAGTCGCCCTTAACTTTATATGGCGTATCTTTCGTTGATATATATATATATATATATATATATATATATATATATATATATATATATATTATTATTAATTATATACGTTCATGAAAGTAATCCATAGACACGTGTGGCTGGCTCACAGCTGTCATCAGCATGTCTAAGTCAAGAATTGAACCTTCGATATTAATGCCTGAAGTCCAGCGTTTAACCATTGGCCAACATGCCTGTCTAGGAATATGTACGATTTTTATCAGCTTAATATTTAATATATTTTGCATGTAATTGTTTTTACTGTGATTGCAGCGATCGTTGTTTTTTTTACCTTACTAGTATTTTGATTGTTTCGCTTCCTTATTGATTAAGATACAGAAAATTTAATTATTAGTCGCTCCTAATTTCATAGGACGTATCTGTCGTTAATATATATATATATATATATATATATATATATATATATATATAGAGAGAGAGAGAGAGAGAGAGAGAGACGGAGAGAGACGGAGAGAGAGAGAACGATTATAGGTACATGAAAGTAACCAATCGGCACGTGTTTCTGGCTCACAGACGTAATCAGCATGGCTAACTTTGATAAGGATTGAACGTTCGATATTACTGCTTGTAGTACAGCGTTTTACCAATGTACCCCACCGTTCTATCTAGAAATATGCACTATTTTTATCACCTTAATATTTAATGAATGTTCATGAAATGTTGTTTGAGGTTATTATACTGTTCGGTTTTTTTTAGCTTACTACCATTCCGAAGGTTTCACTTCCTTAGTAATTAATATGCATAAAATTGAATTATGAGTCGCTCTTAACTTGATAGGACGTACCTTGCGTAAATATACATTTTTTTACGTACATAAAACTAATCTATGGACACATTTTTCAGGCTCACAGCTGTCATCAGCATGGCTAACAAAGACAATAATTAAACCTTTGATGTTGGGGTCTGTACTCCAGCGTTTTACCATTGAACAATGGCGCTCAGTCTAGAAATATGTACGATTTCATCCCTAAATATTTAATATATTTGTCATTGGTAATTGCAACGTTCGTTGTTTTTTAAGATTATTACTATTTTGATTGTCTCACTTCCTAAGTGATAAAGATGCATAAAAGTGCACTATTAGTCGCCATTAACTTCATAGGATGTTTTTATTAATTGTATACGTACCTAAAAGTAATCCATTGGCACGTGCGATTGGCTCACAGCCGTCGTCAGCATGGCTAACTTAGACAAGAATTGAACCTTTGATATTGATATCTGTGGTAGAGCGTTTTACTATTTGACCACATCGCTCTGTCTAGAAATATGTACGATTTTAATCACCTAAATATTCAATGTATGTTGCAGGTAATTGTTTGTATTGGGTTATGCAGCTTTCGTTTTTTTCACCTTACGACCATTTCGATTGGTTCACTTTCTAAGTGATTAAGATGCAGAAAATGTCATTATTGTCGCCCTTACTTTTATAGGAGGTATCTTGCGTTTATATATATATATATATATATATATATATATATATATAAATATATATATATATAAACATATATATATATATATATATATGCATATATATATATATATATATATATATATATATATATACATATATTATTTTATTGCTTATATACGTATATAAAAGTAATCTATGAGCACGTGTTTCTGGCTGACAGCCGTTATTGGCATGGATAACTTAGACACGCTATATAGCAAGTTATGCTAATATATTCATGAACATTCAGCTAAACAGAATGTCTGCGTTCTCTCCCTGTGCGTAATCGTCAGGCTAAAGTGCATGAAATTCGTGGTATGTGTGTGTATGTTTGTGTGTGTGTTTATTAAGGCAGGAACTTATCATTTACGAAGGCTTAATTACATACTACGAAGTTTTCTCTTTTTTATTTTCTTTGTTATTTATTTTTAAGCTGCGAGCAAGTGTTCTGGTTTCTAGTGGAAGATCTGAGCGCTGTCTCATCAGTAAACACTCAACCACTTTCTACCTCGTGATCGTCTTCAAGAATTGTGTCTTATTTTACATATGCGTGCTGTTATTATCTTTTTATTAAATATGTGATAACTATTAAAAATGGGCATTGTGTATCTGTCTCTTTGTCTGTCTGAAGTCAACACCATACTATATAATGCTATTGTACTTATTATGTAATAGTATGGTATATACTATTTAAGACTAATGTATCATCTTTAAATGCTTAATTGGCATAGTGTAGTGTAGTATCTGTTCTGTTGTCATGATACCATCCTCCAAGACATCACTTTCTCCTTTTTTGAGAGGTTTAGCTGTAGTGTAGTATCTGTTCTGTTGTCATGATACCCTCCTCCCATGAATTACTTCCTTCTTTTTGAGAGGTGTGGAGGTAGTGTAGTATCTGTTCTGTATTCATGATACCATCCTCCCACTCATTACTTCCTCCTTCATTGAGTGGGGGGAGGTAATGTAGGTGTTCTTCTGTTTTCATTATACCGTCTCCCCCAGCATTACGTTTTCCTTTTTGAGTTGGGTGGAGCAAGTGTAGTAACTGCTCTTTTGTCATTTCTTTCCTATGTTTATATAGTGTCTCATGTTTAAATAGCATTACCAAGTTTCACCTGTATAGTAGGGGAGCGCAATAACTTTGGCGGAGGGTTGTGCTCTTTGGGTGATTTTATTATTCAATTATTTTGAAATCAACTAACTCAATGTTATCTTCAGGTACTGACAAATTAGCACAAGCTGTACCACATCACCCTCCCACACGGTGTTGAACTATTAAGTTCATACATTTGCAAGTACATCGTGCTGTGTTGCAATTTTTTTGCAGTTGCATCGGATAAATTTAGAAGACTTTCTGGTGCAGGTAGCATGTCAGTCATTTCTAGTATGATAACACCATTTGTCACCTGCCATCCCACATTGATGGGATGCAGTAAACAAGTTACTAATAAGATATTTAGGTATTAGTGTAATGCATATGCATATAATCTTGCAGCAGGTGTTGTTGGAGGCAAGATTATTAATCCACTGTCATTATGTCTTTATTTATCTCGTGGGAAAACCGATGATAGCGCAATCTGTGGATGGTCCTTCTAACGTTTACCAGATTTAATGATGCGTTTCTTAATGCAATAATGCCTCAAACTGACAGAAGACGTTAGCACAATGCTGTAAACTTTTTTTCTTATTTTAATAGCCACTGATAGTATTGCATTAGGTAAGACGGCAGTTGTGCCACATCTAAGTAAGGAATAAATAAATGGTAAATGTAAGCATATGCTGGAGTCAAGGCCAGATTTCAAACTGTATATTTTACCAGCAGTTTCAATAATAGGACAACATAAGCATTGGCGTGGATACACCGACAAACTGCCTGTTCCAAATATTCAAAAACATCTAGAAAAGTATACGTACTTTTTATATTTATTTGCCAAGAAAATGCCATTTTTCGTTTCTGGAACACTAGTTACTTCACAGTGTAAAGACACAGTATTTCTTCCTCTTCTCAAATAAAGTATGTCTTTTATTGAAGGTTGTCACTGTAACAATCAAATATAATGACGCCGTTGTCATATATGCCCAGTACATATTTTATATATACATACTATATTTATCTAAATGTAAGACAATGATGCGAAATAACCCGATATAGTAATGCCGATCCATCCAGAAAAGGTATAGGAGTTTACATTCTTTGCATCGAAGCTGCCTCCATAAGCCACTTCCTAGAATTGCGATTATTGCAGATATGGGTGAACCAATGAAATAACACACAGATGTTATTAAACAACACAGTTCATATTTAAAGAGGTCATGTATATTAACGTTTCCTTTTGTTGCAGCTAGGCGTTGAAACAGTGTGTGTTTGTCTATAATCACATCTGTTTTTCAAGCGTAAGTGTCTGGTTTCTTTTCACTTGACTGAATTGTTAGATACTACATTGCCTTCAATGAATTGGAAAATCACATAGCAACATTTTCTGAAGTGTTGTGTCATTTGATTCAAATTAGAAGAACAGTGTTTTCCCCCTATCTTTATTATATTAAAATTTAAAAGTTTTGAAATCCCGTATGTGTATATTATTCTGCGAACACGCTCAATCATCTAAGGAATCTTTATAAGTAATTTCATAAACAGGTTGTAAAAAAGGAATATACCGTAATATATAGTTTAAATTTGAATTGTCATATTTTCTCATATTATACGCAATGATGTATTCGATATTAAAACGTCGGATACCGCTTGTTGGCTTAGAACACATACTACATGTTTATATTAGCAAAAAGGTTAAGGAACCATAAAAAGTTATCATAAATTAGTTAAAAACCGAATCAAGATACATGAGTATTTTTTCAATAAGTGAAAACAATTATATAACTGAACGAATTCGGCTTTAACGAGCTGTTTTTCAATGATATATAGAAATTATTTTTAAAAACTTTTTCTTCGACATTGTCGGAATTTGACACGCAACTATTCCTAGTTTTATTGGATACTGTCTTTAACACCTGATATGTGTAGTACAATCGTTGGCGCGTGTGTATAGTTAGCAAAATCAACATTTCTACATTTTAGGTATCGGTTAATAAAAATATGAGAATTCAGTTAGAAACCAAATCATGATTTCTATAAATGAAAACAATGATATCAATAAAGTGTTTTGCCATATTTAAGTATATATATATATATATATATATATATATATATATATATATATATATATATATATATATGAGTGTATATATATATATTTATATATATAAGAATATAAACGCTCTAATATATATTGAACACTTTTGAAAAGTAATGGTTTTGTTCATTTAGTTAATATTTAAACTTAAGTAATTAATAAATAAATAAATAAATTATATATATATATATGAATATATGAATATATATATATGTGTGTATCTATATATATATATGTGTGTGTGTATCTATCTGTATATATATATATATATAAATATATATATATATAAATATATATATATATATATATATGATTTTTTCTTCATTGTCGAGATCTAACGATGTGGCCGGCGTAGACACTTGACTATTCCCGATGTTATCAGAAATGTCCTCATATTCGTAGTGTAAACGTTGACACCTATTGAAAAATATTATTGCATCATGATTTGGTTTCTAACTGATTCATTATATTTTCTATTAACAAATGCTTCAAATGTATGCATATTGAATGTAATTATATTTCGTGCGTACCGACGTTTTCACTACAAACTTTGAAATTTAAAGACATTCGCTAATAACATGGGTAGTAGTCGCTTGTTTACATCGGCGACATCAATGTAAAAGAAACGACACAAAATAGTGTTTATATATGAGTTAATAGGGCATGTTAAGACCGAAATGTTTGATTTATATATATATATATGTATATATATATATATATATATATATATATATATATATATATATATACATGTATATATAAGTGCCGAATAGTCGTCCGAGGCTGTAGCAATGCGATGTAGTTGCCGTAAGATGGAAAAAGTGAAAAGAAATAAACGAAGCGAGAAAGTGAAACTCAAAACGATTTATTAATAATTTCACGAAAAAACTGATTAAATACCAAAATAGTAAATACTGTCTGGTAAGTAACAGTTCGGCAAAGGGTAATCTAAAATTTTCGAAAGAAAAACTTTTATTTTCAGAAGACAACAATAAAAGACCGAGTGGGTCGAAAAAACGGGAAAAACCGGTGTCAAAACACTGAAATACCGCAGCAGACAATTGGGGGTAGGAACGCAGACAATGTCACAATTCTATTAAGCAATTATACAACTAAAGTTAAAATATTATAAATATTTGCTTATTAATATACTAATTATTATAATTTTATTATATTTTATTTTATATTATTCATTAATTAATATGTTTTTCTCTTTTTTTCTTTATTCAATTCAAATTTAAATTTACGTGTGGGCTGTTATTATTGTAATATGTGTCATCAAAGGGGGATATCTTATGGTAAAATATATTTAGAAATGAGATTTGAAATTTGAGAAGGAATTTGAATTGTGGAATGGATGAATGCCAAGTAGATAGGAAGGAACCGTTGGAACAGGGGAAGGGGGGGAATAAGAAGAGACGTTTGGAAAGAGGGGTGAACTAGGGATGAAAAATTTTTTTTTAAATACATACACACATATACATACATAAAGTGTAAATATCTAAATACATATTTATTTATTTATTTATTCATTTATTTAGTTTTTTTTAAAACTTAATTTAAGAGTATTCCATAGGTATAATCCTCCTAGAACAAAAATGTATATAAATTTATTCTATTTATTGATTTGTAGATTTATTTATTTTATATTTATTATTCTTTCTTTAATTTTCCTTTGTTATTATGATCTATTCATATATTTAATTTATTCTTTTATTACTATAATTTCTTTTTTTATTTATTTTACTTTTTTTAAAATTTATTTATTTTTTTTAATTTTTTTTTTATTGAGCATACACATACACACACATGAGAATACACCCATATTCACATACATGTATATATGCATACACATACACTAGGCCTAAACACATGTAAATAAAATGCATATCATTCCATTCTACAATTATGATATGTAAGGTGTAACAAAAAATGTGGGGTGGGTGGCACTGGCAAATACCGAGGACACAAAGGCAAGAACAAATGTGGGGTGGGTGGCGCTGGCAAATAAAGAGGAGGCAAAGGCAAGTAAGTTGGGGTGGGAGTGTGAGGATGTAGGAATCAGAGGATGAAAGGGGAAGACAACTCGAATCTGTTATTCAGGATTGAACAGAATTTAGAGATGAGAATAGCTTCCGAAATTCGAAGCTGACCTATATTGCGGACGGAGTTGAGGATGCGGACACTAATGGAGCGATGTGTGTTGCCACATAATATTAAGTGGTTATGGAAGGAAGACATGTGGGTGTTTAGATGCTCTTTAATGCGTTAGTGTAGAGGCCTAACAGTACTACCGATGTAGAACTTTTGACACTTAGCGCATTGTAGGTTGTATACTATATAGGTGCGGATCCAGAGGCCAGAGTTGGGGATGGGGCAACTTCCTAGAGAGCAAGGGTCTGGGGTTTAGTGGCTTTCTTTGGATCAATGTTACCGGAGAGAAGTACCTGTGTGTGAAAGTTGTATGTTAAGGTTCTCACTACGTATGGCATTGCGGATAGCAGAAGTGATACAGTCGCTAAAGAACGGGAGTTTAAGGAAGCAAGTGTTTGTGAGAGTGTGGTGTCTACGTCTTCTGGTGTTGTTAAGGCTGGATATGGTAGTTAGGGGGAAACCGTTTGTTAATAGGGTTTGGTGGAAGGCTTCAGTGTGTGTTGTTTTATCGGAAGTAGAAGAGCAGTTGTCCTGTATGCGAATGATTGCGGTTTGTGCGTAACTAATTTTGGATTTGAGGGGTAGTGAAGATTTGTAGTGGATGCAAAGGTTCCTGCAGGCGGGTTTTCTATAGAAAGTGGTGTGGAGAGATCCGTCGTCATTAATGCTGAGTTTGAAGTCTAGAAGTGAGATAGAGCCTGAGGTGTTGGGATGTTCGATGGTAAATTTAATTTGGGGGTCAGAATTATTAAATGTATTAAAGATAGAGGTAGCTTAATCTCGGGATGAAGTGAGGATCAAGATGTCGTCAACGTATCTCGAGAAGAAAATATGGGAATGGCAGGTGCTAAGTGCCTGTTGTTCCAGTCTGTTCATGTAGGAAATGGTGAGGAGGCCGGAGAGACTGGAACCCATGGGTAGGCCAGAGTCTTGTTTATATGTGTCTTGTTGGAACTTGAAGTAGGTATTATCTATCTATATATATATATATATACCTTTTGCATCTCTCTTCTCGTTTCTCTTTTCTCCGCTCATCTCCTTCTATTTTCCACCTCTATATCTCATCATTCTCCGTGTCTTTTGATCGTGAAATTCCTATGAGCAATACATACTGCCTAACACATCTTTAAAATATTACTACGTACTAGCTACTTGTTGATGTACACCCATGAATATTCAAGTCTCAAGCTTTTGTCGATAGTTCGCCCTTTAGTTAGAAATATCATATCTACGTAGAAAGCGTTAGTTGAATTGAAGTGTCTTAAGAATGACAATTCTTGTCTGTGAAATGCCGCGATTTTGATGTGTATGAACGTAAGAATGTAACACCGTCAGAATAAGACAATTTCACGTGCGTAAAGATGCAACATATAAGAAGAATGATGATAATTGGCTGCCATCTCGTCTAACTATCACATGATTTACTTTGAAGATAATGTCAGAATTGGATTTGAAGATTAGCGATTGTGCGATTTCATGAAATTGAAAAAGAAAACAAAGATAAGAATTGGAATGGAAAAGCCAAGGAGATAAATATATTAAGTTTAGTAGTAATTGTGGTAGTATCAGTAGTAGGGATAATAATAATAATAATAATAATAATAATAATAATAATAATAATAATAATAATAATAATAATAATAATAATAATACCAGAAATACCCCTGAATATTATCGGTTAACACTCACTAACGATGATCTGTGCGAGAACTCCTAGTGAGTAGAAATAATAATAATAAGTAATATAAGGGAGCTAAATACCGAAATCACACAGAAATGAGAATACTAAAGTAGATATTTAAAATGTATAATACAATATCTCCAAACATGATGGAGCAGCATCAGTTGCAACTATACATAATGAATGTAATGGGGCAATGCTGATTGATAGACCAAGGAGTAAGAGCAGCATCCAGATCGCAACATGGATAGAAAGAACCTGAGGAGGCTTTTTGGCACTAAAACTATAGAAATACCTAACGTCAGTTACTAGCCAGAAATAAACAGTGAACCGCTGTTGAGAGACTGCAACGTTATTTGAATGATTAAAGAACGAAAGTTGAAAATACTAGAAATCTGGGAAGAAATGTTGTAACTCCGATTGATCGACCAATAATAATGACTCACGTAGGAACTAAAGAATAACAAACTAAATCAAGTACACATCTATTCGAAATCATATTACTGTTAAGTAATATATATATTACATATATGACAGTTTTTAAACTTGCATCATCATTACACACCCGCCCGAGTACGGGTATGTAAGCTATGTAGTTATATAAATGATCCTAATCGATATGTCTATTGATGAGTAGTTGAATGGTTAGCAGCGGTCAATTGGTATATAACCAAACATTTATGTTGTTATTTATCAAGTAGGGTAGATAATGAGATTGTTTCCTTGGAAATATATTAAATTCTGAGAACAAAGGATGTTAGAACAAGTGAAGTGGATTTCCAAAGCGAATCGGAACCGAATCAGAGGATGGAAATTAATGAAGTAAAATGCCAGAGAAAAATATTGATAGAAAACAAAGGTAAAGAGAGAGTGTCAAAAACGAAAGAAACACATACATAAAGAAAGAAAGGGCACACACGTAGAATCGTTAGAAAGAAGTTATACATTGCTTAAATACACAAGAAAAAGAACATTTGAGGAACAAAAGATTGACGAATTATTATTGAAAAAAGTGTTAAGATTTATGGAAGGAAAACAAAGGAAATAAATGAAAAGAAAAAGACAATTATAAAAATACTTTTTACTACATACTTTGGAATGGGGAATATTTGATTATTATTTTCAATTTTCGGACTGGTTTCTTAATCAGTTTTCTTCGCTGGCCTCTACAGAAGCTTCATGTCACCATCTAAAACGGTCATACATTTGGTTTATTTTATTCTCATAACGTACTGGCCGATGTTATTTCCGTCTTTCTCGAGTTCGTATTTACGAATTCGAGAATCTATATGTCGAACTTGAGAATCCTTATGCCAGATTTGGTAATATGTGCATAATTTGGAACAGTATCTATACGCTAGTATATCACCCATGGCAGGCTAGATGTCTTAAGTAATTCGTAATTCTTTTATTAGCATCGACTGTACAAAAGATTGCAGCTTTAACGCCAAGAATACTGTCAACGAGATCTACGGACCAAATGTACTTAGCACTATTATTTGTTGCGCTACGGGTTAATTGCGGACATGACACATCTGGAAATATCGGTGGTCACATCGGCCGAAACATTGTTTCAATGACTTAAAAGATTAGAACAGTAGTCTTTATAATCAAAATTATCAATTCTCATCTAAAAAAATGACGAAATGCCATCCATTCCAATACCAACGCGTAAATATCGAATTTCATTATGCAGATTGTGTGATATTCCTTGAGTTATGTTGTTAAATTTCTCGTGATGCATATATCAACATTTTAATACGGAACCCCAATATAAAATGCACACATAAGTCACCGTAATAGTTGTCACTAATATATGTCCTGTTTTAGTGTGGCACACACATTGGGTTGGTCTGGACAGATACTTATGAAGCAGGAAGTTGCCAGGAAATGTACAATAAATATCGGTTTCCAGTCGCATGATATAACGGGCATCTGTGTGGCTACGTGATTATGCTGTATGTATAGCGATACGAACATGTGTTTCTGAAACGAGTCTACTTACATTCTTTATATTAAAACATATTCAAGTGTACTTGATTAAGAACAATTATATCTATTTCCGCTCTATACTTGGTTTGCTGAGTATATTAGTATATCCGAGAGGATGGCAGGAAAAGGGTGACCAATGACTCATTACTGTGTGGTATACATGATTATTATTAAACTAACAGCTAGCATACTAATGTACGAAGCTGGCTAATCTTAGAGATAGACAAAGTAAAGGTAGTTCTTTTCCAAGAGAAATTATATATATTTTTTAATTATGCAAAGTTTGCTGAGTTCAAATGCAAGCAAATAAAGCAAAATGATCTACTACAGTGGTTATTGAGACTGAAATCAGTGCCCGCTATGCATAGGGCTCTAATAACTGTGTCGGGTTCACATCCTATGACGGTTCTAGAGTACGACATGAGTCACCTGAAAAGGCTGGGAGGCAAACATGTTAACCGTAGTGATAGCATCAACGAACCTGATGAAACGGAAATCATATTTAATAATAAAAAGATTATACATAAGAACTATAATTGCATTGTATCATAGAAATTGAATAATTATATTTGCATTTTTCGATCGTAAATTGAATTCCTCACACGGCAAGTAATTAAAATAATATCAGCCAACCTATACGAATACTAAAATATAGAAAACAGGAATATATTAAGTGTTGATTGAAATACAAATAAATGAAACGACGTCAACATCAAAGAATACAACTTGTTATAGAAATATATAAGAATAATAAAAGACCGAAACATGTATTAACAAAAAAAATACCGAAGCGTCAAAGAAAGAGAAAAATAGAAGAACTATTAAACGAAAGTTAAAAGATAAAATAAATCAAGCGGAGCGAAATGTTTTTACACAAAGGAAATTATAATTTGATTAAAAATGCTACAATCAAAAAAAGATCACACACCAAATAAAAAATAATTAAAATCAGAAATATACGCTTAAACAGCGGAAACAATGAAGACAATATGCAAAAATAAAAATTTGAGATATTTTAAAAAACAACAAATGATAAAAAGAAAATAATACTTTGTTACAAGCTGTAAGCAGATCTGCTCAGGGATCCATATACGCATCATGTACCTATATTGATAAATTGAATAGACACAGAGGTTATTTAATTATAAAACCAACATTAATGTTTCTATATATAGGCATTTAATCTACGCGTTTTACGGTAAAAATGATACTTCTAAAGTTTCTCTAATGAACAGACCGACAAACGGTAGAGATATACGCGGTTACATCAAAAATGCTTTTAAAACACTGCTACCTACGTATTGCCGAATAGATAAGTATATTATTATGAGTGGACGCATCTAAAGATCTTATTAAAAAAATAAGCGTGAAAGCGTGAAAGAACAGCCAAGCATTAAGACCCACTTATATATATATATATATATATATATATATATATATATATATATATATATATATATATATATATATATATATATATATATATACATATATAATTAGCCGCATTTATAATAAGATATACACAATTCATCTACTCGTTTAAGGAAGACAATGTGATACTAAATATGCGTGGCAGGCAGATGCGAACAGGCGGATTGGTCGGCAGACAGAGACCTTTGATGTATATATAAAAGGTGGAAGAATGTCATGGAAAAAACGAAAAAAAAATAGTACCGTAAAAAGGCGTAAAGAGGTTAAAGGGGAGGAAAAAGAAGAAAAAGGTTATATTGTATTTTTTCTAAATTAATTGCGATCTCGTGTCTGTCAGCTTTATTTTAACCATCTTTTCGTCTAGTAGGTCTAAACCTCTGCTACATGGCGGTTCACGGTCTCCCTAGCAAAATGCTGAGGAAAGCTGAAATAACGCTTTTTTTACAAACTGAACGAAATAACCAATATAAGGTACTTTGTATGGAGGAGGCATTGCCGTTCATTAAAACATTAATAGTACACAATTTGGTTAAGAGACAAAGAAACGAAGGAATTCATTTTCTTCTATCTTTTAGCACAACTGGTTACATGGGTGCTGATTCGCTTCCACTCAAAATCTGTTGTTATACTTATAAACAGACTATGCCACGTTTTATTTATTTCCGTTCTCCCGCGTCATAAATGTATCTAGTTTAAACCTCCTCATCAAGAATCCCCGCTATTAAACGCTATCAGTTTATCTGCACGAAAAGTAACCCGCTAAAAAGTATCAAACAAACAAATATTGTTATTTTACAAAATTAAGCAGATACGCTTAAATTCGATCAAATTTAATCTAAAAAAACACAATCTGGTCTTCAGTTGTTAGAACTATTTTAGAGATGGGCACATTATAATCTACCTGTAATCTTATAGAGTAAAATATTACGGCCTAATTTTTTTTTGATTTCAACTTAACTTCCACATTTATAATTTTAATCAGTAAAATAAGTTTTCATATTGTTTGGAAACAATACTAATACTTCTGGATTGATACCGCTGATATTTATCATGGTGTTTTGGAGCACAGATACGTACACATACCAACATGACTCACATAATTATGCATTACATCGTACACAGTTATAATTGAATAAATGATATAATTTACTTACATATTAATCCTTTAAACTATGTAGTAATGCTATTGTGTTGGCTGTTATATCTCATAGTATACCAAGATATTTCGTTTTATTTAATGCCAGGATCCAGTCTCGTTGGTAAATGTGTTCACTGCATGAGATACATTATCTTCAAATATTTATCGTGGTATTTTGTTTAGTTGTTTATCACGGTATATCAAGGCTTCTCGAGTTATTTACTGCCAAATCCAACCATGTTTCTTGAAGGTCTTATGCTCCAACTTCCTTATATTTAAAATATATCTATCAATAGTAATCTTTAGGATGTACGAGGCTCCACATATCACAAATTTAATTTAATTTACTGCCAAATTCAGTATTTTTTCTGAAATACTCCTTATGCTTTCAAAGTTTAAGATTTTTTTATATATGTTTTAATGAAAACTATTTACATGCAAATATTATTTGTAGATATATATTTGGAAATTAAGTTTCTGAAATATACCCATATATTCTTTAAATATAAGCTGACTCATAGAGACAACCGAAACTGGTCAGAATAATCATTGGTGTAAAGGAAATGGAAAGATTGCAAAGCTGATATATTTTGTCCTCAACACCGGCTGTTAATTAAAGCCGTACACAATTTGACGTACTGAGCCAGTAAGTAGTTTATATGGTTGATGTCTACGACAGAATAAGTCAGCAAACATGATATACTTTCTCGGAAAATATATCATTCATGGGTCAATGTAGGGATATCTTGACTAGTTGCCTCAGGGGAAGTTTAATATCGTGAGCAGTACCAACGTCAAAATGATACTGCTTTCATAAGTCAATATTTTCCCACAACAACTGTAGATTGTATGTAGTGGAACATTGAAACATTCGTCCTGAGCGCGACATCACATTTCCTCCAAATACATGGGCATCGAACTCACCACGCCTAAATCCATAACTCTTAGCCAATTTTTCTTTGGAATACATACTTGTTTCCCTATGCTATTTCATCCTTCTTATGTTGAGTGTATGACACAATAATTTGTAAACTTTGTGCAGTGCCGAGTCACCGCTTAAGTCCATTAATTCTATAACTTGTTTGATTTGTAATTGTAGTTTGGGAGATTTAACAACTCATATTGCTGTTAAAGATAAAAAAATAAACATGATTCTAGAATGCAACAAAATAGCAACAAACATGAAATCCAATACTTGAAAAAGGTATATAGATATTAAAAACTCTATTTATTACAACAAGGGCATGGATGGCTACCTATGCCCTCGTTGTAATCAATAGAGTGTTTGAATAAACATTACCTTTCTACAAGAAGGGTTTCTTTTGTGCATTTATCTGGACATAATGTGAACATATAATTAAATGCGTATTATTGTGTAACTGTCAGCATGTGTATAGGTGAGGTCTAGTAGTTATTTCGAAAGAGTAGGAGTATGTAAACATCATGAACTGTTGTGTTATTTTTTGTATAATGGAGCCTCTGGTGTTGTGTTTAAAGGGAATAGCAGCGACAGCCGTGGTTGTGGAAATCTTGCGGGGTGTATATCTTTGTGATTAAAAGAGAATACGAGGCATGTATAAATAGTACCCGACCTTAGGCTAGAAGCACTATTGTAAATATCTAACGGGGTTGGGAACCTACTCCCCCTCAAAGTAGGCCACTGGTGCTTGCACCCACTAATCCCACCGATCTATTTACTGTCGGAACCACATCTGGAATTCTTATTTTTGATTGGTGTTTCGCATTAACTCACCCCTAGTCTCAAAACGAAAACCTTTCAATGGCATCTTCAATTTTCGAATGAAAAAGTCGCAAGTAGGCATGTATTAGAGTAGGGGGGTTCGCTTACTACTGGGATTCCATGTTTGGTCAAGAAATGTTGGATCAATTGGGATAAATGTGCACTGGTGTTGTTGTGATGCAGTTGCCAGTTTTTCGCCGTCCACATTTCTGATATTTTGCGCTTAACTGCGTTACGGAAACTCCGAAGGATATCTTGATAGTACTCCTTTGTCACTGCTTGTTCTTCCGGTGCGTATTCGTGATGCACAATTCCACGGATATCAAAGAAGAGAGTCAGCATCACGATTATTTTGCTTCGCACCTGTCGTGCTTTTTGGGGCCTTGGAGTATAATCCGCTTCCTTTGAGGCGCCTATCTTTTTGTTTCTGGCTCGTAACCGTACACTAGACCTCTTCAAAATTGACCTTTTTCTTCAAACATATGGAAACTGCTATTATTCCCATTTTCCAAGGTCTAAATTAGCTAACTATACCAGTTATTGTGATCTTGGACCTTGGCTATGCCTGCCTCAAGAGCCATGTACTTTTATTGTTGACGTTTTCCAAAAACGCTGCAAAATATGGGATATTATGTCCTTATTTTCATCGTAGCTTTCCAGAGGTTGATGCTATAGCATTGAAAGTGGTACCAAATGAAAGCTAATAAAATTTTCTTGCATATGGTAGTAAGCACAATAAAACACATGAACACCTGTATAAATGTTAACTAATTTTAATGCACAAACAGCTTGGACACTACAAAAAATCAGTTTGGTAGTATGATAGCACTGCACTAATATATATAATGCATAAGAAACTGTCAGATAGGATGTTACTAATACATGTATTATAACTTGTTCAATGTGGCTTTTTTGAAACTGTCAATTTTTTTCTCTGTGGTACTCCACAACTTGTAGTAAGCAGCTTCTTTGCTCTGGGTCACTTGTGATCTGAGTTGCAAAGTCACTCATTAGTTTCACACCTCTCTCAGCCACATCATTGGTCACTTTCACTGACCTCACAAACTTCTGTGCATTCCTGTAGCTGTCATTGTCTTCCCAGGTGTCAGCAGGAGTAGTGAGCCATTCACATTTCACTCAGAACAGCATCAAACAGAAAGTGAGACTCTGGCCCTACTAGGTCTGTGAGAGCTGTAGCTGCATTGATGACAGGAAACACTGGCTTGCCTTTCCTGTAACTCTCAGGTTTCTCTGTTTCTGACAGCTTGACTGCGAGCTTTTCTTTTGCAGATTTGGTCATGCTGGCATGTGAACTGAACAAGGTGAATGGCACTAGTTCCTGGGTCAGATACCAGCGGTGGTTGTTCATTTTCTTGAGAACAGAGGTTGCCAGTTCATAGTCATACTGCTTGTATTGCAGCATGTTCTTCATAAGCTGGAGGTCATGGATAGGTGCATCAGATGCAGTTGTGGTGGTCACCCAGTGGCTGGTGTAGGATAAGGTCAGGAACTTGTTCATCCTCTCCAGCTTGAAGATAGTGTCCGTGTTGTATTTTAGTTCCTTGGAAAACATGAGCATCTTCATACAGTAAATGTTCCTGGCCATCCAGCGGGCTTGGTGAATGGCACCTGGCTTGGCCCAGTGGATACCTCGAGGAGGTTCCTCACCAAGCAGGATCAGGCACAGCTCTGCCACCTCTCTGTACTCTGCCCTCGAACTTGCTTCCTCAAGGAAATTGCTTAAGACTGCAATTGTGCTTGTCTTCTTTTGTTTCAAGTCTTGTTGAACTAGGCCCAGAACTCTTGGGCAGTCCTTAACCAACTTGTCCTACTTCTCTTTCACATTGCTGAACATTGGGTTGTCAGGACTCTTGACCTTGCTGAACACAGCCTCCCATACACTTCCAATTATTACCTCTGATATGTGATGGCGACAAGCGAAGTAGAATACCTTTTTGCCTAGTTTTTCTTCAATAAGATTCGCTGCACCCTTGTTGATGCCACTGTTGCTTGCTGTGGTATCAAATACCAAGCCTACAATGTTGTCTGTGAGACCCCATGCTTCTATCAGTTCCAATGTAGCATTACACTGTTGGATTCCTGTGGAACTTTCTATGAAGGGCACACTAAGCAGCTTCCCTTCTTCCTACTGTGTAGTACCAGAGACGAGCACTGCAAGACTTTCCACTGGGTATCTTTCACCAAGAACATCCCGTAGAAGTTTTCCATCCCAGTGTAGTGTGCAGTAATCTGGCGGACTTTCCTTGAAGTTATTCATGTAACTTTGGCACAAGTTATGACGAGTGTTTATCCTATTTCGTCTTGTAGTAGAGGCTGATATAACAAAGTCATCAAGATCTGCGCCTCCTGCCTTCAACACTGCAGACACCATGGCTGTAGTCTGGTTGTCAGAGAGTGACAACCGATCTGCAGTGCTACAAATCTCTTCACTGGTCATAACTGAGTGTGGAAAGTGTAAGGTTATCGTACTTGGTTTTTATGAACAGCTTGGTGTTGTCTCAGTGTATTCTGAACCCTCACTAGTACCAGAGCCTCTGGTTCTCTGGGTCTTCATCACTTGAAATTTTCCCAACTTCTGCTGCTACAGCAGTCACTGATGATAACATTCTCTTTTCTCTTTCTTCTCGGAAGCTTTTCTCTCTAGACTTCTTCTCAAACACCTTATCATGACCTGACATGTGTGCCAAGCGAGTTGTCTGTTGGTCCAAGTAGAAATTGACGTCCTCTTCTTTGGTCTTCTTTTGTGAGCAGCCTGTTGCTTCTTATCTCCTCCACAACATCCTTTGCTCCAATTTCAAATAACTTGTCTAAGTCCTTCAGAAAGTTAGCTCGTTTCTCTTCCTCTGGTTTGTTATTTCTTCCCTTGTTTTTAACAATTTTCCTGTACCTTTCATGGAGGATCATGAAACGGTTGACTGCATTTGGTCTAGTTAGTGTTTTAATCCTTGCCATATTCCAGAATGGCAAAACGACATCCACTGTATCATGGGCTAAAGACCTATTGTCACTGTTGTGATTATCATTCCTCAAATGCAGGAAATACTGGAACACCTGGCGATTAGTAGGTAGTTGAGAGCCCCTGATGCTGGAGCTGGGTTGCCCAATGAGATACACAGCACTGAATGAGCTTGTGGCAGGAGTTGCCACCTTTCTTCTCTTTTCAGTTGGTTCATGCCGTTCACTTGTATCGCTTACCACTTTCCCACAGCATAGTTGTCTTCCAGATTCCATGTTGTCATCAGTTCACAAATCCTAACAAATCAGCTTTAACTTACAATCTGAAATGAAGAGATAAAACATACTTAGTGATAAAAAATTATATACATGCATTAAGAGTAACATTTTTGAGATAAAGTTATGTATTATATGATGGCATCCTTTCCCAGCATAAAAAATGTGCATTAAAATAAATTAAAATTAACACAGGTGTTCATGTGTTTACTACCATATGCAGGAAAATTTTATTAGCTTTCATTTGGTACCACTTTCAATGCTATAGCATCAACTTCTGGAAGGCTACAATGAAAATAAGGACATACTATCCCACATTTTGCAGCGTTTTTGAAAAACGTCAACAATAAAATTACATGGCTCTTGAGGCAGGCATAGCCAAGGTCCAAGATCACAATAACTCGTATATTTAGCTAATTTAGACCTTGGAGAATGGGAATAATATCAGTTTCCATATGTTTGAAGAAAAAGGTCAATTTTGAAGAGGTCTACCGTACACCCATGACAAATCTACAGTTATCATGTTGTTCAGAAACCCATGAGCAGCGTTGGCGGTTTCGCGAAGGTCCTGTGTAACTTGAAAACGCAGGGCTTTTATTCCTGCGACAATAACTTGGCACAAATTCCGGTGTGCATACGATATACGCACCTATACCCACCCCGGTGCGCATACTATTTACGTACCTATACTCGCCCAGGTGCGCATACTACATACACACCTATCTCCGCCTTCGTGCGCATACTATATATGTACCAATCTCCGCCCCGGTGCACATACTAATACGTACCTATCTGCACACCGGTGCGCAACATAAGAACTCACATTAATGCGCCCCTATCATATCAAAGAACTTAAATTATGTTATTTCATGTTGGGTCACTATTATAAAAAATAACTCAGAATGCGCTTCCGTCGTATCTTTGAACAAAAATCAAGTTCATTCATATAACGTCAGTATCATAACAAAATAAGTCATATTAATACGACACTGTCATATCAAATAACTCATATCGTGCCTATGTGTCTTTGTTCATGAAGAAGAAGAAGTAAACCTATTCGATAAGGTGGTATACTGCACAAACCCACCCCTAAAAACGTATCCCATAGGGTGCTATACGGCACAAGCCACTGGTCGCATAGTGTTGCTAGTTGGATGCAGAACAGATACTATATCACCTCCACACCTTTCAAAAAAGAGAATAGAATGCCTGGGAGGATGGTATCATGGCAACAGAATAGATACTACACTAACTCCACACCTCTCAAAAGAGGAGGAGGTAATGCCTGGAAGGATAGTATCATGACATAGAACAGATACTACACTACCTCTTCACTTCAACAAATAATTGCCTGACGCGTCTCGATCTGGCTTGATCTAGATCAGTCATCCTGTTTAAAATTACCAAAAAACACAAAAAACAACAACAAATTTGACAAAAATGATTAAAAAAATTTTTCAAAACATAATAAATAAAACAAAATAAAAAATGGCGCCAAAAAGCAAAAACAACATTAGTAAAAAAGCATGGAAAAACATAAAAAAGCTATAAAAAAACATCAAAATTTGTGCAAAAAAGCAACAAAATAATCGTAGTTCATCGAAAGTTTCCGAACGCGCCTCTGGTGTTCAAAAGAATCGAACATGTACTTACACAATTAAATAAGCGTAAATTAGAACAATAGAGATTCCTATTCCGCTGCTTTCCTCTCACAATGCCGCTATTTCTGGAAGAATGAGTCTGTAGTTTTCCAATTAAAATTTCTACTTCTGGATTAAAAATACAATTTAATACTAATTAATAAACTTCTATTCTAAATGTGTGGGAAAATCAAACAAAATAATCGAGCAAACACTCCTCGCCCTTAAAAGTAGGAGTAAATGACTGGGAGCATGATATCATGACAACACTACCCCTCTATAAACAAGGAGAAGGTGGTCTTGGGACTGGTATTGTCAGGAACACACATATATTATAATGAACCCCTGTATCATTCCGAATGAAAATATACTACAATGATTTAATAGAATTGATTAAATCAGGTTATGTTTTAAATAGAACAGTAGGGATTAATGCCTGGGAGCATGATATCAGGGCAATACAAGTTGATGTATGCGCCTCTAGTGTACAAAAGAATCGAATGTTTACCTACACAATTAAATAAGCGTACACCGAAATAAAAATAAACATGAGATCATTATCGGAAGAATGTGTTTGCAGTTACCCAAATACATACATGGAAGGTTTCATGTAATTATCTCCCTTAAAACAAGAAGTTTAAGTATGCTTTAAAAACGCGATCGTGTTCGAATACAATGTTTTTAGTTAATTGTATTAATACTTTTAGTTAATGTTTGAAATACACTGTTTAGGGGACTAGGTTGTGAGGAAAGATTTTGGTTAAACAACAGTTTTATAGAAACATTTAAAAGCAATAGTTTTAAGAAACATTCAAATGTGTGAGACAGCGAGAGAAATGTGTTATGATAAACAAACAAAATAAAGAGTACAAAAGCATAAGTTCAGAAAAGAGATATTTATATATGATTAAACATCGAAGTTTACATTGATAGAAAAACAAACTAATTGTTAAATGTATTGAGTGTCTTGCAGAACACGGGTGATTCATTAGTTGAGATATCGAGGAAGCCTGACACGATAATTTAAGGGCTGTGAATTATCCAAAATCGTAAGAAAATCTTGCTCACTCAATTACACAAATACCATTTCATTGACCATTATTAAATAAAATCAATATTCATTTGTTGTCATAAGTATTCAGTTCAGTGAAAAAATTATGCAGCATTAAAGTGGTTAAGTTTATAAATGGGTTTCCAATCAGCAGACGACATTGTGCGTGGATCGTCTTTAGTCTTCGGATGCGTGAGACAGTGAAAGAGTTAATGCATTGTGTATGTGTGTGCGTTTGTGTAAGTGTGGCTATGTGTGCGTGAGTTTAGAAAAAGAATTTCAGCTTTCACAAGACCCGGCATCGGGGGAAATAGGGGCTGAAGAAATGTCGATGTTAGCTTTGTCGGTTAAACATTCTTGTTGAAGGAAATATTTGGATTTATATGCATTTCGGCTGGATTGAAACGGAAACTTTAATAAATTCAGAGAAATACATCTTATTGGCTTACAATCTTTTTATTTGGTTTTATTAATTCAAGCGAATGTGGGCGTCGACTCGATGCGCAGAGACGGGAATACTCATTTCAATGTTTGCCAACGAAGGGCAAACTTCGTCTGTACAAATATTACGATTAAGGCGAATATTATGAATGCATGTGTACATCTGAAAAAAAAACAGTTATTACTGTATATTTCCGAATATTAATTAAGTAGAACTTGTTTAAACAACGTTATTATGTAAATTACAAAAATACGCATTTAGTTTGGGTCACTTTACGTAGACTATATATACGACCTGCCATAATAATATATCAGTTATATTTCCCTGACGGATAAGCAGACATCCAAGCCGAAATACAGATAAAGGGTTATTTATTTATTTATTTATAATTTAATCGAAAATAAGTGGTTAAAATTACCCTAATGTATATCTTACGTTTATAAAAATTCTCAGTAACAGACGGACATAAATCCTGACATTGTGACATATAATGTGCTCCTTTTATTATAAGTAGACTAACGAAAATAGCCTCCCAACAGTCGTCTATTTTTGCTAGGCTGCCGCGTCAGAAATGAACGGTAACCTGTAAACCGATGGAGTCCCAGTCATATTTCTTGGGTGGTTAGACATTGAGTTTCTTTGCTTCGGACCAAGAATATTATTAGTTAAAAAAAAGAAGAATTGTCGAACCCACCAACCAGAATTTTTTGTTTCCGTCCTCCACCCAAAGAATTTTTTTTTGTTTAAAAAAAAACATCCCCTCCCAATGTGTGTACCCTCTCCCCTCGATAATGAAGAAAAGGTGAAGACTAGATAGGTTGTCAATTAGGCATAAAAAAACAACGGAAATAAATCAGTGACCTTTGAACAAGCCCAGTTTTGTGAGGTCGACGAGTTCACTTTGGAGTATGACGTCGTAAAATAAATGACTCGGTAACCTTTAAAAGAATTAAGTGCACAAGGTCACAAGAAGAAGGCAACCGAAGTGCAAAGTCAAAAATTAAAACGGCGGTTTTAAACGAAAGAAAAAAAGGAGCGCTTATGTAAATGTGCTCGACCTAGCCAGGATAAGCACACATAACGTATCATATATATATATATATATATATATATATATATGAAGAAGAATGGAAAAGAATTAGAGAAGCAAAAGCCAAATCAAGATTCAATTCAATTGCTCAGAGCAAGGTATATTCCGCAATAAAGGCAATTTATTCAAGTTAAATTTTCCTTAAGCCAGGCTTTTCAAAGATCAAAATCTTATCATCAGAGGAAGTCGCTGGGATAGATAAGTTGGCAAAGGCCAAGATTTAATATTTGAAAAAATAAAATAAAAGTTGTAGGGGGAAGAAACACAGGGCAAATATCTTCTTCATTCTACCTGCTCTATCCTGGATATTGAGCTGTATACTCTTCACAATAGGTTTTACTTTTCCTAAAAGTTCGCTTTTAGTACACCACTTTATATATATATATATATATATGTATATATGCATGCATACAATTATGTATGTAAATATATATAAGTATAAATGTGTGCTTATCCTGGCTAGTTTATCTATCTTCTCCCCTCTTATCACCTTCACCCCCTCAGCCTACCGCCTCCCCTATACTTGCTTAGTAGGTGCGAAAAGGAAAAAAAGAAAAAGAAAATAAATAAAAAATAATAACAAATAAATAAAGAAGAATATGTCATCTACTTGTCAAATCATATTTCAATGTCGCGAAAAGTCTTCTCATATAGTCTAATCAGATCATATTTTCCTTGTCCTATGGGTGTGTGCCTTCAAATTAAAATGGTTTCCAAATCTTCCCTTGTCTGAAGACGTTCGTTAATACAAAGGAAACCGCTCAAATCTCTTGTTTTTGTTTTTCTCCTGACTTTTAACCTGTGTCCCGTTTGTCTATTTTCACACACACACACATACATACACACACATACACACACACACATACATACATATATATATATATATATATATATATATATATATATATATATATATATATATATATATATATAAATGTTTGTGTGGGTATGTGTGTGTGTGTAATATGCACCTAGGGGTATGCTCATATGCCCTGTGTGGAAGGAGCTGCCTATAATTATTTCAGGCAAATCAACTTGATTCATGTGTGATTTTTTAATATGTTTTTTTTTCATCCTGAGACGAAACTTTTATAGAGACAGAAGTTATCGACTTTCCTTTTCATAGAAGGAGTTATATTAAATTAGATGCGTGACTATGTTTCTATATTGCTATGTACAGGATAATTCGTTAAACTTGAGCGGATCATAATAGAGACTTGGCTACATTAATATTTGGTAAACTATAAACTTCACGAGTGCACGTCTATAAATTCTGGTGTATATGTATATACACACACACACACACACACATATATCTATCTATATATATATATATATATATATATATATATACACATATATATATATATATATATATATATATATATATATATATATATTACTTAAGGAAAGAGACAAAATGTCTTCAAAAACCATGTGTCGGATGCAAAAGTTGATATTCGGGAAACTTATTTCACCCGTCGTTTGGCGGGTATTATCTAGTTTGATATATACTTATGTTGCCATATATGGTTGCGGAATTTAAAACAATAAAGCAAACTATGATATTTGAATTGAGTAAACTAATAAATTAATTTTTGCAGACAAATTAATCATTTTTTTCTTCTTTACGTCGCTTGATTTTTTAAATTATTACTGAGTCAAACAGCAATATCATTTCATCATGAGATTTTTGTTTTTGAATAAATGGTTTTCGAGATGATTTACTTCGTTATGATCTCGCAATGTTTTATCTTATAGTTTCAATTCAAATAATTAGCTGAGAACTCATGAGTATACTGGTCTTAATTTGTATTCAAATAAGTAAGGACGGGCACGATTTTTTAAAATATAATATGATATTAAAATGATCCACAAAACTGCAGTAAATAATGTATTATTTAATACCGATATCTCTATTATTTTGAAGTTATGTATGTTTATATGTAGATATATGTATATGTACATGATAGAGCCTTACACTTGTGAAGCGATCATTAATATCATTTGTGAACAAGTTGAAAATATATAGGATATTTCGCTTTATTTAGTTCTCTCTGAAATAGGAGTATGGGGAGTGTAAAACTGTTCTTGAAAATAGATATATCCTCGATTTGTGTGAAATTTTAATAATAATTATTAGATATGAATTAATAAATATTCCTACAAATTTCAGTTTCTTTGGAGTACTTTATAGGGGTTTGTATAATGGCATAATATTGACAAAACCTGATATTAATTATTTCGGATTTACTTGAAATCTAATGCATGGTAATTATACCGCAATTAAGCACGAATTCCTGACAGTTAATTTATTTAAGGATCATTTAAATTTGAGACCTAAGGTTTAGACATATTTAGTATATACTCAGAATTTGTAATGAGAGTGCTAGAGATAAGTTGTAGTAGCATTATATCTTCATTTTATTTTTGTAAAGGTATATGAACCTGGTTAAACACTGTGTTGTGTATTGAATAAATATGCATATGTTTTCTTGGTTGTCGGATACAGAGTCTCCCAAAAGGCATTTACACTGATAAACAAGGTTTGTCTTATCCAAAACTATAATCGAGGAGCAAGAATTATTTTTAACAGTGGTTTTTACTTTATTGTAGGAAATGCTCAGTTTTACTATTTTATCGTAACCAGTTCAATCAGAACTATACAATAGATGAACAAGTTCTAAGAAATATTATTAATGAAAACGTATTCCCTACTGACCCTCCTGAAATAGTAACACTGATTATTTTCTACAATAAAGTAAACACCACTAACCTTATTATCACAACCAAGAAAAAACACATATACAGATGTTTGACTACCATAAATTTGTCGAGGATATTAACGATGCATTTGTTTGATACTAGCGCCATGGCCCAACACTTAACTAACAACCACTACTGCCCTCGATCGGAATTTACAAAACTCTTAGTAGAAAATACCAAAATCTTAGAATGTAGTACTGACAAAAAAAAACTCCATATATTAGAAGCCCAATATATAAAAACAAAAAAAAAACAAATTAATATCATTGACTTTAATATAAGTAATAATATTGAAAAATGTTTATAGCTCCAATATAGGTTCGTACTTAGTACATAATTCCCGCTAAAACCTTCTATAAATACTAACACATGGTATATACCTGGTTAATCTCATTCCCCAGAAGATGGATCAAGATGGGTCCGAAAGTACTTGGGAGACAAATACAAATAATGGCAAATTCAGATCTTAATAAAGATCCTAATTCGGACTATTGAAAGTATCTACTAAAGGATATCTAGATATGAGTTGTCTCTTATATTCAACAACATACATATATATATATATATATATATATATATATATATATATATATGTATATATACACACACATATATGTATATATAATTATACACATAATATATATAATATACATATAATATTGATGTATAATACATATATATATATATATATAATATATATATATATATATATATATATATATATATATATATATATATATATATATATATATTTGACTACTTTATTCGGCATTCAAAAACCTATAGATGAGTGATATGCTGTAAAAGAAAGCAAAGGAAACAAAACCTTCTAATATATTACTATTCTATGACCTTTTGCGGTGTGCGTGTCATTTCGATGAGATTTTTTTTATTAAAGTGCTATTATTCCCCGAAAGTATTACATTTTTTTATCATTTGATAGTTTTTGCGCATTGGTTCTGTTTTGTTTGTTTTCAAATACGATTTTGATTCCTTAGGTTGGATTTAAATTACATTTTCGAAGATAACTCCGGTATTAATACATTGCTTGTGAAACTAAGGTTATAAACATTTAATTAGATTAGATAGTTCAATATATTCACTTCATCTCAAAATATAAGTGTTATAGTTGATGATATAAGGTTATCGTCATCATAACTATATATGTGTATGTTGTTTATGTGGAACGACATCGATTTGCCTTTTTGATTCCAACTGATATTACGTAAGATATCACATCACTTTTTGTGATATTCAGTTTATTTTCATTTGATTATTTATTAGAATTCAATGATTCTTGTCACAAGTCGTAAATTGTTATTTATGCGTTGTTGCTGCCGTTGTCTTAATAAGTTGTATTTTGTAAAAGATTTAAATAAAATTAAATATTAATTTCTTGTAAAACCATGGCTTCTTGTTTTGTATAATTTCGATATCAGCTTCGTGTATTAATGTTATGGGGACATATTTGTGGCGATCTTGCTTATTATTGTGTCATTCATCTGTTTCTTTGTAGCAGCGTGCGTTAGCGAATCGTTCCCAATTGGCCTGTGTTGCTCTTCTCAACGTAAAACGATCTTGATGTTGATTTGAAAATTATCATGTTATTATCATTCTTAAAACACATTTCAATGAGTATTATATTAATTTTAAAATAAATGTATGGACATATATAGAGAAATATTTATGTATTTATTTATCGTGTGACAGAGATAGTGATATAGATAGATAGACATGCATATTCACATAAGTAAATACATCGAAGCTTATAATCTATCTATAGTATATATATATATATATATATATATATATATATATATATATATATATATATATATATATATATATATATATATATATATATATATATATATATATATATATATATATATATATGAGGATAACCACACGGTATCTAATAACATGAAATAGCTTTTTGAACGTTCTACATTTTTTCAATTTTATTAAAACCGTGATAAAAAGATGTGTTAAAAAGACTAATGAAAAAAATAATACATAAATACATTATACAGATAAACGAACGCCTTTATGAAAATGTGTACATTTGAAAATGTATTGAATAAGTGCATAACATAAGAAAAAGAGAAACACACAACATAATATTTATGGCACGTGGTTAACGTTTTGAAAAAAAGAAGGAAGTTTGCAGCACGCGCGATAGAGTTCTTTAAATTAGCAAGGGGAGGGCAAACAAAAGTGGGAAAAGTTTTAAAAAATGATTATAAATAGTAATAATCAATAGTTATTTAACCTGAATCGTATTGTGTAATGCAGTATTGAGATATAATGCATTGTGTCAGTGCAGTTTTTGCCAGGTGTTTGCTTAACGAATTACATCCGCGTCTACGGTGTACGTTATATTGTGATGAGAGAATTCACTTGCGCTATGGGAGATAGTATTTATTCTTGAGGAAAGTGCAGTTTTTAAAGTGAACATTGTAAGTCAACGTGTTTCTGTGTATAACTAGTGCGTTAGTAGGATGTGCGTGTTTGAGGTCGTTCGTGTGTTCGTAAATGCGGGATTCTATATATTTGTCCGCTTCACCAATATAAAACATCGGACAGGCGACACATTTTATTTTTAAATGCTGGCTAGGGAAAAAGGTGTCTTTAAAGGGTATTTGGGGACAGAGATTAAGGTTGACTAAATACTTATTTGTTTTAAAGATTGATGTTACTATTTTCATGTCAGATTTGAATTGCTTTTGTGAATAAATGAATATGAGCTTATTGGGGAAAACTATGTAAGACTAGCAGAGGTACCCAGCCTGTCTGCCCCCCCCCCCCGTAGGAACCACGGTAACAATCTCTCTTTACGGTCGGCTGGGGCAACAGCTGTCTCTTTCCCTGTGACCCCCTCATCCCGATCGCTCCCCTCTCTCTCGCCACACTTTCTTACTGCTTGCCACTTTACCCCTTCCCCTGACCCCCTTTCCCGGCCTTCACTCCCGCCCCTGTTCCCCTCAATGTTGCCCGCTCCCTAGCCCGCATATGCACCCTCTCTACGTCTTACTTTGCCCGCCGTATCGCTTAATCCTAAGCACACGATACCCCTTTTTGCGGGTAAAAGTTTGTCTCTATCCCCTCTTCCTGATGCCCGGGGCAAAAACAAGTACTTTCTTCAAGGTCATCCATCTGATCCCCTTGGCAAAAGTTTGTTTTCCCTGATTGACACCCTCTCGCTCGCTCTACGCTCTCCCAGTTGCCCGGGTCGACCGTCGTCGCCCTGGGTTCTCCCCCCCCCCCGCCCCCGTAGGCAAAAGTGTACTCATCTATTTTTTCCCCGGGCAAAAACTGTGTCATCCCATACTCTAAGCCGCCCATCCCCATTTTCCGCGCCTGATGATTCGCCCCCTCCTTCCGCAGGAAAAAGTGTGTATCCCCGCCTTTCGCTCTCCCTTCTCCCTCTTTCCCGACGCAAAAGTAAGTACTAACTGTCTTCCCTGGTCCTTCCTCCTTTGATGTATATTTAGGTCACGGTTATAAAAAATCCGGTTGTTGTTGGGGATAGAACCATCCACCATGAGGTCGTTGCACTACGTCATTATCTAAGTGGGCAAACGGAGAGTGAATCAAAGCTTATGGAAAATATGCCAGGTAAGCGGTTTTAAATCGGAGCTCGGCGTGCATGCGTAGAACGTGAATATGTGAAGGAAGAAGATACAATTGTGTCCCTCGCCCCTGTGAAATTCCGTGTCGGTTTTGCACGAATAAATGGACTTATTTCACAATGTTTCGATATATAGGTCCGAAAGGTTGAGGATTCAGTTAATCTCAATATCATCGTTTTCAGTCGAGTATATCAGGGGCCTTTTCAGAACATACACACATACACACAAAACAAACACCAGAACAAACAGACGTGTTCACTTCATATAATAGACTAGCAAATAAATGCTCACTGTCGGTCGCACATTTGCTTGGCTACCGCGTTACCTGGTGTACAGCTGTTTCAAAAGAAGTAAAGCCACACGTAGTCGTTTTAAAAAGTAGAACCAACTCACCCACCCTTAAAAACAATTCATCGAATGTATCTCCCATCGCAAAAAAAATACAGCCCTAAAAAGGTGGAACGCCCGGGAAATGTTTCATCATTTGATGTTAAAGTTATACGCAGAACTGATTCCCCGTTTTGCATTCTAAAAGAATTATTTTTTCTTTCAATTTTTAAATGTAATGTTCGTTTAACCACCCGAACTTAGGATTAGTAGTAGAAATGGTGAGTGTGTGATCATGATGTAATCTTTAAAAGGAAGCAGTATTTACAAAGTACCAGAAAATGTTTAAAAATTACATCAACAAATTTTGCTAAGAAAAATAAATTGCCGACCAAGAGTTATTGTAATCGAAAAAAAAATAATATCTTTTCATTAATTTATTTTTACGTGTTTGAATTATTTTCGTGGCCTTTTGTCCGGTAGGATTTTGTCCGGGTGTCTTACGATCGCTGGGCTTTTGTCCGCTGGGCTGTTATCCGCACACCCTTTAAACACCACCAGTTTTTTTCAAATTTTAAAGCATTCCATTTATCACGACAGCGATAATCCTCATTCAAGACAGCGGCTGCCAGAAAACGACCAATAGATTAACACATTTTAATGAGTGCATTTATTTAATAAAATATAGTTTCTGAAACAAAAACATTGTAATAAAGTTCATCTTATATATAAAGTAAAGACGTTTTTTCCCCTGTACCTTCGCGTCGAATAGGAAAATAAACTCGAACTCAATACGCTACTACAATCGCTACAACATCAAGCTTATTCGCTCGAGCGTGTTCTTAGCAAACTCTACAGTCTTACATCCACCACGGGCAAATTGTTACTTTCGTTCCTCACTCAGTCACTCTCCCCAAAACAGACACCATACAGGTAGTAGCAAGGACATTTCTCTCTAACATTTTACTCCTCTCACGCTACCAGTCTACACCGGGTACAACTACACAACGGATACTTTACACCTTATTATTTATGTTAGGTCCGTCTTCAAATTACAACACAGTAGCATACGTTGCACAAAAAAAATAACAGACGCTCCCTTCATTACATGTGCCTACGTCACTTCCGTTAAATACTATTACGCAATCTCATACTCTCAGCCTCGAACAGCGTATACAGTTCACGAAACGCCTGCCACATTCACTACGCTTAAACAATTATGCCGATTTCCCTTACCGCCCTAGAGACTACTTCAGGTAATACGCCGTTCCTGTTCTGCTATTTACCATACATCTACCATAAACAACATTACGTTTTACTTACTTAAAAAAAAAACTTCTACACAATTTGAACCAACGGAATAGGTTAAGAAAAAAACAAACTGTTACAGATTAACCGATTAACATTCCCTAATTCTTACTTCACACCGATTTTCCCCATTCTTTTAATAGCTATTCATTTACATTATATTTTAACATTTAAAAAATAACTGTTCACTATTCTGAGAAATTTGTAATTCCTACAATAAATAAATAAATATTACTTTTATAAATTATTATTAAATAAAATACAATAACAATTGCTTTTTTGGGATAACTTCCCTCACCGTTAAATACTTAGAGAAAATAAACAAAACATAAACAAACCGTTTACATACATTTATTCTTTACGTTTTTCACATTAGTTTACATAAACGACACCAATTAAATAAAAACAAATACATTACATTTCATCTCTAAAAAATAATATAAAAAAATTACGTTTTCCTTACTAAAACAAAATAAATACAGTTACTTCTACAGATTTTTACCCACCGTAATACTTTACAAAAAAAAACCAACGGATTACGTTAAGAAAAAAAACACGGTTACAGAATAGCCGAATTAGATTCCCTAATTCTTGCTTCGCACGGATTCTTCCCATTCTTTTAAATCCTATTCATTTAAATGATTACAGTTCATTTCCAAAAATAACTCTTGACTACTTTGAGAAACTTTTAATTCGTACAATAAAAAAAAACAAATATTATTTTTATAAATTATTACTAACTAAAATACAATAACAATTGCTTCTTTGGGAAAACTTCCCTAACCGTTAAATCCTTTGATAAAATAAACAAAACATAAACAAACCGAAAAGATACATTTTTCCTTTACGTTTTTCTAATTATTACACTTAAAGGACAGCGATTACATAATAACAAACATGACATATTTCAACTATAAAAAATAAGATAAAACAATTATTTTTACTTACTAATAGAAACACAAAAAACTTTACCACTACACAATCTGACCCAACGTAATACGTTCGGAAAAAAGGTTATAGATTAGCCAAATGACATTACCTACTTCTTCCTTCGCACGTATTTTTCCCATTCTTTTAATGGCTATTCATTTAAATGATAACTTTTTATTTTCAAAATAACTGTTCACTATTTTGATACAGTTTATTTCATACAATAAAAATAAATATTATTATTTTTATAAATTATTAATAAATAAATTACACGAACAATTGCTTCCTTGTGAAAAGTTCCCTCAACGTTAAATACTTTGAGAAAATTACCAAAACAGATTAGATACATTTTTTTTAAATCCAATGTTGGGGAAGGGGGGAATTGAAATCTCAGCGATTCATTAAAAAGGCCTACAGAGCCCCATTAAAATCACCCCACTGCACATTATCTTTGTATAGACATTCCATTTTCTTTGGCTGAAAAGACAAATGGAAAATGAGCACCACTGAAACACACACATAATTAATGTAACCTGCAGAGCATTACAAATTGTATTCGGATGGTCGGGGAAAAATAAAATGACGATTATATTATTATTTTCAATAAGGAAGACTATTCGCTATTTTTTTAATTGACTGCGATTGAGTGACATGAGTCAAATGCCTAGCAGTGGAGTGTGGCGGGATTGATAGGTTGATGTGGTGGATCTGTTTTGAAAAGTAACAAAATATAAATAAACCGAAAAGAAAAATATTGTATCCGAGAGAGGGGGCATAAAACACCGAATTGTACAATATATTTAAATCGACAGAAGACTCAGGAATGTGCGGAAAATCTATCAACGTTACTTCTACTATTTCGTAAAGTAACACAAATAAAACTAAACCGAAATTTAAAAAAACATGTCTTGGGAGGGGGGGGAAATTGCCTATTATATGATTATTTATAATAATAAAGACTATTCTCTATTTTTAAATGACTGCGATTGAATCACATGAGCCAAATGCCTGGTGGCGGACAATGGTGGCCGTGAAAATGGCTGCCCGTTTTATGTTACGATTCACATTCTGGCGAGCAAATGTATGGGCCGATTAGATATAACTCTTTTTCAACCACTAAATTAGATATTGTTCTTGCATTGCAAAGCATGCTTCACAGAGAAAATGTATATATCCAACAATTTCAGATGGCGATGGATCATAATGGAGGTGCAACAAACATTGAGATCCTCTGACATAGATTCAGTTATCAGTGTGGAAATTCCGGATCCAGTGGAATCTTTTACATGATATCATTAGGCACCATATGATTCATGGACCATGTGGAAACATAAACATGTTAACTCTGTCTCAAAGATGGACACTGCAGTAAGAGATATCCCAGACACTTCTTGAGTGAAACTCAATCGGGTACAAATGGCTACCCACAATATCGACAACTATCTCCTTTAGCTGGAGGTTTTGAGACGACAGTTACCCTACCTGGCAACATAACAGTTCCTGTAGACAACCGATGCATTGAACCACATAATAAACTGCTTTGTAAGATTTTTGATTCACATATCAATGTTGAATATTGCAACAGCGTGAAATCAATAAAATACATTTGTAAATATGTAAATAAAGGTAGTGATCAAGATACCTTCACAATTGAAAGTAATGCTCATGATGAAGTTAAGAGTACGAAACGGAACGTTACATATCAACCAATGAAACCATTTAAAGAATACTTAACTTTCAGATACATGTATATCATCCCCCAGTTATTCACCTATCAGTTCATCTAGAAAATGGACAGCGGATATACTTTACTGAAAGTACTGCGGCAGATAGAGTTGCAAATCCAACTTCAACCACTCTAACAGCTTTCTTCAAATTGTGTCAAACAGATTTTTTTTCATGTACACTTTTGTACTCAGAAGTTCCATTTAATTATACCTGGGACACAAAAACTAAGGTCTTCAAGTAACGATTACAGGGTAAGCCAGTTCCAGGCTATCCGTGCGTTAAAAAAAACAGAAGTTTCGGGCAGGGTATGCACCGTGCATCCAAATCAATTCCACTGCTTCTGTTTGAGACTGCTTCTACACAATGTTAGAGGTACACAGAGCTTTAATGACCTAAAAACGATCAATGGTCAAGTTATGACTACATTCAGGGATGCATGTAGTGAACATGGACTACTTGAAGAAGCTTTTACTGAAGATTTCCTTCTTAGGAAATGCAATCAACAGCCTGAAGTTGATATAACACTTTCAGAGGACATCTTCAACATGGCTTTAGTACATATAGAAGCTATGACTTATAGGATGAATGGTAAAACACTGACAAAATTGGGTCTTACCTCACCTAATCGATCTAAATCGAACTAAATAATGAGCAAATTCATATTTTCCGTACTATAGTTAATACTGTAGAAGATCAGCAAGGTGGCCTGATATTCCTTGATGCACCCAGAGGTACAGGAAAGAGATTTGTTACCAAGTTAATTCTTGCTAAAGTTAGGTCAGAAGGCAAAATAGCTGTGGCAGTCACATTATCTGCCATTGCAACCACTCTTCTTCCTGGTGGTATAACAGCTCACTCAACATTTAAGTTGCCATTATCCTTAACAATAGATGCTGATACAATTTGTCAAATAGAAAGAGGATCAGATCCAGCTAAAGTTTTACAGAATTGTTCCTTGATCGTATGGGATGAATGTACAATGGCACATAAACAAGCGTTCGATGCTCTAGATAAAACATTGCGTGATCTCAAGAAACGTGATGTTGTTATGGGTGGCATAACACTTTTATTATCAGGTGACTTCCGACAAACGCTTCCTATTGTTCCACGTGGAAGTCCCGCTGACGAGCTTAATGCTTGCATTAAATTGTCATATTTGTGGAAGTACATTAAGACTGTAACGTTATTTACAAACATGCGTGTACATCTCAATAGTGACCCAATGGCTGGTGAGTTTGCCTCCCTACTCCTAAAAATAGGTGATGGCAAGCTTGCAACAACCAACAATGGCAAGATTGTTATTACTCCAGGTATTGGCTCAATTGTTTCATCACTCACAGAACTTAGTAGCAAAGTTTATCCAAATATAGCCGAAAACTATGTGCATCCTGAATGGCAAACGGAGAGAGCAATTCTGGCTACTGAAAATGGCATGGTACATGTCATCAATCAGCAACTGCTTGATGAAATTCCAGGTGATAAACAAACTTTCACTTCTGTGGATTCTACTCTCGATGACGACCAGGCTGTACAATACCCTACAGAATTTTAAAATTCATTAGAATTGCTTGGTATGCCAACACACAAATTAAAGCTGAAAGCTGGATGCCCAATTATGTTACTCCGGAATCTTGATGTTCCAAGGCTATGTAATGGAACGAGACTGTGTGTTAAACGCATGAAACCTCATGTGATAGAAGCTGTAATACTAACTAGTGTGGCAAGGAGCAAACTGACATTCCTTCCCAGAATACCCATTATTCCGTCGGATTCTGCAATAGAATTTAAAAGGCTTCAGTTCCCAGTTAAATTGTGTTTTGCCATGACAATTAACAAGTTCCAAGGACAATCATTGGCAGTTGTTGGTCTAAACTTGACTTCACCTTGCTTTAGCCATGGGCAGTTTTATGTACCATGTTCAAGGGTAGGCTCTCCACAATGTCTATACATATTGTCACCAGAAGGTAAAACATCAATCCTATTTTAATTACTTAAATTACTTCCAGTGAAATGATTTATTTTCTGAATCTATTTATTTAACTTAAAAATTAAAATCAGGCTGTTATATTTCCCCGGGCAACGCCGGGACACGGGTCCTGCTAGTGTTCAATAAAGTAACAGTTTTGCCAAAACATTGTCATAAACTATAGCGAATATTTGATAATTTAAAATGTGTGTGTTTTTTTAAATTTAAAATGTTCAGTGACTTTTAACATTGCGATTGCGTAAGTGGGTATGTCTATTGAATGTATGCTGCTGTCTTAAATGTAGATTATCGCCGCTGTCTTGAATGTAACTCTTCTAAATCCAGATAGAAAACAAATAAATTTAGCTGTTTACCCATGCAGAAGTGCCCATTTGTGGGGGTACATAAGGTGCAGGTCTCCAATAATACCTAAGTATTATAAATAAATATGGAAATTTGACAGCATCGGTGTACACGCGTTCTGATATTAAATTTACATCTTATTCGCTTAATTCTTATTTCAGTCCCGTAAATTATTACGAGTGAAATATGTTCAAACAACTTATTTTTACTGTCACTGTTTTAGTAAATAAAAAAATAAAAACAGTAAGTTACCATATTTGGCGTTTTCGCTAGGAACTAAGTGTAGTATTTGTTGTGTGTTTTGATACACCATCCTTCATATGTTTTAATCTGAAATGTGTAGATAGATAACAAAAAATAGATTGATATATGGCGAACAGATAGTGAGGTTACTCATTAAATGGTTATTCAAATAATATTGGAATGTTAAACAAACTGCTTCATTTAACTATTATATCCTGTAGGGAATCGAATCATATGAATACTCAATAACAAGAAAAGGCAAGTTTAAAAATATTAATGTTAATGTTTGTGAAGAGTGGAATTCAATGACATTAAACGTTGGAATATTTCTTATTGAAATTAATCGTCGTAAATGGAAAAGGGAATCATTAATCGACAGATAATCGTTCTATCGGATGGAAAATAGGTTTAAGGCATTTCTTCTACTTTAATGGAAACATCCTTGAAATAAACGGACAATTGAGGGAAGCAGCAGAACGAAAAAGGATTACACACATTGAAACATTTTGTTAATTGCTCGCAATGAATAGCTGATAATTGCGCTGTAAAAAAATCCCAGAAATAAACAAGGTTCTAGTCATAATAATGATAATAATATTAATAAAAAAAGAAAAAGGAGAAAGAGAAAAGAAAAAAAGAGTAGAGGTAGACGAAGACAGAGAAGAAAAAAAGACAGCAAAGAAAAGAATAAGAATAAGAAGGAACATAATACGGATGTTGGAAGGATCACAGGAATAATTTAAATAATTATAGCATAGTTATTAAAAATATGTTAGTAGCCACACACGACTCTACTAATAGTACACTTTTACTACTACTACTAATAGTGCTAATCCTACTACCGCTACTACTTATAATAATACTCATAATTATAATAATAAAATAATAATAATAAAATGAATCAAAGAAAAAAAGACGACGAAGAAGGCAGAAAAGAAGAAGAGAACGACGACGACAAAGAAGAAAAAAGAAGACGAAAAATAAGAAATAGAAGTAGAAGAAGAAGAAAATGTCAGGAGAGTAACAAGAATTATTAATATCATTATTAGAACGGCACTGCCCAAATCTGCTTGGCACACTACGTGCTGACCTCAAGCAGGCGGGACTAGGACCACTACGTACAGCGAAACAACTTCATTGCCTACGACAACTTGCGCATGACAAGGCCAGATGGCTTGGGACTAGCATGGAGGACTGATTGCAGCTACGGGATGTCATTAGACTACCGTAGCCGCAAGAACACAGTTTTTGATAATTGCATGGTATTGAAAATATGATAGTACCTAATGGCTAACCAAGTTTTAACCAGGGGTTCAAGCTAGCAGTGGGCTGTAAAACTTAATTAGAAATATGCAAGGGCTTACAACTACTACAGCTACTACTACTGCTACTACGACTACTACTACTACCCCCTCAGTTCTACTACTATTTTTAGCCATACTACTATCACTACTACTACTATTACTACTACTACTAATACAAATACAAATCATAATGATGGAAATTAGAATATGGGGGAGATAGTAGGAATTAATATTAGAATTCTTACATTGTTATTAAATCTACGTTATTACCTATTGTGCTAAGCGAATTTACACTCGATAACTTTGGGGGGGGGTATCAATATTTCTTATTAGGACAAAAATTGTATTGAGATAAAATACGAGCATATGAAGGAGAAATGTACGTGTGTTATTATTATAATCATGATTATTACATGCAAATATATGCTCTCTCCGGTCGAATATGTGTGCTAGATGTTTTAAGTTACATATTATATGCATTACATTTTAAACTAAGTAAAATGTAACCGCAGGCGAGTTGTGCGAAAACAAAACTATCTTCGATAACTAGAGGAAATGTGTAAACTGGAAGTTATTTCATTGTTTCAAAAGGTGTACCTAAAGTAAAATCCCCAATCACAAAAATAAAATACAGTGAACACAATTCTAAAATCAGTTATTTAATTGCTCAGTAAAATATGTTTTTTTTACAATAACAAAAATAGAAAATAATTCCATCTTTTATTTTAATAAACCAAAGACGGAATAATAAACACATAAGTTTACATAATTGTTAAATCAATTATTTTTTAAAATTAAACAATTTTCAATGACTACGACCACGTAACGCACGTGTACGTAATAATACTGTAACATTGACACCAACTGTCAACAATACGATTATTTGCATTCTTATTACTACACCAACAAAAAGTACCACCACGATGATCGACTATGCATACTACTATAATAACATCAACAACAACTACTACCAGTAACGTGTTGACTATTCATACTGATATTACTACTTCCACCATCACCATGATTACTACTACTACTACTACTACTACTACTACTACCACTACTACTACTACTATTACTACTACTACTACAATAATAATAATAATAATAATAATAATACTAATACTACTACTTCTACTTGATTCAAAAATGTTTGATTTAAAGCATAATTTATAATGAGATTAAAAAAATAAGTTAGTTACGTAACTCAATTATATAGATAGTACAATGCATTTTATTGCTTCTGCTATTAACAACACAACAATTCATATTATTATTACTAATTCAACAACAACTACTACCACGATAAACGACTATCCGTACTGCTATAATAACATCATTAACAAAAACTACTACCAGCAACGTGTTGACTATTCGTACTGATATTACAGCTACAACCATAGCCACGACTACTACTAGTACTACTTGATTCAATGCATTCGTGCTTTAACACACCATTTACAATAAAGGTTTAAAAAACAAAGCCAAAATGTTTTAATAAATAATCAAAGTAAATACGCATGTTTAAGCAACTCTTACCATACATCTCAGAGAATGTGTCGTTTTAATGTTATTGATCAAATATTCTCTTCCCATTATTTCTCACTCTCGCTCTTTCTCTTTCTCTCTCTCTCTCTCTCTCTCTCTCTTATTAGCTCTCTTATTCTCTTTCTTGGCCTTTTGGCTAAGATCAAAGTGTAGTATCTGTTCCGATGGATACTGCATCCCATAGACTGGTATTGTCTTGGTCCTCGGGCTTGATTTACGCCTGTCTATAGGTCTGTCTTGTGCAGTTCTAGGAGGTCCACCCTCCCAGGCTTCGCCTTCCCTCTTTGGGGAGGAGTAAGTTTATTTCTTACTTACAATTTTTAATGGGCAGAGTGCTCATCTCTCGGGCGCTGGCTTTCAAACCCCACTTTCCCGACCCGACCTTGGGTCACATCTTACTTGTGGGAGTAAGATAACAACTGGCCTTGTGCCTAACTCCTGGAGAGGAGTAAATCAATACTCTATATCTCTTTCTTGAAATAGGTATTTCTGTGCGTTCGAATAATCAGAGCGCGGTTAACTAAATGTTAGAATGACCGCTGATTGTTCTATAATATTCCATTACAATCTAATTCAATTACGTAACTCAATTATATACATTAAAACATAAACAATGTATGTACTTAATTATATTGATAATTGATATTTAGATTATTATTATCGGTGAAAATATTTAAAATACATCTGGAAATCTGAAAACACACACAATCTTGAGTGTATATTTCCGAATGTTAATTTATTAAAAGCTTTAAAACATATTATTTATGTACATTTGAAAGACGCATGATGTTGTGGGAAGCTTTGTAATAAGTATTTATAAGAACTAATAATTATATATAAAAAGAGAGCGATCAAATGTAATAATCTAGTTTCGGCTTCAGACAGACGACATACACATAATCGCCATTATTAAGAGATGTGTACTGACTAGTAGTTCTCACATAAGCCACTGTCAGTGAGTTATAACAGATAATAACCTTTGAGGTTACCTGGAGTCATAGTGAAAACAAGCCTCCCTATATGTTGCTGTTGTTGCTGCTGTTCTTCTTCTTCCTCTTCTTCCTCTTCTTCTTCTTCTTCTTTTTATTCTTATTATCAGTATCATTATTATTATTGTTGATATAATTACAATTAGTTTCTAAACAAGTAATAGTCAGTGTTCGATCACTGGCAAAACCAGGTTATGTTTCTTGGTGTCCAAGAAGGAAGTCACCTAATATGACTAACACTCTCCGTTTTGCTATTCTCTACCATTGCGTTCTCAACTGTAAGGATCGATTGATTTGTTTGTAATTTATATAACAATAATCCTCCTAAGGATTCAAATACCATTAATGACGTTCAAGTCAAAGCTTTCGACTGGTCCATGGCAACAGCCTATGTGTGTGGATTGGCACATTCATTTTATGTCTTTATATTTAAGATGTTTGCACGAGTGATGCACGTTGTAATGCGTCACTCCTCTCTTTAATTCAAAATCATTTAAGTGTGTCTACAGGGTTCTTGCGCTGTTCTTAATGGTCGTACACTTATTAAGATGCCTGCAATTTTATTGATGTTCCATATTCTCCTCGGTCCTAATGCAAGCTCTATCTGATTGTTTCTTATTTCTGCCTCCTATATATTTACGTTATGAACAACGAGGATACGAAATCTTCTACATAAAGATATTGAGACTATTCACATATTATATTGTAACTGCGTGTTTGGTATTGCAACACCGGCCTAGACTTTAGGACATATAAAGAAACATGCAATACTATAGGCTCTGTAGTATTTGCATTATTTGGACTATTATTTTCGTCTGGTTTGTTATTTTCACCACGTTCGCACGACGTAATCTTCGACTTTCTTCATATGCATATTTTAAAATTTGGCAAAGTTTTAGTGGAATTTGGTAATCTCTATTATAAACTCCGAAATTTATGTGGTAATGCCAGAGCCTTGGGGCGCCCCTGTATGTAATCTTCGTTTAAGGCACCATTTTGAAACTATTGTCATGGTTTCGGCGACACAGATCCCTAGCGTAGAGGCACGTTACGCATGTTGCATCACGATCATGCTATCGTCCTGGCATCGTGAAAAGATGTGTACACCGTTTCGGCGCTATTGCTAGACAACGAAAGTAGCATTCGTGTGTAACCCTTTCTGAGTGCATAGTTTGCACCCACACTGCGAATCACATCCAAATAATTATTTACCAGAATGAAGATTTCGCGTCGCTTAGAATGAATTATCTGCGGTGCTAGAAACTACTCTTGCTTTTTTTCCAGCAACGCAGAATCCTTGAATTCTTCCGCTGAAAATTTAATGCCCCGAATAAAAATTAGATTATTTGCTCTTTTCTTATAAAATATATTTGGTCTTACGATTAATTTAATCTACAATGTCAGAGTGTTATTATTCTGCCAGTGAAACCGCAACCTGTTACGTCACATGCCCAAATGATGTATTAGTTCAAGGTGCTGCTTTACAATAAGTTCTCAATAGCAATCTTCTTGAGGTTGAAGCTTCAATGCTTACTACAGGCGATAATGACTAAGAATTATATTAAAGGAACAGTTCAACTCGCTCATGGTTGATGCATTAAGCGCACGCTACGTTTGCTGAGTACATAAGCAACACAGATACAAATTATGTACAGGTTCCAGAGTTTGATTTAACTGATTCTACAACTTAGACTATAAGCTTCTTCATTTCGAACATATTCGCCTGTAAAAGATCGGAGGTTACATCGGTCGAAACGTGATGAATATAACAAACAATATTAGAATAGTTGTCCGGACTTACAAAATAATTCCATTTATCAACCGTCATTGTGAAAATTGCAAAACCTTATGTCTACTATTAATGGTAAGTGAAGCTGTTTGAAGCGAACCATCAATAGACATTTTTATGTGTCAGTATAACGTTTATTTCTTACAAATCTTCATAGAATATTTCTGGAGAATTTACGATCTTCAACTGACAGTAATTACAAACATTTTTGCGGCGGTGTTTTATAAACGCCATTAACATTTTGGATACCGAAATTCATATGAAACACATTTCCAGCGGAGGAATTAAAAATGACAATCAATAGACCGCAAACCCACAATCATGCAGCATAGATGTTAAACATCGACCTTTCAAAAGAAATACCGAATAATGCTATTTTGATGTAATTCAATTGATTTTAAGCGAATCTTATCGCATAAAAGTTTGATAAAATAATTGACATCTTTGTAGGTAAAAGATTGCGTAGAAAGAATGACTGAAAATATTGAAAACAAACGCAACATTTATAAACATACACATAGGGGAATCCAACAGGAATAAAGCATTAAGGAAATGTTAGCCTCAAGTGTCAGGCGCAAATACACAACATTATTTCGTTCAAAGCGTGTTATGTTAATTCTAACCATAGCATGGTTTGATGAAAACTAACACTCGGTAGCCTCAAAATACTTCGATTTATGTTAGCGTAAAAATATATATTTCTCTCAAAATATAGAAAAATATAGAAAAATATAAATACAAAATAAATACGGCCGCAAGTGTAGTAATTTACACCACAAGTTTAGTTGGAATTGAC
Organism: Sepiola atlantica; assembly: GCA_963556195.1. Lineage (NCBI taxonomy): Eukaryota > Metazoa > Mollusca > Cephalopoda > Sepiida > Sepiolidae > Sepiola > Sepiola atlantica. The sequence continues at coordinate 61,961,266 of OY744536.1, forward strand.
AATAATCAAACTATAACGATACAGTATATGACATCAGATACAACACGTGACTTACATCGGTAGCAGTCAGAGAGAATATTAATCAATAGAAAAGAAAATCTCAATGATCATGGCGGCATCAGGGCGTTAATAATACCTTGTAAATCATCGAATAAAAGATATTATTGCATATGTTTCAAATGAATGGTGGACGATGCGAGGCATAGTCATCGACAACGATATTGATAATAGATATCAACTCAGATAAGACCGGCGGTTTCCAGTAAAAGTTACGCCCACTCACAGTGATAATAGTTTAGCAATTATTTCCTTCAAACATGTGGTATTTTGACCCTAGCGTTAGCATTCTTTGATATAAATATATACTATTTAAGACTATTGTACTTATTATGAAATAGTATAGTGTATACTATTTCAGACTAATGTACTATATTTAAATGCTCAATTCAGGGGCATAGTGCAGTGTAGTATATGTTCTGTTGTCATGATAACATCCTCCCAGGCATGTTTTCCTCTTTTGTTGAGAGGTGTGGAGGTAGTGTAATATATGTTCTGTTTTCATGATACCATCCTCCAAGGCATTTCCTCCACCTTTTTTGAGAAGTGTGGATGTAGTGTAGTATTTGTTCTGTTGTCATTATACAATCCCCCCAGGGATTACCTCCTTCTTTTTTTGAGAAGTGTGGAGGTAGTGTAGTATCTGTTCCGTTTTCATGATACCATCCTCCCAGAGATTACCCCCTACTTTTCAGAGAGGTGTGGAGTTAGTGTTGTATCTGTTGTGTTGTAATGCTACCATCCTCTCAGGTATGCACTCCTTCTTATTTGAGAAGTGTGGAGGTAGTGTAGTATCAGTTCTGTTGATTTCACATCATCATTCTTTATATTCATTACGTTCTTAAGACAAGGTGTTTTGTTGTAAATTGAAGTTAAGCTAGGTATATCTCGACTATTAGTAAATGGGTGACCATTTTAGAAGAATAAACTACTAACTCATCCTTCCGGTCCTTCCGAAAGTGCCGTCATTGTGAGAGGATGTTTTCCCATTATCATTCTTTATTTTCATTACGTTGTTAAGACAAGATGTTGTGTTGTAAATTGAAGTTAAGCAAGGCATATTCCAGTCATTAGTAAATGGTAAACCATTTTGGAAGAATAACGAAACTTGTTCTTTGATATGACGTAGCGCCTTCAATAGCATATAAAACATGAGTTCTTTGATATGACTGAGGCGCCTCCTGATTTTTTTTTCTTTTCGTAACTATGTATTTTTTGGGGGGAAAACTAAAAATATTCTTATGTATCGGGAGGGTAAAAAGACATGATTTTTTTAGGGGGGCTGGGTAATTTTTTTTCTTTTTTAACTGAAAATATTAATATGTATGGGGTGGGGTAAAAAAATACAATCTGGAGGGGGCAGGGGGCATTTTTTGTGTTTAAACTATAAATTCTTATGTATTGGGGGAATTTGTTTTGTTTTTCTTTGTTTTTTAACTGAAAATATTCATATGTATGGGGAAGGGTAAAACAAATTGGGGGTAGGGTTAACATTTTTTTGTTTTTGTTTTTCTTTTTAATTAAAAATATTTATATGTATTGGGGAGGATAAAAAATGGGGGGGGGGTCAACAACATTTTTTTTGTTTCCTTAACTAAAAATTGTTTTATTCATGGGAGAGAGTAACAAAAATTGGGGTTGGATCGAAATTGTTTGTTCTTTATTTTTAACTAAAAGTATTCTTGAAGGGAAACAAAGAAAATCAATGTCTAACCACCCTAGAAATATGACTGGAGCTCCATCGGTTAACGGGTGAGCGTTCATTTCTGACGTTACAGCCTAGTAAAAAATGCGACCGGAGGGAGCATTTATTTGCTAGTCTTGATAATAGAGATGATGTGTATGTCTGTCTGCCCGTCTGTTTGAAGCCAACACTCCATCAGAGTAATATTACCATTTACTTAGTTTGCCAGCTTCTATATATAGCACTACAAAAACTGACATTAACATATAAACAAAGTAGAAAGAAATATCAAGACGATACTGCGATTAGAACAGAACATGTGTCAAGAATCTTACTTAAACTAATACTTATCAACTTCCTTATATACTGTTACAAAAAGTCGCTCGGACACTAGACAGGTTTTTTGCCATTTACATAATTTATTCCTTTTAAACTTCAATTAAATTCATATCTACAAATATACACTTATAAATGCTATCATCAAATGTACATATGTGTTCACACTATTTTCCGATAATGTGATATTAACAAAAATTAGTCATACAATTTATTTTTTAAATTCATTAACAAACCAGCGAATTTTTTAAACCATACTTTGAAGGGCACATACTGTTAAAATTGCCACAGCCACCTTTCGGAAGTGACGTCATTTTGAGAAGATTTTTTTCACATTATAATTATTTATTTTTATTACGTTGTTTAGACAGTGTTTTGTCGTAAACAAAAGTTTTGCAAGGTATATCTCAGCCATTAGTAAATAGGTGACCATTTTGGACAAATAAATTGCTGACTCACCATTCCAGTTCTACCGGAAGTGCCGTCATTGTGAGAGGGTTTTTCACATTATACTTCTTTATTTTCATTACGTTGTTAAGACAAGGTGTTTTGTTGTAAATTCAAGTTAAGCAAGATATATCCCGACCATTAGTAAATGCGTGCCCATTTTGGAAGTAGTAATTTCTGACCTATCCTTCCGGAGAGGATGTTTCACATTATTATTCTTTATTTTCATTACGTTGTTAAGACAAGGTGTTTTGTTATAAATTAAAGTTAAGCAAGGCATATTCCAGCCATTACTAAATGGGTGACCATTTTGGAAGAATTAATTGCTGACTCATCCTTCCAGAAGTTACGTCATCGTGAGAGGATTTTTTCAGATTATCATACTTTACCTTCATTACGTTTTTAGACAAGCTGTTTTGTTGTAAATTGAAGTTAAGCAAAAAATATCTCGGTCATTACTAAATGGGTAGTATTTTGGAAGAATAACACAACTGGTTCTTTTATATGACCTTCAATAGCATAATTAAACATGAGTTTTTGATATGACCGAGGCGACTCCTATTTTTTCCTCTTTTTTTCAACTATGTATGGGGGAGGATAAACATTTTTTCTAGGGGTGGGTCAAACTTTTTTTTTTAAACTAAAAATATGTATGAGGGATGGTAAACAAAAATGTTTGGACGTGGGTAAATCTTTTTTTTTTTTTTTTGAACTGAGAATACAACTATGTGTGGAGGAGGGTAAACAAATTGAGGAGGTAAATATTTATTTTTTCTCGTTTTTACGAAAAATATTACGATGTATTGGAAGGGTAAAAAAAGGGTCGGGTTAAACTTTTTTTTTCTTTTAAATAAAAATATTCATATGTATGGAGGAGGATAACACAAATCTGGGGAGTGTAAAAAAAATTATATTTTTAATTTTATTTCTTTGACTAAAATTAGTTCTATGTATGGGGGAGGGTAAAAAAATTGGGGCTGAGCTAATTTTTTTTTGTTACTAAAAATATTCCTATTATGGGGTAGGGTACAAAAATTGGAGTGGGGTCGCCTTTTTTTTTTCTTTATTTTTAACTAAAAATATTATTGGTTGGAAACAAAGGAAATTAATGTCTAACAACCCAAGAAATATATGACTGGGTCTCCATCAGTTTACGGGTGAGCGTTTATTTCTGATGCGGCAGCCTAGCAAAAATATGCGACCAGAGGAGCATATATTTGCCAGTATATATAACGTAGTATACGTCATCAGACAAAACACGTCACTTCACAAATATAAATGAACAAAGTACGCAGTTATAACAAAGTGTTACAACATACTTTCAAGAAATTACATGCACGACAACAATGGATTTAGATAATTGTCAAAAACAAAAAAATGTAAGAGGTTATTTTATTGACAATTAGATAATAAAACATATTCATTAATTGATATGTGTGAAGGCTAATATACCTTGAAAATGCCCTGACAGAAAAAAATAAGAGCTTATAATAGGGACACATTACAATATGAAATAATTAGAATTGGTAGTTAGAAGTAATTTAAATAATAGGTCTATAAAAGTGATTGCAATCATGCCCTCTTCATCTCTTTCTTTCGGTTTCCCTTTTTGTCTCTCTTACCATTTATCCCTTTTTCTGTCGACACAGTGCGACATTTTAGAATTCGATATAACAAAGACTAGATATGCTACGTAAATGTTTATCTGCGTTTTCATCATTGCCTATGAATACGATCCGTTTAAAGGAGGATTACACATAATTGAAAATAGTACAATATATATATATATATATATATATATATATATATATGTATATATATATATATATATATACACCCACATATATATATATATATATATATATATCTTGTATTATTATATAATTATTTTTATTGGTGATTGTAGCGTTCGTTGTTATTTTACTTAGTATTATTTCGATTGTCTCACTTCCTAAGTGAGTAAGGTGCAGAAATTGCATCATGAGGCGCCCTAAACTTCATAGGACGTATTTTTCGTTATTATATATATTTTATTTATTTCATAGGTACATAAAAGTAATCCATGGACACGTGTTTCTGGCTCACAGCCGTCATCAGCATGCCTTACTTAGACAGAGATCGAACCTTCGATATTGATGTCTATAGTCCAGCGTTCTTCCACTGGACCAAAACGCGCTGTCTAGAAATATGTACGATTTTTATAACCTAAATATGTAATGTATTTGTATGTAATTATTATTTATTGGTGATTGTAAGGTTCGTTGTTATTTTGCTTACTATTATTTCGATTGTCTCACTTCCTAAGCGATTAAGATGCAGACAATTGCATTATTAGTCGCTCTAAACTTCATATGACGTATCTTTCGTTAATATATATATATATATATATATATATATATGTGTATATATATATATATATATATATATATATATATATATATGTGTGTGTTTGATATGTAGTGGGTATCATAGTTTTAGAAAAAATGTAGATAACTATACAATAGGGGGTAAGAGTGTGAAATAAATAGTCAACAGGATAAGATAGAGGAGAGGGGAGATTTTGTTGTGGTAAGAGTGATATTATTTTGAGGCTAGAGGAAGTGAGAGAGGGAGGGTTAGATTATTGGCCAGCTGACTATGTCAGGAATGTGTGAGTATAAGTATGAAATAATGTGTAGAAGTGTGATGTTAGCATGACATAAAGAAAATAAAGAAAAAGAAAAATGATTTTTATTTTGAGGAGTGATAAGTAAAATGTGGTTTCGTTCAGGATGGGTTAATTGTCTGAGATTAAATTAAGAGCAAACGGGGTTAAACTATCTTAATATTGGTAAAGATGTGTGGATTGTGTTCATTTGTAATGCTATTATTTGTGGTTAAGTAGTTTTGATTCGTAGTGAGTGATTCATGAGTATGTGAATGAATATATATGTCAGAAGAAGTTAGTACGTAAGTGTACACACTTACGTGCCTGGAGTTGTATATAAGTACACATGTGAACGATGATAATAAGGGTTAGCATTGATCTAGGTTTAGTTTTTGTTTGGACAAGATATTTTGCTTATTAAGGGGGTAGATTGTAGAAACCATTTCGTTATGTTACGGTTTTAGAGGCTGTGATGATTGTTGTTTCAAGTAGTCTTCGCCGAGCTTTGTTATGAATGGGTGTGGGATGTGTGGGTCTGTTCAAACTATGTCAACCCAATATTTCGATGTACTTGCATGCATTTTTTCTTAAATTTTTCATACCTAAGAAGGCTTAGAATAAAGACGAAACGTTGATGAATATATTAAAAAAATACCTCTTGTTTTTGTTTTTTTTTCATTTCCAATTACGTCGGATTACTCTCATCCTTCTTTTCTCATATATATAATTTGCATAATGGGTTTGTAATACGGTCATTTTATTAAATAATTGTTATGTTTTACTACTTAAATTCAATTTTGAGATCAATATAATACACCCTTATGTTACGAAATATGGTTTATTGCCTTAACAAACATTAGCACATTTTACATATGTTTTCATATTTAGAGAGCCCGCTTTGATATTTAACAGGTTGCAAGCAACGTTTCATTTGCAAATAAAAAGTCAAATTAGTTTCTCTATATTTTCCTTTCTATTTTATCATATTTAAATGACCAATAAAGAGGTATCGAAATGACCATAATAGGTAAGAGAGAAAGTTGTTTATATAAGATCTATAATTTGGAATTGATGCTTTTTATATGTTAAGTAGCGAGCTAGTTGGCGGAGCCAGCTTGTATATAGATTCGCATTTATCTCTCTTATTTAAAAGTATATTTATAGTACACCCTTCTTTAATGACATTACATGTGTTTAGAATTATTAAATCGAATGTGTGTGTTTCTTATGTGTGTATATTTGTGTAAGTAAATGTGCATTCTGAGTGTTCAACTCAGAATGCACATTTACTTACACAAATATACACACACTTATCGACGTATTTGACAATGAAAATAGTTTGACCATTGTTTGCATTGTTTCAGTTTGTAAGTGTAATTTGTTGGTTTTATGTTTTCTTGGTACACACGAGAATTAAATTCTGATAAGGTGTTATACTTTATAACATGTGATGTCTCATTGTATTATAAATATTACCTTGAAACAGCTATATATATATATATATATATATATATATATATGTGTGTGGGGGGTGTCTATTTATATATCCCTCTTCTCGGAAATGTTGGTTGAGCATGTGATTATTTCTACTTCGCTTTAAGGCCATATTCTTTGGTAAAAGTAGTTGAATAGATTCGGTGTACCCTATAGTAATACATTCAAATATATTAGTGCACTAGTTATTAAAAGTCAGTTTATAAAAAAGTTAATGAACAAAATATGGGGCAATCTTAAAATTATAGAGTACATAGAGGACTGTTTAAGGGCCCTTTTCGAAGGATTGGTTTAGCGAAAGCGTATTTATGACGAAAATAGGTGATTATAGCTATACACTAACAAAAACAAGTAGGTTTGTATGTCATAACTGCAGAATATCTTGTAAGAGTCAGTCACGGCTGATGAGCCAACTGTGTGCATACAACAAGACATTGTCATCTTATAGAAATGACCTTCTATAAAAAGTGTGCATCACTGTATGCGAAAAAAATTAGCCTAAATTAATTCGTCACTTCGAAATATATCTAAAGGCATTAATAAGGAACATATAAGAAAGCCAATAGAGACTGAGGTAAAGAATGTCAGTTTCTGTTATGCTCCCCGATGGAAAAATCTTAACAGATATATGTTGGGCGCTGGATGTCTTCGCTGATGGAACAGTAAATGAATAAGTAAAAAAAGGAGAACGAATGATGAAGTCGATTGACATTGATATCGGGTATTGGGATAGCATTGCAGATGACCGCTCAAGATAGAAAAGAACAATGAACCAACATCTGATTGCAGGAGAGAGAAGCTGATATGCGTTGCTGCGGTAAAGGACGTACGCATGAAAGAATTGCATGGATTCCAACAGTATAGAAACCACACATGTCTGTGATGTTTGTGAGAGAAACTGCCGCTCCCGCATTGGTCTCAAGCAGTTCTGCTCCAGCATAGCAGATAGCTGTTACAACTAGGCTAAGCATTCGTCACTCATGTACGACCATGACTGACGGAGGCCTACTACAATATATTCATCTACATAATTATAATACACTAGAGAATAATAATAAAAAATACTTAATATTATAATGAGTAGATTTAAAAGTTAAGGCTGTTGAATTACACAGATGACCCACCGATGACACTCGTATGTGACATCGCAGACTAATTACCTATTTAGTGGGTGTGCTAATGCAACATCATACTAACTTCTACTTACAACAGGCTCGTTGCAGATGTTGAACAAGTTGCAGTTTGAAATATTTTCGTTAAATATTATGTAACATACGCATTTTGTTGGGAGTGTTATATTTGAAAAATAAAGCATTTAAGTGGTCTCCACTCTTTGGAAGGCATATATAACAAGTATAAATGTAGAATTATGCATACACATAATTGTGCTGCTTCTGTGTTAGAACGAATATATATTAAAATCATAGGATTTCGTCAGTAATTTAATTAGTTCATACATAAATTATTATTGTCATTGCTGATGACCTAAACAATAATAACAGTTTATTTGAAATTGGTAATGAGTGGTGCATTTTCAAATTTATTTCGGGCGGTGGGGATTGTCTGACCGGGTATTTGCTTACTCGCGTGTAGAGTGTTGCTTTGCTGCATCGTTATTTATAACCGATTATTTTTCTTTACTTAATATTAATCCACTATTTAATATGATAAATATGTTTTGTTTAAGTAGTTTCCGAAACACCGTAGTGCTAACAGTGTTTTGTTACTTGACCTAATATTGCAATTGTTATTTTCCACTTTGATTCAAGCTGTAATTTAGAAATATAAAATATTCATTATAATTTATAGAATGACTTTACGGTAACATTTTCGGTTTCAAGACATATAACTGACGTGGTAAATATCTTCTTAATTAAGTATACTGTAATTTCTCATGGAATAAGTGCATCTATTTACATATGGATTTGCTACTAGAGCAATAGTCTTTGAACTATCAAATGCATTAGATAGTGAATGATAGGTTTGCTTTAAAAACTGACAGATATGAACATTTGATAAGGTATTTGCAACCATCGACTATTTCCTATCCGATAGATTTGTAAAAGTTGTACTTTATGGGCAGTAATAGAAGCACAGAGTATTAACGCTATAGAAGTCAACCCTATATTCTGGGATCCACACTTTCACTGAATTTTAGATCTACACAGAACGAAAAATACGATGTTTTTCCTTCAAGGAGTACTGTAGACCAATATCGTGCAGAGTGCCTCTCTTCATGCCTGAACCATGCGGTTAAGTGGGGAGAAATTACTCTGTTAAATTTACAACCTCTAAAATCAAGCATCTATTATTTCACTATTAACGTTTGTATCCACCAACGCGCATTTATTAGCAGTTGAAATGAATGGCTCTCTCCTTAAAAACCTGCTTTTGGAGAATAACTCTTAGGACTAATGTTCACGCTATGTATCGAGTTGATGATGTATGTTTAGTCTGTTGCTTAAGCGGCTGGAAGTGTAATTGAATCATTATACCTCTTTAGAAAGTGTCTGGCTCTAGATCTATGCATATTAATGTAAGGTAGTCTTAATATAGAATACTGCTGCCACATCTTAGGATGTGCCGCACAGAGCACTCGTGCTTGTTTTCACAGAATATAAAATCGGCTTCACAATCTGATGGGACATACCCCTTCTTTTCCCCCACAATCTTTTCTTACAGAAGTAACGTTGCTAGACTCACTCTACTTCATCATTAATTGCATGGAATTTGATAAACTGAACTCCAGTCGTTGGTTCCTTTGTGTAATGCATGCACTGCAAGCACTTGTCTTCCTATTACAGGGATAACTAATATCCTTTCTCCATCTATGTACGTAGCATCAGTCGGGATTTCTATTGATACAGCTTTTTCCTAAATGTGTTCTACCTGTAGAACACATTGTCTGGGACAAATTCTATACTAATTAACATGTGATGTGCTTCCAATCTAATATACACAAATTATTGTCATAGATCGCCAAAATAAATCATCAAACGCAATTTATACAATTTATACGATTTATTGATATTGCTAGAACCAGAGTGTTCTTTATCTTTCGGCAGGTAATCATTGCCCCTTCATTAAGCTTTTATTAACGAGTGTCTGTTCGTCTTGATATGCTGTGACTATGGTATCTAAATATGAAGTCTTAATAACCTTAAGTGAATAATGATAGGTTAGAATGAACTATTCACAACGTGCTGTTTTCTCATGTCTTGAAACATAGACTTTGATTGCGTACAAATGTCTATAAGTATACTAACGACTACAGCCGTTCTATGAATTATTTATAGCAAGCCTCGATCATTCATTGGTAAGAAATCCTTAGCAGTGTTATTCTTACTGTTTGGTCGGTTAGCGCTTCGCCGCTTGTTGCTGAAGAGACCAATGTTAAGTGGCAGTCTCTATCACAAAATCTCATAAACATATTTTGATCACTAGACTGTTGGTATTTGTACTTCTTTTCTGCACGCATGTTTCTCCGCAGCAGCATCCATCAGCTTCTCATCCCCCGCTCTAAGATGTGTGTGTAGGGTTCCTCTCCATCTCGAGCGGTCATCTACAACGCTCTGCCAGAACAAAATGTCGATCTCGACTGCTTTCAGGCTGCGTATTACAGCATCCTTTTATCGTTTGACTTCTTCCCAAATACCGACTCCCTATATAGAATGTCGTTGAGAATGACCCATTCGCCAAACGGTGGACATGATATAATCAGCGCAGTCTTCCTTGCTTGATGACGGTGTGCATGCTGGAAGGCTCGCACGGGGCACGATCGCTTTTTGGGCCTCCTATCCTGCCAAGATATGCACAGGGGTGTGGCGGGGGTTTCATAGATAGAAGATGTTAAGTCGTTACTCATGTCTGGCGTAGGTACTTCATGTATCGATGGCGTAAAACAGTGTGCTGACGATGCAGGTGCTATACGCTACCATATGTATCTTCACCGTAGCTGCTTTCTCGATCTTATTGTCGATTTCAATATAATTGAAGAGGTTTTCGTTTATGATGGAGCCAAGGAACGTTCACTAGTGAACACCATCGAATTCATAGTTATAGATAGTGACGGCGGTCGGTAATTCGGTGTCTTTTCATAGGACATTTATCTCATTCAGGATAATGGTAAGCACGAAATATTTGCAGGCTTGTTAGAAATGGTCGACTAGTGATTGACGTTTTTACTAGGTGTGCGTCGGAACTGCAGCATGCACCTTAATAGAACTTTGCGTATCTTTATCCTGGCTCTGATGTTGGCAAAGTAAAACAGCCCGTCGTCTTATCTTTCATGTTGGTGTGGATGAACTCTATTATGCACTACATCTTCGGTAGGCAGCCACTCTTCGGGGGGATATTGAACGAGCCGTCTCTGCCGACAAGTTCAACGTCTCGGTGATATCTATTAAGGCTACGGAGGAATTGTTGTTATCTGATATCCTTCTTGAGTTGGCGGAGGCAGAAGATCATGTCTATTGTGTATATATCTGCTAGGAACCAGCAGTGTGACTGGTTCGATACATCTTTCGAACTTCTGCATACGGATCACGATGACTTGATGAATATCTTTGTGGACAATGGTGATCAGTTGAGATGCCTATGTAGTTGTTAGTCGTGTCTCCCACCCTTATTATTGTAGGTAATGATCTTGTTGCCACTAATGTTATGTAAGTAATTCCAACGAATTATGTGCAGAAGAAGCAGAAAACTATTCTTGCAGTGCTAGATCAGGTCAGGCGAACCCCACTGTTACTTGGGGCATTGCCTGAGGCCAACCTATCAATAGTCTTAGACCCCCCCCCCCCGCCACCGTCGGCTCTGCATTAATTTCCTCCACCGTTGGTAGACATTTAATGGTGTAAAGAAGGGAAGTAGTGTTTAACCCATCTCTCTATCTACTGAGCAATGCATTTTATCACTTCCCCACTAACGGATTTAAGGGAACCATATCGCTGTAGACTGGTCGAAGTGCCTTCTTAATGATATCGTACAATCCTCTAATGTGCTTGTATCGGCGACTATCGAGATGCCTCCTATAGGCTTTTCCAATTACATGTTGGTGCAGCAGCTTGTAGTCTACTGGGCCTTGATCTTGTCAACCCTGTAACTCTGAAAGTTCTATAATTGGGTGGACGCTTTTATTCAGCAAGGGCGACGCGTTTGGCTTATCCGACGGGAGTCATCTCGGTCGACTTGGTCAGAAACCAGTCGTGAGACTTGAAAGTCTTTTTCCCAAAGATAGACAGGGCGCCGCGGTGTATGATGTCCCGCAGCGTTTCCTATTTCTTTGTTGCAGGATCTCCATGCGGCGAAAAACGCAGCTCACTCTGAAAGATCTTTGCGAACCGTTCGACAGGTTGTAGTCTGGAAAACTTACCGACACCAATGCGAAAGCCCCACTGTTTCTGTCAGCGGTGGAAACTATTTAGATGTCGCCTAATCTTGGAGCAAACCAAGGAGTGATGTATGTATCAGTCTGCACTGTGATAAGAGTGTGTATAAAGAAGGTTCCTGATAGCGACGCGTCTGACAAACATATGGTCCAGATGATGGTATTAAATGAAATGAATAAAGTAATTATATCATATACATTTAATTGATTTGATACTAGTTTAAACATAATTCTAAGCACAAAGTCAGTAATATATATATATATATATATATATATATATATATATATATATATATATATATATATATATATATAAACTACCAGTGTCATACTATGTATTCTCCTTTGTCTTTATTTACACATTCATATGACGTGCTATATATTTTAAAACATTCGGTTAGCATAACTAAATAAAAGCTTGTTTACTCCTAGATAATCTTAATACCTTGACACATATTGGAGAGTAATTAAAACAATAGAAAATGGGATCTGAAATATAATTATTTAACGGAGCGATGGTGATATTTAAAGTTATAAACAAATTACAGCGTATTACAAAAATTAGAATCTATTTTTTCAAAAGTAACTTTACCTAAATTTAAAGACATGCATACACATTGTATGCATATATATTTATTTAAGTATATGGAAAAAGCATTTGCAATTTAATATACTTATCTAGGATTTTTACTTGTACATATTTTCTTATCTTAATACATTCATGAGTTATTGTACTTGTGGCTAGGAACCGCGTGATATTCCATCTATTATTTTTACAGTGCGAACTTTTGTGTCCGACTTATTTACAAGTCAGGAAGGTATTAAAACGAAATGGACAGTTCCCATACCAATGCAGGTTACCACAGTGCGAAAAAAGGCTCGGCAGCCATTTATCATGTTTCTTACCAGATTGGCTTGTCTTTATGGCGTGAAAATCACTGTTTTTGTTTTAACTTATTTTTGGATGAGAGTTGAATTTTGTTTTTTCGCATACTTTTCGTATAGGAGCAATGTCCGACTGTTCGATGTCTGATTCAGCTTCAGTTACATGTTTAGATGTTTAGAAAGCCACACACAAGTACAGAGAAAATAGATAGATATGCCTATTTCTGTGTGTAGGTAGAATGATAGTCGTTCTCTATATCAAATCTCGGTAAACGCTGTCCTTGATGAATGCATTCCTACATTAAACGTGTTGCTTTTCACAGCCAGTTCGAACTATTATATTGCTTCAAAGTGTTACCTCTCTAATGATGTGTACACGCACATGAAATTACTAAGAATCTTCAGAAAACGGAATACCATCAGCTTTTCATCGTATCAACTGCTAAATGTTCTTGTATAATCACCACCATTGAACTATACATTTATTTAACTATATGTCTCTTCCAAAGAACGTCTCCCTTCCCCAAGAAATCAAAAGAATCACATCGGAGTCCTTCTTAAGCGTGAAACACTCACGGCGGCACATACGGCTTCAACAATATCGAGTGCAACTCGAGACATCAACCGAGAACAGAAGGTTGTTATTCACAAGTGAACAGCGAATTCCTTTTATGAGAAATTACATTAGACTATATTTGGAATCAGACCAACTTAAAAGGGCTCCATTGTTTGTCATATCAAGAGGTAGGCTGCTTGCATCTATCTATTCATTTAGCTACATTTATATCTACAGTTTTCTTAACAAACTATATATATATATATATATATATATATATATATATATATATATATGTAACGGAGTAAGGCTACCAACATTTGTAAACTGTTTATTTCAACATAATGTCTATGCTGTCGCGGATGAATTGTTCTCAACAATAACTCCTTTGAATTTAATAACAAAAACTACATCCAGATTCTAGGTACAGCAATGGGAACCAAAATGGCACCAACATATGCCACCCTAACACTGGCCTACCTAGAGAAGATCTTGTATGAAAAGATAGAAGAAATATATGGACAAAATATTCAAACTCTCTTCATAAAATCTTGGAAAAGATACCTGGATGAGTGTTTCATCCTCTGGGAACCCACATGGGGGACATCAATAAATTACACAGCATACTACAAAACCTACACCGCAAGATCAAATTCACCATTGAACACAGTCAAACAGAACTGCCCTTCTTAGATGTACTGATTAAAATTAATAACACTCACATAATCACAGACATCTACCACAAACCCACATACACCCAACACTATCTCCATTTTAGAAGCCATCACCCCAAAAGCTGCCTAAAATCTATACCCTGCGCCCTAGCACGCAAGATCTGTACTATAGTCAGAGACAGAGACCTCCGGATTGTCCGACTGGAGGAACTACGGAAAACTTTAAAAAGAATAGGATACCCGCTACAAATAATACATAAAGGTATAGAACTAGCAGAAAACATTCCATTAGAACAATTACGAATCCCCCAAAAACGAAACAAAAAAAATATTAGCATACATATCTACACACAACAAAAACAATCCAGAATTATTCACAGAAAAAACAAGAAACCTAACCCTACTCAACCACAACAACAAACTAAACGACATGTTAAAAACAACGAAAATAATAAAAAGCAAACGCCAGCCAAAAAACCTCAAACAAATGTTAACCTCATCCAAACTCAACCAACACACAGTACGGGGGGGGTCACAAAATGCAACAAGGAAAGATGTGTGTTCTGTGACATACTAATGGAGGGGAACTCATACGCATTTAAACACCCAACACAAACATTCACAATAAAAATACCTAAACTGCACATCCAAGAACGTTGCCCATGTGCTTGAATGTACAACATGTAATGAAGCTTATATAGGTGCGACCAAAACATTTAATAATAGAGTATCTTTACATAAAAGCAACATTAAAATCAAATGAAACCGTAGATTATGCGTCTCCCAACATGTGCACTCATTCAGCGGAGGAAAATTAAAAATAATGCCAATTTTCCAAAGCCAAGATTACACTTACTTACTAACACAAGAAAAAAACTTCATATTCAAATTCAATCCAACATTAAACAGATCATAACTCTAACAACAGACACAGTAATCAAACTTTATCCACCTCTAGTTTAGTACAAACATAAATAACTATTTATAGTTATCTATAAACTGGAAGATAACCTTAGTACACAACTTCTTATTACGCACTTCTACACAGCTATGACTCAAATAACAACTTGTGTTAAATGAATCGTTTACAATAGATATTTTATTTTAACATTAAATACCGGACTATGAAATCGGCCAAACAAAGTTCGAATCTAGTTGAACCGATTGCATTAACTTATCTTTTATAAGTATGGGTGTATATGTATGTATTATGTATGTATGTATATATGTGTGTACGTATGTATATATATATATTTATATATATATATATATATGAAATTAAAAATGGAAAAGCGGAAGACCTTTTCGCTCAACGTTTCGCCCAAATTTCACGTGGGCTTTGTCAAGAGCGGACGAAGAATACAAAAATGACAAAAGACGAGAAAGTCTGTAAATTATGGGGAATATATATAGTGGTTGGGTTCATGTTAAGATGAAAGGTATGCAAAAAAAATATATATATAGAAATAAATATATATATATGCACATAAATGTGATCAAAACATACATATAACACATATACATACATATATATCAAATATACATAGAAGTAGCATTGGAAAAGAAGAGGAGAAAATAAAGAGCAGAAAGGGGTCCAAAGGATATTTAATTTAAAGCTCAGGGAATCATCCGGTGTCTAGAATTATCTTGTTTTCACTAATGATTGCTTTTGATAAGTTGGGGGAGATATTGTAGAAGCCCATTCTTTGTTTAATTTTATTTGTGGAAAGGGCTATGAGGGCAGATTCAATTATTCGACGTGTTGACTTGTTGTGTATTATCTTAATGAAAGTGGATTTCTCAAAGTCAAAGTAATGACCATACTCCATAGTATGAGCACATAAGGCGTTAAGTGTGTTGTTGGTTTTAATCGCTCTTTAATCATCAAATCGGATTTTGCAGGATCTTGATCTTATTTCCGAAAGGTATCTAACCGGATTTTTCGGATCATTGTCTTTTTTTCCGAAAGGTATCGAAACACACAATTATCCTTACACTTGATCTGGGAGCAAACACTGATGCTATTTTGTAACCTGCTATGCCGCAACAATGACTACCTCAGAGCAGGAACAACATTATTTCTACGATTGTGTCGTGATGTAATTTCTAAATTCAAACATATAGACACGCTTGTCGTTATGGGATACTCCAATGCTAGAATTGTCGGTGACCATGTGGCTCGAGGGGAGATTCAGGAAATGGCACTGTAGTGCGAATGAATTAAACCGTTCTTCGTGTTCTCTATCTACAGTGAATTTGACCTTACCATCACTAATACCCTGTTTCAGCAGAAGTATCACCGTATAACCTATGGGATGCACCCCAGATACGAGGATTGACAAATGACAGACTACATGATTACTCGGAGGCGAGACGTAAAGAGCATTCCATTACTCGTTCGTTTCAGGCACCTGCTTTCTGTGAGATCACACACCTATTTCGTATAGAGCCAGTTGCCGTTTGACATGTGCGGCACTTATCAGGTTACAAATTGTTTTTGGCCTTTGTCCAAGATGGCAATGCTTTGTGTTTGTGCATGTATGTTAAGTAGTATTTTAATTCATGGTTATATTCACTTTTAAAAGGAACGGCCATTCTCCTTTCCCACTTTCAAAAGTAAATTAAACATAACTTGTAAAGCTTACACTTATACCTTCTCTTTATATTCTAAATTGTCCCCAGAATTGTCCAGTAGATTAATCTTAGATCCATCAGTACACCCTCGGCCTACTTTTAGGAATGCGATTCGGCACTCTGTTTAAACTCTATATGTTGTACTTATATTCCATGCACGGGCCAATAGTGGTTTGACTGCGTGACTGTCGCTATGTCACGCTAAGTTTAGCATGTGTATCCATCAATTCCCAGACTGAATAGTCCCAGCATATTACAGAAGCGTTCACTGATTTCTAAAAGTAGCTATGTATGTCGGTCGGTGTATCGCACTAAAGTTTTTTAATCGCAATCTAAAAACCGGAGCTTAAAAAATATATGTTGTTCTTAATTAACGTTTAGCTAATTATTCTAATATTAAAGGCTGAATTATTAAGGGAGAAAACAAAGATATTTAATTAATTTTTTTCAAGTTTTTTTTACTCATTAAACATGTTTAGTTTGACGTGTGAGCTTCCATAGTTGTGCATGCTTGTTATTGTCTATTGATCTGGTTAATTATATAATCTAGAAAGTAATTAAGGATCTGTTTCTCATCCATAATAATTTTAATTGGCATTTTGATGAATTTTAATTCGAAACGACTTTGTAAATCAAGTAACAGCAGAGAGGGGAAGGGGTAGGAGAAACATAACACCCATTCAAAATAACATAGAAATTAGAATAAGAGATTCATAAGGAGAATACGGATTTCATAAATAAAGTTATACAACGAAAAGAGATGAAGGGAGAATGAAAGAGAGACAGAAGAAGACTATTACAAAAAGAAGAGAGATACACGAGATATTATAATAAAAACAGTTACACTTTTTCAAATAACAGACACACAGAAAACAAAGAATAGAGAGTGAGAGAAACATGAAAACACAATAAGACTTTGTTGACAATAATTGTATAAAATATACTCGCATGTGCATAGGTGTATGTCACGTATAGTCTATATTGCTATTTCAGAATTGCCTGAACTTCATTAAAAAAGGTTAGAATGTGTAAATACTACTATTCCAGTAACTATTTCCACTGCGACTATTTAATAAAACAGTGTTTTTTTAATAATTGTCAAATGTTATTCTTTGTAAAATTTAATTCAAGAGACAGGGATAGAGAGAGAGGGAGATGGAATAATTTAAGAAAGTAACAAATGAGTATTTGAATGTCAATACTAGAGAAGAAAAGATACATAAGAGAAATTGAGAAATGGGTATTCAAATTATGTTATAAATATACTTCTTGTTTAATTGACTTGAAAAATTGAAGAACGTAAACACGGATAGATAAAGAGCAATGCATATAACACTGTTGTAAATATAACCGAGAGAAGGATTTGACTGGTTGTTAAGTGTTATTGTTTTAACATCGTGTCAAACGTCGTCATTTTATGCGGACGAATTACACATGTCTTCTTGACAATTGATTTGTAGATTAATATGGGCGTATATTTTCTTGTATAGAAATATTTTAATGATAACAGTGTCTATTGAAATTTAATTTAATCAATTTTATAGAGCCCTGGAATGTATTACCACTCCACATTCCGACGATTGTGACAGTATCACTAGATGCAGATTCGTGTCATATGAAAGCCGGTTGGTGGGAGCTAGATTGATTGATAGGGTAGGTAAACATGGTAGACAGAAAAATGTAGAGAAGGCTTGCAAAGATATATTTCGAACTAGTGCCCATACTATTTATTATTGGGTTATTCTTATCGGAAGGAGGCTGACATATTATGTCTATACGATATGTATTTTATGTAACAATAGATATCCGTTTCCTCAACTATGAGCCGCTCTTAACTGAATCATGTCTATTAGCTCGTCTATCAAGCATTAACATTGATACATGCATCTTCAGTAAAAGTAAGTGTAACTTATCACACTTAAACATCACGTCTATGTCACATGATCAATTTTACAAAGATGTTCACTGTCGTTTCTAGTAGACATGTAAGCAAAATATTGTCAGATGTTTGGAAATATTTTGGTCAAAACAGTGCGACAAAAACGCATGAATCATTGATTTTTGTGTTACCTTTATGTTTTCAAAGCATTATGTTTTAGTATATTTAACAAGAGACGCGATTCACTATGTACCTATTGTTAGATATAACTTGAATGGTGTAGGTGTATTGCAATTTTTAATCGTTCTTTTTTCCTGACACCAATATGGTTGCAACGTGCGCAGAGAATAATAGATTCCAAACATGTGTACATCTAAAATGATGATGCGCATATTAAATATTCATATATAATACCCATATCCGTTACTTTCCAGATACCTCTTATATACCAAATTGGCACGGTACTATATTCTTATTATCTTCCAGGACTATTGTAAAATGTAAGCTAATTTACAACAATAAGACTGTTTTTGCGATGTTAAATTATCATTATATTATTGCATACTTTATTCAAAATGACTCACATTGATTATTATAGAGAGAACAATACGCACACACAAGTGTACTATTCCCTTACAATAATTCATCTGACAAAAGACAGTCAAGCATCGATTCACCTCTATAATTTTGAAGAAGTAGTTCTTTAAATGCACTCAACAAATAATGTGATTAATTTTGGAACGGGTTGTGGCTTATGCGATACATAATAAACTATGTCTGATAAAAATGAACATTCAATTCACGTAAAGATTCTCACTGATTTATTGATTGAAAAAACTTTACGAAGATTCAATTTTTCACTTATTATTCCTCTATATCGACATATCGTATTTTTGTAAGTGAGCAAATGCATCGATATGAGACGCGTGCGCGTCTTCTAGTCTTTTATACGTCAGATTTACATAGTATATTCATCGGTCTTCATCACCGTCAACTGTTTACAATAATTCCTATTGAAACTCGCACAGATTAAATGTATGTACATTATGCTAAATGTATCCATGCATATCTATGACAGTATATTCGATCAGATATGTGTATGCATTACTTCCTATTTCTTCGGTCGGTCACGTATAGGTTTGCAATCATATTTTCTTCCGTTTGTCAGGGTTAAGTTAAAACTATACTATTTTATTCTGACTGTAACGTTTATATTTAAAATTGTATTTTCTTCCTAATTTTTTAACTGTGCTTGGATCAGGATGTAACACTTATGTTTGACATCGAATTTTCGTTGGTCTAACGCGGTTGAGTTTGAAATTATATTACTGTAACTTAAGTAAACTTGAAATCCTATTTTCGACGGTTTGCCACGCGTAATCTGACATCGTATATTCCGAAGTGTCACGCTTAATTGTTATTCGTACTTTTTTGTATATCACTTACTTACTTTTGAAACTATATTTTTTTAGGTTTGGCAGACTTAAGTTTATGATTATGTTTGATTCTGGCTATCACACTACAGTTGTGCATCTTATTTTCTTCAATCTATGGCGGTTTAGTTGGAATCATGTTTCTTTCAGTCTGTCACAATTTTCTTAAAACTGTAATAAAGCAAGATTGAAATTGTATTTTCTTCGGTCTGTCACGCCTAATTATCAAATCGCATTTTCTTCCGTCTTTAAGAATAAAGTAATTTAATATGAAGTTATTAAGTCTGAATTCGTATTTTGTTCGGTTTATCATGCTTAAGTTTTACATTGCATTTCATTCGATCTGTTATCCTTTTTTTTAAATACTTTTTTTCTTCTGACTTTCATCTCATGTTTCAGATCTTATTTTCATCTGTCTGTCTTTTTAAGTGTGCAATCGTATTCTTGCTGCCTGACAGAGTTGAGTGTTGCATTGTATTTTCTTTGGTCGGTCACACTTAGGTCTGAAATTGTACATTCTTTGTTCAGTCAGCCGTGAGTTTACCATCTATTTTCTTCGATCCGGCATGCTTAAGTTTAATAATCATTGATTCCTCTTGTCTGTGACGCTTGATTTGACGTGCTATTATTGGCCCGTTGCGCTTAATTTGTAAACTGTATTTTATTTGATATATCATGCTTACTTTTTAAAATTGTATTTAATTAGGTATGTAACAAAAACATTTAAAATCAAATTTTCTTTGTTCTAATACTAGAACTTACATCTAGCCCTGCATGTCAGAATACACCTATAACTTTTATTTCGATAGTATTTCACGCATCAGTTCAAATTATCCATCGTCATTACCGTCCACGCGTTTATATATTAGGTTTACGTTTTCAATAATAGTGTTATCTTTGCGTGAGTCGATAGTTAAATTGACGTATCTTAGCAATACAGTTTTTTTATTATTTAAAAAAGCAAGCAAACAACAACTTAATGCTAACAGTATTGACACATTTATTATATGACAAGCTGTATATCTCTATGGTGTGTTAAGACTAGTTATTTCACATAACATTATTTGGTTATCGAACGGTTTTGTCATCTACAAAAAATCACTAGTGTGTTCGATTTCAGATAAACAATCTATATCATCAGAAAATTAAGTGTTTTTTTTTAATATTATTATTAGCATCATACTTGATAATAATATTAATTATTCAACAGGAGTTCCCAAACGTTGCATTATCAGTTCTCGCATACTTGAAAGAGCAGGTGGCGTTAAACTGGAGTTTACTGTGACAATCCTTCTCAGCTTTCCAACACTATTTGCTTCTAGTATCAACTGTTGGATTTCTGATATCCGTGTGGCCTGGATCGCACTTTATCTCTTACGTGTGTCCGTCCCTTAACCGTTACTGACCGTTTGATAAGTTACTAACTGATATTTGTGCCACCTATTTTTATTGCTGAAGGTGATGTCGATTTTAGATATATACCCTTGAATTCATGTAATGATCTTTCTATAGTTGTCTGTTTCTGTTTCTCTTTCCATTGTGCCGTGGTTGGTTGGTGCTGTTTGCTCATGTGAATTGGCTTCCGCATTTGATAATTTTTCCTTATATTTCTAGAGTGTTCATTCGCTTCTTTCATTGTATAGTAGTAAACATCCCTTTGATTCCAATTTTTCGTGGTTTTATCCAGTTTTTACCCGGAAGTATGTGCTTGTTATATATCCACTTCAATTTTCTGAAAAGCTACTTTTCATTCTACTTATATTCGTTTGCTATGTCGGCTGTCTAGATATTTACGATAACAACTGCTAAGCCTGCGTAATACTTCGCTTTTTTCTTATTTTTTTTATAATCACGTTATCATTGAATTTGTATGTACCAGTATGTTTTGTTAGTTTCAATATTTATCACTTTTTCTAGTTTGAGTCTCTAGCATTTGTCTGTATGTTCAATGTGGAGAGGCTTGCATAGTTATTCAGTTGACGTCATTCCAAGCGCAGCCATGTACAATTCCTATGTGTTTAGACTAGCTGCCTAATTATGCACTTAATTGTATCGATTATTCAGTTTTATATATATTTTGATTTACCTAGTTCTATTCTAATTGCGTTCTTTTTTACAGCATAAAGTAGCGATTCCGTTTCTCTGTCTAAGTGGCATTGCCGTAGACATGTTCATGGGTTATCTTGCGCACTTTTTAAGTAAATCTAAAACATTGTCTATATATCTGATGTTCTGGACAGTTTTCTCGAATGTTTTTTGTATGTTTCGCTACTCTCTTTGGGGTGATATTGACGATGGTAATTAGCCTCTCTCTATTTTGTCAGTTGCATTTTTCTATGGCCTTTTTTCCACTGGCTGCAATCGTATATGTTAACACACCTGCCGCGTTTCTTCTCCTCTGACTGAAGAGTTCACCTGTCAACCGTCCACCTGTCAAGATGTTCCTTCTCACTCTTTGAAAAAGGGATTGATTTATTGCTAATCACTTGAGACGACCCTGCCGGGGAATGCAGACGAGGCTGGCCAGGTTTTTTGTAGGCCAAATCTTTATTTTGTAAGTTTTCGAAATATAATATACGTTGATTTTTTTTATATTTCTATGTGTTATTTAGTGTATTATTTTTTTATGTAATACTTACTCTTATTCTCAGTACTTTTGCAGTTTAAGGGCCGTGCTGAAATAACGTTACTATTCAGAAACCCATTTAAAACCATGAGTGTATGACGTGTGTCTTACAAAAAAAAATATAGACTCTTTTTGAAAGCGATCTGTTTTCATATACCCCAAGAATATATAAAAAACATAGAATGTGTATACCGGGTACGAAGTTAACATCTAATGTTTCATTTCTTCTCTCTAGCGAATTATAAAAGTTGATTTTTTTAACTTTTAGAGTTAAGTAAAAAAAATAATCAACGTTATTTCTATTTTAAAAAGGAACCAAATAAATAAAAAACGAAAGGAAAAGATTGTGGGGAAAAGAAAGTGCCATTTCGATGGTTATTTTTAATAATGAAGCTGATTTTCTATTTTAGAATGATTGCGATTGATTAATTCATGTGAGTCACGTGAGAAAAATCTAGTGACGGTATGTGGTGGCGACAAAACATGCTGTCGCGCACCCTTTTTACTACTATAAAACGACAAACACATTTAAAAAGATGTACGCATTGTATTACTAATCGTTCGATTAAAGAAAAACACTACAATAAATTTAGAATACAAATTAGGGGATCAGTTTTGCATCTTTGTTACTTCAGAAAGAAGTCAGTCATTTTAGTTTTTTTAGTAGTTCAAAAAATTGAATAAACTAGAAATCTAAAATGAATTTAGAAGCATTTAAATAGTCGAAGAGAAAGAACCATACACTGGTATGAGGTTTTGTTAAGAATTTTGATTCTTACCAAGCCATCATGTAGTAGAATATTAAAAAGGTTTCGAAGTTTTGTAGGTCGAAAAATATAGTCGCATTCTTTATAAACAATGGAAACAAAACTACGTATACGTAACACGTAAATTTATAAAATGTGTGAAAGAATCTTTAATCTCTTTTCAAGCTACTTTAGATACCAATACGTATATATATAATATGATAATATGTAAATAACATTGTTTTTAAATCAAGTACATTTCGTCGAATTAGCTTAAAGGAATATTATTTTTTTAACGAAGAAATAAATAAAATGTTTTCTCGTTTTACACTTACAAATATATTTTAATAAAATGTTTGATCTGCTTACAAACCATTGGATTTATTACTTCGTCACCCTTATAATTTTATATGAACTTATAAGCATTTAAACTGTGGAAGAGAAATCAATTTTAACTGGCAGGAGGGTCACCTAAGTATGTACTGTCATTCATAAGAAAAGCAAAATTGGGTTTAATATATTACAAATTCACATTATTAACAAAATAAACATTATAATGACGTATCTACTACATACTATTATCGATTAAATCTTCTAAGTGGACAAACATTAAGTGTTTTCAAAGAATTAAAACTGACCCAAACTGACTCATAGTCGAATGTTTTGTGGAATGATATATAGGAAGATGAGAATATTTACTTACTGTTTTTTCTCATGGAAATTTTTCTTAACATAATTGAAATATATTTTCATACGCATGTTCTAGTTCGGCGTTTAAGGTATACTATAGAACTGAAAAAGACACACACATTAAACACCCTAGAGTTCGGTGTGGTTGAAAATGGCGAGCTGAGCCGACAACATTTTTCCTCGACGTTAAAATAAAAATAATCTGGTACCAAATTTTGTAAACATGTATCTTATTTGAAAAGTAATTGTGAATTCAACATATTTTTATCTCCCTTCCACAGCGGTAAGATGTGACACAAGGTCGGAAAAGGCGAGTGGCAACACGCGGTATAGAGGAAGAACACTCTGGCTTACAATAAGTTCATGGGCAGCCCCGTCGGAATTCACAGTAGGTCTTAGGCAATTAGCAAAAAACTAACCCCTTATCAAAGGGTGAGAAGACAACGCTTGGGAGGGTGGACTTCCTAAACTGCACAAGACCCTCCCTAAAAGTGGGGAGTCAAGGCCCGAAGCCAAATACGGTCCAGGTCTAGGTAGTGAAGCATCCATCGAAACATATACTACATTTGATCTCAGTTAAAATGCTGAGTTTATTTATCTTTAAAATTACAAATTTTGTAAGATGTAGCACAAGGCAAAGAAAGAAAAGATGATCCAATTGGACCATTAACTGCTTTGGAATTATTGATTGGCCACGAAATAACATTAATAGATTAGTCACTAAAACGAGAAAAATGTTGACAATGTAAACAGTAATGTACAGAAACAAGTGTCAACCAATACTGTATCTGCCAAGAGGAACAGGGTGTATGGATCTCTCAGAAATTGACCATAACAAAGAGCCACTATTGTGAGCACAGGCCAATACTTGATGAGCTCCAAGAGCCCAACCTTATTATGGTATGCAAACATCAAGAAACTAGAGCAAGCAGAACAACCTCTATCACAAAACTGGGCAAACATTTTGGACAGGACTATCTTACAAATGAGGCAGACCCAGACAACAATCCTGCCACAAAAATAGCCAGCAAAAAAAATCCAGAAATACACCACGACCTTCTATTCCAGAAAACTAGAAGAATGGGCCAACCAACAACGTGCTAATTAATTCCTAGGTGAATTATCCCAGGAATATATAGATAAGGAAGGTTCTGTTGACTTGCTGAAAAGAGGATATCTCCATTATAATCAGGAGAGAATGATAATGGCTGCTCAAGATCAAGGCTTTATGACTAATGCCTTTAAAAGGATGAGTTCTCTCAGCAACAATAACAAGTGACGGTTCCGCCACACAGAATTAGAGATTGTGAGCCACCTGACATCCAGTTGTTAGATTATCCTACAATGCGACACAATGGAGTGTGTAAATATCTTCACTGGACTATTTGTAAAAAGTTGAATATCCAGTGTAGCAGCAAGTCCTGGGAGCATATACCAGAGAAACAGTTGAAAATAAGTTACCCACCATCCACTATGACTATTCAATCTCTACAGCTACATATCTAGAAAATGAAGCTGTTAAACCTGACATCGTAATATGGGGCAGAAAGGAGAAAGTAGCACCCCTAGTAGAAGTCAGTGTCACGAATGATGCAGTATTAAACAGAGCTGAAAGGGAACATATAACAAAATACAAAGGTCTTCCGTACGACATAAAAAAAAAAACTGGAATCTGAGGAAAATCTCCATCACACCAGTAATTAGAAGAGAAACAGGACTAATGAAAAATAATTTCAAAAGCTATCTGGCGAGTATACCCGGTGAACTGAGTGCAAGAGAAATACAAACACTTACACTTAAAGGGACGGTTTGAATCTTATAAAGATCTCTAGGCTTGAGTCTCTGAAATAGCCGATATGTCTGGCATACGGTAGGATGCCCCATCTCCAGCAAAAACGGAAAGATAAGAAAAAATATATAT
This sequence comes from Sepiola atlantica, assembly GCA_963556195.1. NCBI lineage: Eukaryota > Metazoa > Mollusca > Cephalopoda > Sepiida > Sepiolidae > Sepiola > Sepiola atlantica. Next base: position 61,987,364 of record OY744536.1, read on the forward strand.
TTAATGCGTGTAAAACGCTAGAGTCTTTTGTAGCTACCATAAATCTATTTGAGAAAAAAATCGTATTAACAAAAGGTGTTTATTATTTTTTTTTATACGAGGTATACTAGATGATATGGTGTGGAAAAAAACAAAAATACCGAAAATACAACATAAAAAACCTAATTAAAAAACATAAAAACCGTAAAAAAAACTAAATTATGTGGGTTAGTAGAGAACTCCTTACCCGTCAAAGTGTAGACGGCTCGTTGTTTTCCAGTATAAACTTAAAACAAGAAAGTAGACTCCTAGGTTGCACTGGGGATTTGCCTATGAGATAAAAGAAACGTGGGGTGAATTGAGATGACGGTAGGATTCTTTCAGGTTAATTACCGTTTGGGTCAAGTCGCTGATAAAATACATCTTAGGAAAGGGCATTCTGAAAAGGTTACTAATAGAAACAAATAAAGATATTGACTAGACTCAGTTATACCGCTAGCTAAGGAACTTTAAAGTCAAGCTTTTAGTTGTTGTTATGACCTAAAGACGGTGTGCGCCATGTCTAGACAGTGCACACGAACTCAAATCCAGTTCAACAAAATAGACATAAACTAGCGGTGTGTATCCACTTTCATCTAAACTGCGAGGCATGCAATCTCCTCCTATCAGACCTGATTTTGATTTTAAGCTGATGTTTAAAATACAAAATCAAATCGTTATGAGAAGGCACATTTGCGACCTATCTCTAAGCGTGACACTCACACTACAAGTTAAGTTACGGGACAGATCGTGAAAAGCACAAGTATGTGTATATCTGGCCCACAAAGGAACAACATTGTAAATTACGGAAGCTATATTCAGGCGAACTAGCTTATCGGGGATGATGCGAGCCGTCACTTCGTTAGCATATTTCCAAAACTCACAGAGCCTGCTGCAAGTAAAGAAGGCATGATCAGCCGATTCTACTTCAGCGAACACAATAAAGTCTAAGCACTAATTTGGCTTTGTAAATGCGGCAATTTTAGGTCGAGCGTTCCTAACATATAACCAGGTCAGTGAGAGCTCAGAATTATTGAGATAACCTCGACCAGGCCCCCAACACCACTGAGAGCGGATCCCTTCCTTTGACCACCCCAGCCGCTCACTCAGCGGATCAGAAGAGTTATCCTTAACTAACTCCCTATATAGCGTCTTTCTAGGCTGTATAAGGTCATTAAACCCCGGTAGTAACCTTCAGTGCGGGCGATAAGAAGAATTGCGAATTACTTAAGACGTTTCCCCAATAATGACAGATGGGAACAGATCCTACTACCCCCGTAGATTTAATAAAGGGCTTAGTTCGAAATTCCATCCAGATTTCCGAGTTCGACAGAAAGATTCCTGAGTTCGATAAAATACACCTGAAGAAGGTCGGAAGTTACATCGGGCGACACGTTATGATAAAAACACTCACAATGAGTACAGTAGTCCGAATATACCAAATTCGACAAATTATCAACCCTCATCTAAAATATTCCGAAACATAACATGCAATTGTGTTTAAAGTTTTATCCGATAGTATCTAAAAATCAGCCCTAATGATTTTGTGGTATTATTTCTGAAGTCCGCCTATTATTTCTAAAGGTGTTATAATCTGATCAGACAATATATTTCATGTTTGATTTACTTTTCATGTTCGATTTACTTTTAAGTTAGAAAAAATCAAGAAATATTATTTATTTTTTTCAGAAATGAGAGACAGCTTTATCAAATTATGAAAAAATAATATACACACAGTTTAATTTATTTTATTAAATGTTATATTAATTACTTATTTTGAATTATTGCATTTCTGTAAACTTACAGAATTCGACATCTTTCATATTTGATTTACATTTCGTGTTTGATTCACTTTTCAGTTAAACACACAAAAAACACAATTTATTTATTTTTCTGAAATGAGAGTAACTCTTATCAACTATTCATGAACTAAACAAAACACACACATTTCGATTCATTTAAATACATGTTAAATTATTCATTTTGATTCATTGATTGTGTATTACTTTACTGAATTCGTAATCTTTCTTGTTCAATTTACTTTCCGTGTTTGAATTACTTTTGTGTTAAGAAAGATAAACATACATCATTTATGTTTTTCGGAAATGAGAGTAACTCCTATCAAATTATTCAGCTCAAACTAATCACAATGAAATGTTCATATCAAGAATGCATCGACTAAAAAATAAGGATATGTCGAGATATTTCCATGCAGCATAACAAATACTAGTGTTTGCATTCGATATAGATCAGGTCGTCATTACAATCAAATCAAACATCATGAAAATTACATCAGACAAACTATTTTTCAAAGAAAAATGACTATGTTTTAAAAATTAAACAAATATTACCACACACGTTTATTATTTAGTATTAATTTCATGTTGGTGATCCAGCCCATGCAGATTACCCATAAATAATACATTTGACCGAAGATGTATAATAAAGTAACGGATTAGTTATATCTCGTAAACATTAATTAAAAAATACTGACACTTTTATTAAAATTGGTATGTTGAATGAATTTATAAGTGTTATAGTCTAACTGTTCGACAAACTTCGTTTGTAATTTTAGAGCATGACGCTATTGTTCAGTGGTCGATCCGTCTTTGCGATGGCCGTGCTAGAGTGCACATTACTAAGGTATAATTCTTACAATGTCAATACCCGTATTCCAAGGGTTTGTTTAAACTGGATACATTTAAAGAAAGTAATACAATATGATAACGAAAAAAATACATGAGTATATATTCTTAAAAGTAGTGACTTTTTTTTAAATACGCAAAATAATGAGAAAGGGAATATATTCTGCATTTGTTCAAAGCGAATAACCCTTGCTTTAAAAAGTAGTTTCTTATGTTTGTGACTAATAAAACAATAAGTACATAAAGTAAACGTAGTTATTTTCTCTCTCGTGCAGATATTTAGTAGTAGATTTCCCCCCGAAATTTCACATATTGTATTTGTACTAGCAATAAAGTGATAGTAACATGATAATTATGGAAATATATATTTACAGGTATTGTACCAACACCGCTAAAGAAGAGGGTACACACTAACGTAGTTTTTAACGGAATTCAGAGTGAAAAAATAACTGAAAACGTTGTAATAAAATAATGAACAGCAGAGTTCTATTTTTAAAGTAAAGAGTTCCGTATCACCAACAATTTAAACTTAATGCGAATCTAAAAAACTACTTTCCTTTTCAAATATATTGAGATTTCCACTATTTCACTGCTACGAATTTAAGAACGGCTGAAAGGTGTACCCAAGTGTGCCTTTCAGATCCGTTGCTGCGGCCCACCTAATCACCTAGCGCCTTCAGAACAGTATCAA
>OY744536.1:61993217-62040717 GCA_963556195.1 Sepiola atlantica
GTATATATATATATATATATGTATATATATATATATATATATGTGTATCTGTGGGTGTGGGTATGTGCATGTGAGTGTATATGTGTTAATAAATATAAGTAAATAGAGTATACATATGTATATATGTATGCTTACGCATTCATATAGATACATATATTAATTTCTTATGTTGATGGCAATGTGTATACGGGTGTAAACGTTTTATATATTTTATATTTATTGTTTGTGTTCGTATGCGTAGGTTAATCGGCGTATTTCTGTGTCACTGTTTGTAGCTGTGTATGTCTTATATGTATATGTACATACATATGTACGTAAGTATAATTGCATGTACGTGTTTCTAGTTATGCATATACATTAAAAGAACGTAAGTATAAACTGTGTTTATAGTGAAACTAATTCGCTATATAAGCAATAACAGAAGGAAGTAAGGAACAAGAATTAGAAAACGAATAATTAATGTAATACAAATAATAAAAAAAGATAGAAACGAATTGAAAGGGTTATCGAGTAAAGAATGTAAGTCGATACCATGCTTGAAACGGGGCATAATTCACACGTCCAATTCCCCATCTAAAATATACTTACTAAGACAGTTTTCCACTCTCATTTCACTTCCTCGTTATTTTAGTCCAAAAAGGTTTACTCTCTGTGAAAAGACAACCGAAACATGTATGCACATATGTAACAAATAATGTTTGTATGATAAAAATGATATTATACACCCCCCACACACATATATATATATATAGGTATATATATATATATACATATATATATATACATGTATATATATATACATATTTATATATATATATATATATATATAGATGTATTTATTTATGTATATATATATATATATATATATATATATATATATATATATATAAATTATAGTGCAAGGTTATCATCAGTTCTAACCCCCAGATGTTGAGTGTTCAATTTTCAGTACTAGATGTGCTAAAGTACAATTAGTAATGCCTTAATCTTTCTACCCGTTCATTTCTGACATAATAATACCAAGTGACGCCTGTTGATTAAAGTTCGACAAGACGCATCTTATTCTAAGAAACCTAGTGTGCATTAACTATTAGATAACATCCGTGGTCTAACTATCAAATAATATAATTTATCAATACTCACTTTAAAAATCCCGACTTGTGCTTGTTGTCTTTCAACTGAAATATTTGTGATCAACTACAGAATGTATTTTTATTTACTCCCACTGTATAACATTTGCACTTGGATATTTACTAAGTGTTTATTTTTGCGTTGTGTTACCTCTTGTTCTTCTGTTGGCAGACAATTTCAAACGGTAGTATAAATCAGCTTACCATGAGAAATATCAATATAAGTTCACACGCATTTTAAATAATCACTATGTTAATTGGTGCATAATCATTTGTGCTAATGGGATGACTACATGATGATGTGTTCGTGAAGGCGTGACGACAAATACGACATGTCATGCTGATTTTGCGAGTAATGTAAAAGAGTGAAACGACCGTTGGGATATACATGTAAAACCTTAAAAGCAAAGTTCCGCTTGGACTTTATAGATCGGATGACACGCAGAGATCAATGAATACTTTGCACGAATTAATAAGTGCTACGAATAAAGACACGAATAAGCGTATATTAAATGGGCGCGTTTAGTAATGGGATTCTTATTTTAAACTCTCACAAAACACACCAACGAACACATAATTTCTAACTGAACCTTGACAGAGAGCCGAGAAATATATTTCCCACGGAGACATGAGAAAACTAGAGAAATACTATTTCAAAATTTAACTTCATGAAGAGCTATTTTTATTTCCAGCTTGGCACCAGTTGGATGCATAGGGGAAACTATTATGTCCTAAAATCCCTCGCCACTAGCTTGAGATATTCAGAAAATACTTCATTTTACCGTATATCCAAATTACTACGAAAACGCGATTAGAAAAATATTAAATTTTAATTCTAATAAATAAGTGATAAGATGTAAATATTAGTTTCCTTAGATTTACTGTAACCTGAGAGATAGTATTACGTTTATACAATATTTTACTATTTTCCCATAAACTGTTCATTCGTTTAATTATAACAACCAACTTTCATCATTAAATATGTTAACATTTTAGATGCATATTTTTTTTTAATGAATTTCTTTTAAGTTGTTTAAATTATTATATATAACATTTCCTGAAATTCCAAAGAAGATGCCAAAATTGATTTTAAATGTGTAAAGCCTAGGTTCTAAAAAGAGACGTGATATGTCATATATATATATATATATATATATATATATATATATATATATATATATTATTTCTTCCGATCTTATCTTTCATTTCATTAAGAGTTACGTGAAATACTCTTTTTCATAACGTCATATAACAGGCCATGATAAAATATAGTTACACTGAATGAGAATAATGAATGTGCTACCTGAGAAGACATGATATTTTGTTTTAGCCGTACATTGTAAGCGTTTCCAATAATATATCCTCAGTGTTTTCTCTCAATGGGTTGTCGAATGTTTTGAGTATTTTTAAGAATAGACTTCTAATTGCATTGGACGCATCCTAGCGGCAATACTATACACGCTAGCATTATGAGTAATGTATGAAAGATATATGTAAAACATTATATGAAGATTTTAAATATTAATAACAAATACAAGAACATTAATTACAATCTGGTTATTTCTTTTTTCTTATTATATTTATTAAAAAGCTGAGTTATTAATGGTTTACATAATAAAATTGGGCAATGAGAAATTTGGCAAGCTATATACTTTCAGATATTTTTGTAAAATTCAAGTTGAACTAAATTGTGGGGTAATACTCATTTCAACTCATGTGTAAATCAAAATATTTTTATAAAATTGGAACTAATGAGAAGAATCTGGATTTGTGAAATATTTGTTCATATGTTTACATTTTCGAGTATTTTATCTTACTAAAGTACACACACTAGTCTGCGTTAACGGCTATAGAAATGGATTCAACATTTCATTTTGTACAATAATAATTAACAAAATATAAATAATAAAATCAATTACGATTATAATCGTTGTGAAGTAGTCCAACAGAAAAAGAAGTAGTCAAGTCGATGTGGGGTTAAGATAACGAGTGTATTAACATAAAAGGTACAAAGGTAAGGACACTGACTAGCTCTCCGCTAGACAGTTACAATACTGTACTTTTTCCCTAGTGATTGTTTACTCGCACTATTTATATTCAGAACCGGAGTAGTTTCTCTTCTGTTAGAACGGCCGGTGTAACAATAATGGACCACACACTTTCTCTTGTTTATAACATTTATTAATTTACATTATTGATATGTGAATCTTATATTTAAGTACAATCAGGCGGTTATTTAGTAAACAAAAAATCATTTAATCGTGTTTTGGAAAGCATTTAAACTGTCGAATGCAAAGTCATTTTGGAGAAATTGACTTTGAAAAGACAACCATCCTTTAAGTGGCCGGTCCGCCTATTTTTTACTCGTTTTTCTATTGTCACCCAGAATGTTTCGTACTATTTGGGTTAAGGAATAGAGTAGCGTATAGGATATTAACATATTTGTTTTTTTTTTATTAGAAACGAATAACTCGTCTAAACATAGAGGTGTAACAACTCAGACTGTACTTCCGCGTTGTATCGATTCAGTGTGATCAAGTGTCCTGTTTGCGTGCATTTTCTCGCTATTTATCTCATTTCATTGAATATAACGTTTCATATTTTATATTTTATTCGTATTAATTTCGATACAAATGACTTATATCATTGCAGTTTATGGTATAATGTTCTACTTTGTTTTTTGCTGTTACAAATGAATAGATATTATAACTTCATCCTTTTCCAAAGATGTAGTATATTATTTCGTTAAATAAATAATTTCATGACCTGATCGATTCGTGATGAATAGATTTAATGTATTAAATATTATTCAGAAGAAAATTGTTTTAAATATAAAACGAACGACTTGTTCTTTAAAAGAAAGTGAAACAAAATGAAAGTTGAAATACTCAAAGTCAACGCCGTTAGTATCAATGTTTTATTTGTATTAGAAGTTGAAATTTAAACTGATAAAGATGAAGACAACACTTATCATTATGATACTTACAGAGTGTGTGGTGTGTCTTTATTTTCATCTTGTTAGCGGCAAAATGGCAATTATTGGTACATGTCTCCAATTTTCTAATTTACATCGTTTAAATTTAGTTGTTTATTTTTAGAGACTGAAAATAAATGTTTATGTTGGACCGCAGAAAGAGATCCATAAATTGTGATTTAATATAGATAAATTAGCTGTAAATGGCAATGATGAAAATCACAACAAATTCGTAATACGCCTGACTATATAGGAATTGGTGACTGACTAATGTGTATACATTACCAAACCCATTTATTGATTAAAGGTTGGCTCGGACTGCATTCTAAATATGCGGATAGAGGTAAGTTTAGTCTCGCTGATATAGTGTACTATTTCAGAGTGATACATTTTAACATTTAACAATTATTGAAGTGTAATTGTTTATACAGTATTTTACAAATAGTCAGGGTTATTAATGTTTGGATAATTTCTATTTAGTGATTTTTTTTTACTTTAGATCACTCCAAACAAAACATATTGAAACTGAGACGTAGTGTCTACTGTGATTAGAAGTCAGATATATAATGGAAACATTGTATTGTCTTGTAAGATATTTGTTAACATTACATTCATATTTCTGCATGTTGCTATAACCGGAAAAAACATGTAACAGATTGCAAATTCTAAAAGCAGCAGTCCTAGGACAGACAGTTTTAAAGTAAGAGGTTGTTCGAAGTTTTTTTTAAAGGGGTAATTTCACTGCTGATCAGTAAATTGTGTGTATTTATATGAAAGGTGTGCATGTTCAGTAACTTCGTCAGATCACATTTTGTAGAAAGACTTGTAAAACAAACCCAGAGATACATCATTGCGGCGTTAGGACAGAGGCTAGAGTGCTGTAGACAGTTCAGGACTTATTACGTTACATACTCTTTTGTGTACCCTTGTAGTAGGCGAGGCACGAGTTCAGATGTGGCAACAATACCCCATGCATGGGGAGGGGGATCTGACTTGAAAAATATACAGGATACAAGCAGGTGTGATGAGGTTTTAGTCTGGTAGAGAGATCCCACCTATTCCTCAGCTGACTTGACAGTGTCTTCTATGTCTGTATTCCAATTATGTTATATGTGAATTTTATGCTGGACTCAAGAGAAATATGCTATCCGTTATGGAAATCGGTGTTTGCAAATGTTTCTTATAATTGTTAATCGAAGTAAAATGTATCTAACATTGAATGGAACAATCAATTGTTGGTGTCCTTCTACTAGAAACTGGGGGACATTTTCAAGTGATTCAACTATTGCCTTGGATATAGGCGTGTTCAATAATAGGGTATAATCTCATCAGCAAATATATCTATTTCAAACACAATTGAATCAGCGAGCTCGTTTATGAATATATGTAATAATAATAATGGTGAAAATGTAGACCCCTTGTGTTCACTTGCATTACTATGATGTTGTTTGGATACACGGCCATCAAGGACAACGTGTATTTTTTTAGCAGAGAACGATCTGATTATATTAGATATCCGTACAGTTATACCGGACGAAATAATCTTACATGAGACCAACTTCATGCCAGCCCTTGTCAAAAGCCTTGGGTACATAAGGTAATAATGATTTGCTTCACTTGCTGTGTCCAGTGTATTGTATATGAATTTAGAAATAACAATAAAGTGGTCTTCGATAGAACGAGATTGGTTAAATCCAAAAAGAAGTTTATTATTTTCGAGAATGTAGGCTACAGCTAGATTATTTAATGATTCAAATATTTCAGCGATGAGCGTGGAAGGGTCTTATGGGGATAATTTTGTAGGTCAGTTCTTTCATCAAAAGTCTTGAAAACTCGTACGGCAGAGGCAGATTGACAATCAATCAGGAAAGGAAGATTCAGTAAGGTGGTTGTCTTATCAAACTTAACTTTAGAGAAGACAGAGGACAACTAAGAGAAACATTTATTTATTTTCATAGCATGGATAACAGTCGTCAAGTCATATTATAGCTATCCTGGACATAGGGAATATGATGATGAAATCTCATAGGTCAGTTACTGTCTGTGGTGAGAAATTAGAAAGATAGTGTTTTGTGGAGTCCAAAGTAGAGTTTAAGGCGAACTGCTGTGAACGTAGTTCAGCCTTATCCGTTGCTGTTCATACGACATCATACTGACTTATTACTCGGGAACTGTTGATTAGCATTGGTCACAATACTATTATACATTTTCCAGAAATCAAGAGTTTTTAACCGTTGTTACACTATGCATTTTCTGGTCATATTAGTATACTTGGTCTTAGCTGTGGTTATTACACTCTTACAGTAGTTTCTTGATGCTATTAATTGTAGTCTATTTATAGCTGCTTATGGTGGGTGAATCGGGAGAATGATTTCTGCCTATGCGCAATATCATCTGCACATGCTGATGTGAACTATTAGGAGAGAGAGGGGCATACTACAGAATTACCGCATCGCGGAAAATGTTTCTTTGGCTGTTTTGATCCTTGCAGTTACCTCTTTTGTGCACTGTTATGTAGGGAGACTAAACAGGTGTACTCCTAAACTTCGCAATCAGCACGCCTGTAATATAACTCCGTTTTAAGAAACGGCCCTTAAATTTGGGCTCGGAAGTTTATCATGCTACCAACATTTATTACAAGGTGATCAGAATTCGCGAGGGGGATATTGCATCCCCAACACAACGTTCATAGAAGGTTACCAAGAAAATGCTGAGAAAAGAAGTTTGCTCGTTATCACAATCTCGGAGGCGGGTCTAGAAAGTTGCTTTTTGGGAAAGGGAATGTGCAATCAGAGAACTACGCTCGCTGTAACCAGCTTGATCTGTGAAGCTCAAGAAAGCAAACTAATTACAAATTCCCTAATACATGAATGTGCGCACTTAGGTCCAGGGAAAGTGCATCACCTATACTATGTGAGACGTAGTCTAATAGGACACAGTTCTGAATCGGGAAGAACTGTAATTGAAATATAGATTACTAACGCTTTGTTGTAACATTAATCTAAGGCACATGTAAGATCTATCTTCAAATGCTAAGCTAAGTTCTTCTGTCAATGAGAATGTGTAACAAATATATACTCTCATGCATATGCATATGTTTGTCAGAGGCTTAACGGCATAGTGTGAGGGATCCTACAATATTAACATGATTAGTCGATTGAGTAGTTTTGGTGAGTTTTGCGTAGGTCTCACATACTGCTCTATATAACGTAATATATAACGGCATCAGCGTGCATCAACGTCATTGGTACCAGTAATACCATTTATCCAATACCTCAAGTATATTACAGTAAATGAAACCAAATCATATGAACAGTCGTCTGGGTCGGACTATTTTAGATGTGAGCTTAGTACTTTATTATAGTTCTATTCGAATGTAAATCGTTTACTTATAAACGAAGTTTGATTTTTTACTTTAAATCCTATTAAAGTATTGCTTTGGAAATCCGAAAAAATAAGTCTATATGTAAGATATAGTCATCAACAGACTAGAAATAGCAATGTCTATATATAGAGTGTTGTGTTTTTACAATGACAAATACACTTACCTTTGGTTTCACTTCTAACAATGAGCTTTGTTTTTCTTTTGTAGACATGTCTGCCCTATTTGCAAGGCATCAGACTTCCACTCTATTACGTTACGCCATAAGTCGGTTCCAATTTTCATTTGTCACACTATTCATGAGGCACGCGATTTACAGATTGGTAAACGCGATCTGCTAAATTCATTAACCATGTACCGATTTATGTGATGTCACAATGAAGTTCATCAAAAGAATGAAGTACCTTATAGTTATTTACCCACTAAATTGAAATCGCCAGTTCTGAATTTGCTCACTCAATTTCATTCAGGTATTCGTCTTCATAAACTGAGTAAATATTTCGATAATCTTTAACTACAAAGTCACTATTTTTCAATAGATAACGCGTTCTGTACCTCAAATGCTCAATGTATACAATCGTGTTTTAAGTGTTTTAACAGAGAACATTTGTAATTTCTCCTTTAAAATAATAATTAATGAAATGAATATAAACAATTCTATATATAATATAAATAAATATTAGTGTGTTCCATTAGATGTTCGCATTCACTAAACAATTGCAAAGAGTGAAAAACCGGATCTTACCAATTATATGGTCGTTATACACATCCATTACTAATACGACACATTGAGAGTTTCTGGAATGTTGAGGCACATAATAGTACATATTATTCCCAGGTCTTTTCTGACGCTAAGGTGTAGTGTCTGTCAGTGTGATATACCCTAATTAAATTGAATTTATCTATAGAATTAAATTAAATCGTCTCAGAAAGACTTCGGCATTGTGTTCGTGTCTATCTCACACACACTATTATCCAGAAATCATTTTCCCAGCAATCGTTCTCTATCTCTTTCTCGGTCACTCTTTCAATATATATATATATATATATATATATATATATATATGTATATATATATATATATATATATATATATATTCCTCTCTAATTTTACAAACTACTCAATCTCTCTCTCTCTCTCTGTATCTATCTATCCTCTCTCTCTCTCTCTCGCTCTGATCTTTCTGGATATAGCACAACATTGCATTTATTGGTCAAGCACAATTTATTTGGTTTTCCACTCTTAAATGTGTGACTTTGTTATGCTCTTTATATGCATCGAGTTGTCAGACGCACCACTAAGGAATTTGTTTAGTGGATTTCACGCTCTACTCACAACTACTTTTAAGTCAATCCTGACCCTAAGTGGTACTACCTCACATGGGCATTGGTGTGTGGTAAATATAAACTATTATGTATAGAATTTTTTTTTACAAAATATATTACTACGAATTAAATTTATCCACAAAGCAATCGCAAAGAAAACATATGCACGATTTTGACATAAAATGATCCAATCGTGTGTGATTTCGTGTAAAACCCAGCATCAACAACTAATGATGTATTAGGGTAATTCAATAAATAAGGCAACCTTTGCAATATAACGATCTATAGTTCACCCAAGTTACATCGTTTTGCAATATTGTGGATATTCTTTGAATAATATATGTGTATTCTTTAAACAAAAATATATTTAGTATTAGTGTTTTCCTAATACGACACTGTTCTTTTAAATCAACTTTAGGGACACGGACGACAACTGAGTTCGAAATGGCAATTTTATAATCACCTCTAAGGATGAAGTAGATACACTCGACATTTCAACACAACCCCTTATGAAAAAAATGATTTAGAAATAACGAAGACATTCTCAAAGATTGATCGAATTTTTACAAAATATGCTATGGATTTAAGAGTATAAGCGGCCGCTTGATAGACAGACTTGACACATTCACATCTGAAAAAAATATTCGAATATTAAGAAGTGAAATAACAGAGTATGTTGATCCGTACAAGCCTAACTTTTAACCATGATTATTTCGAAAAAGTAATAATTCGTAATGAGCTTGTAATCAAGACAATATACGATCTTTTTAACAGAATTCTACAAGATGAAAGAGATCTGTCAGTAGTTAATTGGATACTGTACCATATTCATAAGTCCCACTATTTAAATGTGTAAGTGCATTTGGCATTTTTATATAGAAAGAAATGAAAAAGAGTGTTGACAAAATATAAATAATTCAGTAGTAATTCATGACAACGCATGTTTCTTTGACTTATAGATCAATCAGCAGCTAAACATGTAGTGCAAGACAAATAGTATGAAAGGCAGTAAGTCATTTATATATCGTATTCATCACAACGTGAGTGAATTAACCAGTTGATAATTATGATGATGGTTATAATAATGAGTATGATGATGATGAATATAATATATATTATTTTTATTCTGCCAAAATAAATTTATAGGTTTTTAAATGTTGTCTAACATAATGTTTTTAATAAAATAACAAATAATAACTGAATAACTCCAATACTTTCACGACCAACTCCTGCTCTAGTGGGCTTAGTTTACTCATCAATTTTACATTCTTCTTGGACAACATCACTCACTATTATTTGCCCTTTAAATAGTGTGCATTTATTAGCCAGTAGACATTTGAAAATATTCACTTGTTGAAAGATTAGTTAGGGTGATCAAACAAAGCAGTATAGTAAATAATACAATGCTTGATTGTAATCTGGTGTATATCAGTGGTGTCTATAGGCGTCGCGTTTCGAATTATTGCTAGGTTGAAGCTAACATTTCAATTGCGCAATTTAGTTTGTTAATTTAAAGTATGTTGATTATAGATTGTATCAAGACAATCGAAGAAAGCGAGCATTTCCATTTGTTGGCCCCACTAGATTTAGAGTAGGAGGTGTATAGTAACTATACGAGGTATATGCTAAAAGGAATAGCTGCATTCTACATGCAATAACTTGTAAGTTATCTATACAAACAACTTTATTGTTATCGATGTGACCAAAGGTTACGCACTTGTCAAACACTAACAAAGTCTGCATGATTCCAAACAATACAAATATGTAGGAGTACGAGACTATTTTTGGCATAAACAAAATCCTAAAAAACTGAGTATTATCATATAAAAAAATCTCTAAAAAAATGAATACTCCATTTCCTTTGATCCACCTTATTAATTGAATTATCCTTGTATAAAACGCATTAATTGTGAGTCAAACATGGGTAGCGTTGATGGATTTGATAGCATTGGTAGCATTGTTCTTGTGCAGGCCTGACTCATTTCTGTTTCAGAGACGAATAAATCCGGACATTAAGTACAACATACACCCATAGCATTAAATAAGACGATGGTGAGGGTAAGTTCATCATCCTACAGATCACCACTTTACCAGACACGCTACTGCTCACTTCCCCATTACTATTCTCGACCCACAATTGGCACCACCCGGCACCTAGTTGATCCGATCAACTGGTAATTAACATGGGCGTGGAAACGTGATTCGTTTTACCAATACCTGCTCAGACGAAATCAATGCTCCAACTTGATTATTCTGTAATAAATTTCGAGAGTTGTCCAATACATATCATCCGACGGGAATGGTGGTTTCCCTTGGGGGAAGTAAACAGGAATAGCTGGTATATCAGTATAGCATCTTTTTTTGTTTAACAGTATACTCACACACGGAGACACACACGTATACACATTTCCATATATATATATATATATATATATATATATATATATATATATATATATATATATATATATATATATATAGAAAGTGTGTGTGTCTATATACTCGATATTTTCCAATGGGAAGAACTATATAAAGTAACAAATTATATATATATATATATATATATATATATATATATATATATATATATATATATATATGTATATATATATATATATATATATATATATATCGGACACTATAGATTAGTTCAATTGTGGAAGATACCTCCATCTTCATGGAAATGCAAGTATCGATGTACGATCAAAGAAATGTATATTATTTTTTATAATACGTAATTACGCACTCTGTGTATGTGTCTCACACTAAAGGCACATCACACACACACACACACATATATATGTATATATATATAAATATATATATATATATATACACTAGCTGGGCCCTGCGCCTTGGGTTGACTGAGAGATATATAAAATAATTAATGTATATTCGTGCACATCAAATAGAACGCAAATAGGTCACAGAGGACAATAGTAATGTCGCGTTTTGAATAGTGTACAAAGTGATCAGAGGAATAAAAGAAAGGAACGAAGGAAGGAATAAAGGAGACGCGGTTGTTGGAGTCGTCCTTCCCATCCTATGTTACCGGTATTTTCTTCAGAATTTTTTTCTTTTAGAGTACACACCTGCACTATCTATGATGATGCTTACTTTAAAAATGTAAGAGGACTACAGGGCTCTATTAAAACCAACCCCTCCTCGTTATGTTTGTATGGGAATTCCTTTTTTTTAAGAAAGACAAACAGACAAATGCGCACTACTGAAACACAGAAATATAATTAAGGTAGCATGAAAAGCAATAATGATCGATATGTGTTCAAATAGAACTGATGATATTCACAATAGTAAAAAGAAATCACATAACCCGATATTCTCGACAATTAGCAGAATTAGCGGGAGCGTCCATTAAATGTGTGCGTAATGTTTATTAGTATGTGGTAAATTAATAGCAGACCAATAGTAAATATTAATGACACTTTTTTCAAAAGTAGACGCTGTTTATTAGTTCTCAGTGTCGTGGGGAAAGTGTCAGTACTAAAGTTATAGGGAGAAAAAGTGTCGCTACCAAATATATGGAGTATGTTTGGAAATAAGTTGAAGATAGTAGAGCAAAAGTGGTATTTAGTGTTAGTTAATAGTCAGCTACTACAACACCTTATCTATGAAATATATCTCTTATATCCAAAAACAAATGAAAGCGCGAAGCCTCTATGTTATGTTGAGAGAAAGCTACTCTCTATGAAGGGAATTTCAAGGTGACGCCCCTAGTATACGACGAAACTGTAACAAGTCAACTGAACGCCACAACCGAATAGGGGATCGGTATGCAACAAGATACCTTTAAACAGATACTATATTTAGATGCGTACATCTTCAAACATAGGGAAAAACAAATACCACACAAGCGACCGGAGTTTGGGAAATGTAGATATTGAAACCTTTCACTATCAAATGGAAATTATTAGAGAAGCGGTCGGTATATTTCCCCTTCTTGAACGTTTGCTGGCTTGTCAGAGACATTTCGTATGCTACAAGCTATGAAAGACGCCAACAATAACTGCATCGACAGTGAAAGAGAGCGTTCAAGAGATAAATTCAAAGAAGCCCGCTGTTCTTAATAAACTAGTAAGACCGACGGACATAGAACTAGTTTTTAGACCGTACTAAGGAGGAGCAGGTGCTAATTCATCGAATAAATATGGCTTATAATAGATAAATAAAAATATGATGAAGATATAAAGTGAACATTTATAGAATAGAAAAGGTCAATAAACACACCACATCGAAACCCACTCGTTTCTTACCGATTTATCTTTTTGCTGTATTGATTTGATTATATTATTTAGCCGTGTTCAATTTATTCGAACTAATTCATCATAACCATTTACTACGTATTATTTATTTTATTTTATTATATAAGTTTAGCAAAAATTAATCTCACTTTTATTCCAAATGTTGTTATTCAAATACATTTATAATTTTATTTATTTATTTATACAACTGATTTATAAATGCATATATCTACTCTTTAGTTTTCCAAGTACGCCTAAGGAGAAGTAATTTATAGAGACGTGTCAGACAATTCTTTAATTCATGATTTTTAAAAGTCTCTTTATATCTCGTTTCATACCATGGACTCCCTTCACACTAAAGTTTGGTTGTGGTGTCTCAATAATAGTAAACACAGAGACGTCGGTATGAACATTAGTGTTCTTCTGTGTTGACAGTCACTGCCAATCTTGAATCGGCTTTATTGTATCATTTTTATAAGCAAAGTTTGGTTTACTAAAATATATATCTAATAATACGTTAAGATAATTAATTTTCGTACTAGCTACCCTTTTTTTAAACATATAATCAGTCGATCGCCGAAGTAAATTTTCTAAATGTCATTCGATATCGCTCTTGTGTTAAACGTGAAACTAAAACTAGAATACACTATTTAGTCTTAGAACTAGGATCAAAGGTAGTAGCTGTTCAGTCCATAGATGGTACAATAATATCGCGAGGAACGAACATATCTTTCAGTGCGGCAGTCATAAACTACAGATAACATACAGAGCTGTCGAATGTTAACGTATCTCACAAGTTATTATTATTATTATTATTATTATTATTATTATTATTATTATTATTATTATTATTATTATTATTATTATTATTATTATTATTATTATTATTATTATTTTGAACATTCATAGAGACATTTGATATATTTAAATATAAATCGGATTAAAGCGTTCGAATTTGTTAGTCTTAAATTCATTCGATCAGCGACTATTGTTATCTGAGACACAGTGTAAACAAGTCAAAGTTATATAGTTGGATCTAAAACCTATATTCTATTCCTAAATTAAAAATACAGTAGGAGTCGATTTAAAACACATGAGTGTTCACGACTAATCACCATTTTAAGTTCAAACTTCAAATTTAGGAAATAATCAGTTCAATTATGATATAGAAATGTAATACGTGTGGTCAGATTGATTGGGTTTATTCTTGAAAGTAATTCTTCATCATTGCATTAAATCATATTTTTAAATGTAACACGGAAAAGGACCCTTTATATTTAAAATTTAGAAAAAAGAAGAAGAAAAAGGCGAAAAGAAAAGAACATAAATTAAAAGAATGTAAATGTGAGAGAAAGAGACGACGAATGAATGTAAATGTTAACTGAACAATAACCCAGTGTTAAGTGTCTGAACAAATAGAATTATCACTGTCCGTACGACTATTTATTCTACTAGGATTTCATTCGAAAATTGCGATATTCATAAATAGTGATCTAACTTGTAAGTGTTTGTTCTTGCATAACTTAAAAATCATTTACTTCTATATTATCATCAGTATTAGTACTATTATCTGACGCGCGTGTTGTGTCAATTAGATGGTTAACCATGCTTTGAATACTCAAAAAGAAAGAAATACATTTTAGAGAGTGGGTTACTCATCGTGGATATATATGAGAAGTAAAATACATAACAAGGCAAATATATATGTATATATATATATATATATATATATATATATATATATATATATATACATTATTTGTTTAATTTATTATAAATTATGGCTAATTAGGAAACTTAAAATGCATTTTTAAAGAGAACTCAAACTGAAATCTAAAGGTATATTTCAGCATAAGTTGTGTTTTATTAAATTTAATGTGAAAACATCCTGAGAGCGAAACACTGGTAAACCCGCATTTAGTATAATAATAGATATTGAGACAGAAAAATTTAAATAAACTGTACAAAAATGAAAATGAAAACATTTTGAAATAAAATATGAAATATGAAATAGAGAGACATATAAATGCTTTATGTGTATTTACAAAAAGACGGATAAGATATTTGAATGTCTTAATTTACGATGAACAAGCGCGTGCCACACATAAATGTAGCTTAGTTGACGCTCATGCGACCGACATATGAGGATGCTTTTAATTGTTTATAAGACTCAATTAATTTCGCCATCTTTGTTTCTTCTAATCTCAGCCAGATTAACAATTAATCAGAATTCTTGACTCCTGACGATTTAATTACAGACTTCCCACCAGCAACTGATCATGGGAACACATAGTTCATTCTGTAAATAATAAACTGACATAAGTCTCTATTCATCAATCTTACTTCGCTGGTATCTATATTGCTATCGGTTTAGAACATAATGAAATATATACGACGGTATGGTATGTAAATGACTATAATTTGTTATATTTTGGCCAACAAAATTGATTTGGTGAACTGCAACTGAAATGGGAAAGTTGTGTTTAATTCCGTGTTGGTGAATTTCTTTTGAACAACTCTGTGATTGATATGTATATTCTATAATTATATTATAATACGAAAGCTGAGTTAATTTACATTAGAGAATTTAGACATAAAGCTCTATAATATGTAGTCATAAACAGACAGCCCTTTCGCTGTATTTCTGCTCTACATTGTGACAAGAGATGTCACGTTTTTCTAGCTTAGATATGCTTATGATAATATATATATATGACAACAAAGTTAGACTGATATTCCTGTGTGTTGATCCTTCAGAATGCACCGGTATTACTGTTATTATGCACTATTCATGTGTAACCATCTTTTTTCTGGGTAACGCAGTCTTGGTATATACCAGTGAAAATATATTTTATTAAAACCGGTGAATCAAAATACTAATATAGAGGCCTCTCTACTTTACAAAATCGCCCTTCCATGATTAGCAGAAACAGCCGTACTCAATGAACATATACTGTCGCTGAGAAATCGAGTCTATTAAGTTTTCTCTACAATATTTTGAATGCGATGACACAACATAATTTTAAAAACCATTCGCAACACAATGTTTTAATTTTTGAAAAGGTTAAATATTATTTCATGAATTCGCGTACGGTGTAGCGAAAATTGCGTATCAGTGTTTGGTTAGCGTTAATGACGTAAATATTTTAAAGATTCGGCTTTAAAAACGCCTATCCGTAACATAGAAATGAAGACATGTTGCAACTGATTTGATAAAAGTGTGTAGCAGTTGTCCTTTTTATTCATGGCGTAAGTATTTACAAGATTCTAGTCCCCACGATTTTAATGGCATAGTTTTCTTTTATTAAGAACGTAAGCATCGGAAGTTGCGAATAAATTAAGTCAGTATGCTCTATGTTATCAATGTTCAGAGACGTGGAAAATATTATTTGACAGAAATACAGTTATATACAATAATATGTTTCAATATAAATAGAACGAAACATATGCCAGTCAGATCTAATAGAGGTTGCTACGCTTAATTGCTATCGATTAGACACTTCGAAAATCAAAAATGAAATATAATTATGAAGTTAATAGTTCAAAACGGCTTATGAAAATAAATTAATTACAAAGAAAATCTGCAAAATGCATTTCGGTTTTTTCTCTGACCCTTTAACATTTGAATGAACTTGGAGCACGTAATGTCTGGCGTATAAAAGTATATGTAGAATCTTATCTATTAATTCATTGAATGCTTAAGTTATTTCTTCCAATAATGTTATAGTAATAACACTATTAACAACATTACCTTCAGAACGATTTCGTTTCAATTTATAATGTCATGACCCACCATGCCGCAATTATATTTCATTTGATGTTTAAAATAATATTTAAAACAAGTGAGAATCTGATGAGAAAAAAAACGGTATTATTTAACAGAAGTAAGCAAAACGAATGAAAGTAAAAAGTCTGGTGGATAGAAAGGTGTTTTTATTTTCGCATTCATCGTAATATGTTTGATAAATATTTATGCACATATGTATATATCATTTATTAAGCAGTCACCTCAATGTGTATTATGTATACTTGACACAATCAGCTCTCTTCGGTGGCATAGTGTTGCAAGTACATATTATGAACGATCATATACTACCCACTGAAAAATAAACGGACTCATCTCTAGAAGTAGAATATCATAGTTAACGCACATATCCTAAACTACACCCCGTTTGAGGATGTAATGTCTAGTATATAGTCTTAGGAAAATCGAACGTATCATACACTATCCCTTAAACAAGAAAGGATTGTCATAGAGATGTTATCACGACAACAAGAGAGCTACGACACAAGATTCTATGAAATAATATGTAGGGTTTCATGCCTGGGAGGATGGTATCATGACAAAAAGGCAGATACTGCGTTACACCCCACTAAAAATTTCAAGGATGATGATAGCATGCCAACAGAACATACACTACACTACTTCGAAAAGGAGGAGGTAATGCATGTGGAGATTGTGTCATGCCGAAAGTGTAGATAATACACTACGCCCTGAACTAGTTTGTACGCACCACCTTTAGTTTACAGTAGTTAATTGCTTCGCAATCGAGTCCCGTATCACGATTATTAGGAGGAACTACTCCGCAGGTACTGGTATAAGTTACTTTTTTGCCTAACCATCATCGTTATTTTTAAACCTAATGCAGTAGAGTGCCCTCTCTGCCGCTTCTTATACGTGTCTCACCGATGTATTTATTTATTTAATTCATGTGTTCGTACAACAGAACCGATTTTGCAGTAGGGTTATTCCCCTTCGCGCAACATATCTTTAGGCTTCCGCATTACATCCTTTTTGTCTGGCATTCGATCAGTAGATCACTATATCTCTTATGCTTCCTGTCTTCAGCAATTGCAAAATTATCCTCCCAAAGTACATTCAAACTGTTCTTCTCGCGCAACTATACAAGGTTTGGTCTCTGCTTCGTAAGTACCAGTGGAAATATTAAGATATTCCGCAAATAAACTAGCAAGTTCAATTTTCCTTGCACCTTTCATCGATTATCTGTACCCTTGAATTACGTTCTGGTAGCTCGTTTTTATGAAACCTCTCTACCTTCTAATGTAATAGCCTTTCTATTACTGGCTGAACTTTGTGATGCCTCAACGTTGACCGACTTAGTGCGAATTTGCAGTCGGACAACATATAGTAAAGAGTTCCTGTTTCCGCATATCTGCCTTTGTCATCATTGTGTACTCTCCATCGGGCAAGCATTCCATTGTAGGCCAATTTTATTAGGAACGAAGTCCTTGGCCGCTCGTAATTTCGGATCTATTTACATCCGATTTTTCTGCCCAGCACAATAATTCCCAGCAAACACACTGGTTTTGTTAAGAACACTGCACCAGTTGTACATATCCTTATCTCTGTTCATCATTCCTTATGTCACTGAACACAAGAAAAGTGTAAAATTCTGCATACGGTGCCTTTCTATTGTATCATGTACAGTATCAACATATATCCGCGTGCTCTAAAATGTTAAAAGCTGTTCACGGTCGCTTTTTCTGCCTTCTACTAATTTCTAATTCTTACTTAAGGTGCATCGTTATTTATATCTTGGGTGTTAGACTATCCTACATTTTGAAACTGTGTACTCTTCCAAAGTTAATGCAATAGGTACATTCAGCTGTTTCTCTTTTCCTAATATTGCTGAATTGTTAAACATTCTTAGTAGGCCTTATCACTACCTTATGTACACTCAACACCTTTGGTGGATCCGTTCTACTCGATCTAGTGACACTTCATACATCTGGAATCGCCACATTATTTGAGGATGCATACAAAACTGTCGACACTAGCATCTATACTTTCCAGCCAACTCGGTCTTATCAATTATTTTTAATCTTTCCTTTTTCTGCCGCTGTATTTCCGCTTCTTGGCCCTTGTCGCGTTATGAGCATTGGAAGATAGTACATTAGTATCTTAAACTGAATTGAGCATTAAGATAGTACAGATATAGGTTAATCTCCAAATATAGAATGTACAATATGGTTTTGACTTCAGACACATATGCACAAAATCGCCATTACTAATATATATGAAAGCGTAACTATTTGAAATAAAAGAAAATGTTGAACCTTGTCTTTCGATTGCCTGATTGTAGTTTTGCACGACTATCGATTTAACCGATAGATTGAAAGCATTTTTCTTACTGGTATGTGCATAACCCAGTCACCTTATTCTATAACTCTCATGAAGTTTGCAAGAGAAGTATCAAATAATTCATAGTTAACATGATTTTAATTCCTCCTATTTATTACGCCTTTTGAGTTAATCGATTTACAACTAATTCTCGCTAAGCTTTTGTACGTGTTTCATGCTAGACGCTATTCCGCATTTTCATTCTTACATATAGAAAAATAACGCAAGACTTTAC
Source organism: Sepiola atlantica (assembly GCA_963556195.1). Classification (NCBI taxonomy): domain Eukaryota; kingdom Metazoa; phylum Mollusca; class Cephalopoda; order Sepiida; family Sepiolidae; genus Sepiola; species Sepiola atlantica. The sequence continues at coordinate 62,012,666 of OY744536.1, forward strand.
ATTGAATTTAAAATTGGTAGTTCGATTAATTCATTATAGTCAATTGACGACATGGCTTACACATTGACGTTGCAACAACGGTACATCGATTTTGCCAAGAAAATAGTCCAATATTTTTTTGGTTGAAACTATTAGTTTGAAAAGTCGTGACACCTTATCAGACTTCTCTAAACGGAATCCTTTTTTAATCGATTACACCTGGGAAGTATAACAGCGCTGAGACACCATTCTGCTTTACCCTATTTTATAGTGACTGGTTATATATCTTAGTAGTTATATTCACAACGTTTCGATCGATGTAACCTCATACTTTTTGCCGAGGGATTCTATATTAATAAATGTCATACTACACATATTGATACATTTAATAACTCAAAAATGCCATACTAGATTTATCAACATAGAACCACGGCCTAATGATTAAAAACATTGGCTTACAATCAGTTCTAATCTGGAGGTTAAATATTCAATTTCTATTCAGTTCTGTCTGGCGGAGTGGGAACACTCTACCATTGTGAGTTAAAGAAATTCCGTTCAGATTCAGTTTTAATAGTGTTTCCAATGTTCGAAAATATGCACCTGACATTTTTCAGAGGTAAAAATGCTAAATCGTTGCGAGTATAACAAACAAAATGATAATAGCAGTCCAAATAATCCAAATAATCCAAATAATCCAAATAATCCAAATCATCAATAATCATCTTAAATCTTCTGCGAAATATCTGTATTTAGATAAAATAAGTTCAGCGTGTATGTTTATAGATTTTATGTACAAGATTCGGTCTTAAACAATTGACACAGCACTTCTTAAGTTTGGAACATAACTTATAAGCGTAATCGGTCGTAATGTGGGCTATATTTAGCTTAATTTAATTTTAGGCAAATGAATTAAAAGGAGGGGGAAGCCTTTCGTGATGATTAATATATGTCTGATTTTTTTTCAATTAATTGTAAAAACTATTATCACCACAAACAAGGCAACTTACTACTGAGACGTGATGGGCTATTGTGCATTAAGGGGCATACATACAGGGACATTCGAAGTAGATATTTCAGCAGTTAGATGTCAAATTCTTGAACGTTAGTACAATAAGGGAGAATAGAACGGGGGGGGTCTAATGGCTAGCAGTCCGATGGAATAATATGAGTAAAAAGCCTTCCGGCATCTGCGAGCCTTCATCGTGAAAGGGGTAGCGTTTTGCGACTTGTCAGATTATGAGGGTGTATTTACGTAGAAGGAATAACTTGCGCCACAACTTCATCATGTACATCTCATTGCAGTAATTGTTAAACTAGCATAAGGGTGTAACATTGCGGCGATATGACAGCGATTGGAGCTTGGTTGACAGCGAATGACCTATTACATTGGATATTTGTCTGGTCCTATCTTATAAAGAAATACTAGTGGCTGATGATGCAGCTCATATGTGGGCACAATACTGCATGTATGGGCGAATAGTCACTTATTAAATACTAGCAGGTGTAAGAGGTTTTCTAGCGAGTAGAGGAACCCATCTTCATATGCATCAGCTTTGGTAATATCTTAATTTTATTTGTTCCAAGTTATGTCGCCTATGAATGTCAGGCCGAAGAGGTTTTATGATGGACTTTCATGTAGGGTGCTATTAGCGATCGGAATATGTGAGTAACATGTTTGTTCTACTTTTTAAAGGTAATGAGCTGTGTATCAGTTGCATTACATGTAACTATCTATTTACCCCCCATGAAATTGAGATGGAAGGTCCTTTTTAATAATTCAGACATCCCGTTTGATATGTATGTGTTCGTGCTACCTTTATGTCTAGAATCATCGTAGTGTCACCAGTTAATATACCCATCTATATACCACTAATCTATCAGGGAGGTCGTTTATAAATATTAGGAATAATAAAAGTTCGAGGATCGACCTCTGGGGCACACTTGAATTAATATTATGTTGTTTGGGTGTGCTGCAATCGATGAAAAGCTCGATTTTCTTCAGCTAAAAATAAATTAATTATATTAAATATTCGTCCAGTAATACAGTATGATTTATATTTAACGAGACGGTCGTTATATCAGAACTAGTCAACGCCTGTGCATATATCAAGTGTTACCGCAACAGCTTATTCTGATTTGTGCAGTACATGGTATATGCGTTCGGAGATAATCGTTAGTATATCTGCAGTAGAACGGGTCTGCCTGAATTAATACTGTCTGTCAGAAAATAAGTTTTGATTCAAGGATATGGTGGACTATTGCAAGATTGATTAACGATAAAACTATTTAAGCTAAGAGATAGATTGAGAGAGAGAGAGAGAAAGGGATATGTATAGGAGACTGGTGGGGTGATAATCAACGTGGTCAGTTATTTCACAGATTTGTTGAACACTGGTATCATAAAAGCAATTTTCAAGCTATCCGTGATTAGGCAAGACATATTTTTTGTAGAGTTAAGAAAAAATAGGAGTTAGCTAAGCATAGAATATATTTATTAATATATCAGGGATAAGGCGAAGCTCGCATGCCAAAGAGTGTTCGTGTTTTTTATGGGATACTGGAAGGATTTATGATAAGATTTTCAAATATAGCCTCTGTCTGCAGTAGGTAATTTTGAGGTAATTATTTGTGGGGTCTAATGTGGAGTTAAAACCAAACCGATGGGCCAGCAGTTAATCGTTCTCAGTTGTCAGGTGAGCAACATCCTGGTAGTTGGATAGTTAGGTAGTTGTTCATTGCGCATTATTCACCACAGCATTATTAATTTTCCAGAAGTTGCAAGTTTCTAATTTCTCCGACTCTGAGCGGGTCTAGGTCATTTCGGTGTATCTACTCTTGTATTTCACGCTTACTATCAAAGACATAACTGAGCAGAATAAAGTCCTCAGTCAAAGAGGAATAGTGGATTACATATAAGTAGCTAACGCTTTGTTGAACGACCATGCAAGGCTAATCAACCGATGTTAGACTACGCTCTCTAGCAAAGGGAAGGTGTAACGACTATAGACTCCAAGTTAGTGTATACCTCTGTCTGAGCTCTTACAGTCAGGTGGCAGGTATCTAGTCGTCAAAGCGATTTGAGCGGATACAAGAGAGTAGGTATGTTTCACTTAGTACTAGGATTAAATATTCTTCATATTTCAATTTCCTTGGAGTAATTCAAGGGTTGTGGGGCACGAACTTTAATTTTAGAATTCATTTTTTTTTCAGATTGGCATTGGATTGATCTATAGGCATTAGACACCACTAAATCGAGTGCAGTGTAACTTTTGTAACTTTTGATATTTTCCAGAATCAGAAATATATATTGGATTTTAGAATAAAATGGAATAATAAGACAATTTGCAATATTGTATGTCCTTTATATCCGAAGATCGTAAAACGCATAGTTATTCATATATGTATTCCAGAAGATGAGAAAACAACATGGTATTGTCGGTTTAAACTCCAACAAAGCAAGAGGAGCATGTGACGGCAGTTTTATTAACTCTCCTAAGCCACCGGTGGCGACTCTTGCTTTGGATAATGGCGAATAAGTATTTTTTGGATCATGTATTCAAATAAATATGCTTAGTTATATATATTTTTTATTTTACTTATTTGTTATATGAGTCAATAATATACGACTTTTTTATCTAAGGAATGAGTCGATAATACTAGCATATTTACTCATTTAAAAAGTGTTTTTGTAAGGTCGAATACGTAATATTTCATTCATTTCAAGTAACACATCTTTTGATGCCCGCTACTTCAGTTCTAAATCTACATTTGATTTAATTATTTTCCCAGTTAACAATATATATTCGTTTTCTGTTTTTTTCGTAATTTTTTCAACATAATATCCGTGAAATATCATCAATATATATATATATATATATATATATATATATATATATATATATATAGAGAGAGAGAGAGAGAGAGAGAGAGAGAGAGAGAGAGAGAGAGAGAGATAGATATATATAAACTATACACACATTAAGGTTGTATACATTATCAATTATTTCGACCTTTTAATTAGGAGAACTAATTAAAGGGTCGAAATAATTCATAATGTATACAACCTTAATGTGTGTATAGTTGTTTTCCTTTTAATAATTGTGTTTTGCTCAGTTTTTAAGGTACCTTGAGCTCTTTTATTTAGATTCCCAACGTAATATTGAAATATATATATATATATATATATATATATAATTGGATGTTTTAAATAAATAACTATTTTTATTAATACAGGAGTTAGCTAATCGTAGTCTGCGAAAACAGAACGACTTTCTATTGAGTGTCGTCTTTCTGCTGACGTCACCGTGGTTGGTGATTGTACTCGCCTAACGATACGTTAAAATACCTAAAAGATACTGCTATTTCAGGGAAGTAATGGAGGTTTCCTTTTGTTTTGTTTTCAAGTTGAGTCTTGATACAGGATCACAGTCTTGAAGAAAAATTAGGAAGAATGTTTGTTTTGAGAACTTAACATTTCCGGTTAAATAATATTTGTGGAAAGAAAATTCGTAATATTACTAAGAATAAATTAATTAGTTGAAGACAATTTAAAACATTTAAAGCTATTATCCAAAAGACTTGAGTTGTTGAAATGTGTTTCTTCACTAGTAACTTCAATGGCTGTCTATACTAAAATTATTTGTTTGAATTTAATTTGTGTTTATTTAATATATAATGTTTCGTCTGCTTTCATGTTAAAGAAACTTATTCATCGTTTTGTCTCCATTTGAAACACACTAATCCTTTCTTTTTAGTTGAAACAAATTCATTGATCATTTTTTAAATTTTTAATGGTTATATTATAACTATTAGCTCTCCAAATAGTTGCCAAATTTGATAGACTAGTTTTGTCTAATTGGCATAGTTGTGGCATAGCAAATTTATTCACCGTTTTAATTACATTTTTTTTGCGAATTTTTATGTTAGCTTTAATTTTTATTTGACACCTATTAATGACCAAATAATAAAATCAAGCTCTTTGAAAAAAGCTTTCCACTCAGACTTTGGGTGAGGGGAAGGGTGAAGGGGGGGGCATATATTTTGTAGGAAACTAATAATGGAATAAAAATGCTTCGTAAAAATAAGATGGCAATTCATTGCTAAATAAACATACTAATAATGCTGTATCTAAAATAGAATATTTCCGAAGAAATTGTCTTAAAAAATGCGTGAAAATCAGCCAACAGAACATTTCATATTTTCTAATAAAGGATTCCGTTACAATCAGACGGCAAATTAATACAGTGGAATAATTTACCATGTCTCTGCTAAATAAATAAAATAATAAAATAGTTGATGAAATGTAGCAGCTTGTTTGAAAACTAATTGCTTCAATATAAACTTTTACACATTTGTGTTCATGTTTTTGAAATGATTCATCGTATGTTCTCCTTTTTAAATTATTCATCGTTTGTTTCGAATGTGTTTGTTTATTTAATTATTGTTGGTTCTTTCTCTGAATTCATAATTGCAGTATTTGATTGTAGCCTGCTTGAAAAGTTAAAAACACATCGTAATCAACAACATTCTCTATACAACTAATAGGTTTATATTGTAACTTAAAATTTTTTTATAATTTTGATTGCTTGAGTCTGCATGCCTTTATTTTAATAAACACTATGCCTAATTTTTGTTAAGATTGTCCACAATCAAAATGAATAAATTGTATTTTTTAACCTTAATTAAAAAACGTTATCTGTATTTTCTTTTAACGTAGCAACAGCAGCCAACTAAACTATTCATTTTAAAGTAACTTTGGCTTTTGGTGATATTATTTTAGTAAATTTATATTGAATAAATATCAGTGTTAGTACTTATTGGATCGTGTTCTTTAATTGATTTAGTGAAGGCATTTAAAAAGGTTTTCAAAACCTAAACACATAAGCTATCATACATCCTGACGTATGCATAATGTCTCGCTAACCAAAGCATGTGTATGACGTCATTATCGAGCGAACAGGCCTTTTAAAGCATTGCGTGGCTAAATACTCTAATATTTATTCTTTAAAAATTGATTCATACCTTTCTCATTCCCCGTGCAATTACGGGGAACGGGTTTTACAAGTAAGTTCATATAATTATTTTTATCTGATATAATTAACTGTAAATAGTGCGTGTGACTATTTAGTATTATTTTCTATCAATCCTCAGTTGTCTCTTAATTCTTCTTACTATTTCAACACCTTCTACGAACAACGGCTACTTACCACAGACGGCATGGAACGTGAGGGAACACGACGGCGAGAAACAGCTAAAAACGAGAAGATTCAAAGAGGCGACGAAGAAGCAATACGAGCCCGACGAAGAAATGAATGACTACATGAGTTTTGAAGAAGGAAACAATGGAAACGCAGCACTAAGATATAAATGTTATATATATATATATATATATATATATATATATATATATATATATATATATATATATATTAGTAGTACGTTTTTGAAAGGCTGTGGGCAATGCAAGTTCCGGGTAAGATGCAAGTTGTAAGGAACAAAAACAATAACAATAAATCGAATACCTATCACCATTCCTTCAACCTCGAGAAAAACCGACTTAAACGGAAATTCACTTGGCTTTCCCAGAAATATTCTCAACCTCACATCACCAAGAACACTAGTGCCACCAGAACCTACAACTCCAACAGCCAACTCACTAGCCCCCCCCCCCCTAATGGACACTGCCCTCACCGGTTCCCTTACTACTGCCGAGACTGAGCTTCTCAGCCTTGGCCCCAAATTCATAACCACCCAAAAGCTAAACGACCACACAAAACTTAAGATCGTTACTCAATTCTGTAGAACAGCTTATCACCTCAAATGGCTCACAGCATTTAATCAACCTACCCAAGACATCCCTAATAATACAACCAACGCTACTAATTCCTTCCCTGTCTACCAGCTTGACCACCCACTACACCCACCACCTAGTGACCACCTAATTGATCAAACACTTCCTAGATTAAACAGAGGATCCTTGATATACTCCAACAAGAACAACCCCACATCACCCCTAACATCACCAGATCCCAACGCCTTACCCTAGAAAACCTGAAAAATAAAAACCTAGTTTACATACCCTCTGATAAAGGTAAGGAATTGTGTATCATCTCTGAAGACTCATACAACACACTCGCTCTCGAACACCTTAACAACAACCTATACACCCCCGCCCCCAACATTTCAGCCACATTAGTCCGAAACTCCATTAACAACACCTGGTCCCAAATCTGTCTCACACGTAACCTCTCCAAAAAATACAAAATCAACTTCACCACCAAAAACAGAAGACTTCCCATCTTCTACCACCTCATTAAAACACACAAGACCAACACACACACAAATTAGACCTATAGTCTCTAGTATTGAAGGACCACTCTATAAAATCTCTTGGTTTCTCTCTCAACTACTCAAACCATTACTCTCCACCTTCCCCGCACATGTCAGTAGCTCCGACCAAGTAATTAGCAGACTACACTCACTCCAACGCCAACAACTACAAACAAACAACTATATATTTAGCCTAGACGTAATCTCCCTCTACACAGCAATACCCGCACACCCAGCCATAGACCTCATCACCGACCACATATCTTCCTCTGAAAACCTAGAGCTCTTCGGACTATCACCTACTGACATTCACAATCTCTTATGCATCATCATCGACAACACATACTTTACCTTTCAGCAGCACACTTTCAAACAAATCGCCGGCCTCCCCATGGGCTCTAGACTTTCCGGTCTCTTAGCCATCACCTACATGAACCGGTTAGAGCAACGAGCACTTAACTCCTGCCTTTACTATATATTCTTCTCCAGATATATAGATGACATTATAATCCTTACATCCTCTCAAGACGAAGCCACACAAATATTCAACACCTTCAACAACACCGCCCACCACATACAATTCACCATAGAACACCCCAACGAGTCCGGCTCAATCTCTCTCCTTGATTTCAACCTTAACATCACCGAAGACGGCTCTATAGATACTAACTTCTACAGGAAACCTGCCTGCAAAAACCTTGTCATACACTTTAAGTCTGCCCTGCCCATTAAAGCCAAATTAAGGTATGCCCATAATGAAATCAGCCGAATACAAAATAAATGCTCTTCTGCTGCTGACAAAATATTACACACTAAAAACTTCTACCAAACCCTCCAAACTAATGGCTACCCCGCCCCCACCATAGCCCACCTAAATAAGCCCAACACACGTAGACACCGCACCCTCTCTAACACATGCTTCTTAAAACTCCCTTTCCTCAGCGATAAGATCACCACTTCCATCCGCAAGGCATACATAAGGAAAACCTCAACATACAACTAACACATACTGGAACCTCCTTACGCCAACATCTATCTAATAAACATACTAACCACACACCAGAACCCTGCTCCCTGGCCAATTGCCCTATCCCCAACACAGGTCTGTGCCATCGCACTAACTGTGTTTACAAACTACAGTGCAATAAATGCAAATAAATTTACATCGGCAACACTACAAGACCGCTACACTTGCGCATAAAGGAGCACTTGAATACCGTATATCCTCTTTCCACAACCACACAGAGATTTGCTCAAACACTCAGCGTGATATTCATGTCTCTATCTTAGCGTCTGTCAGAAACATTGGTGACCTTAGAATCACTGAATCAATCCTCATCTCCAGATTTAACCCCTCACTCAATCAGCGTCACGAGCTCCACTCACAATTAATTCTATAATATCTACCCCCATCCATCGACCAACCCCCATATCTAACACTCAACAGACTCCGTTTCCACCACTTCCATCATTACTTACCTCCTATAATAAATCACCACACATCCAAACGATCCAATAGGCCCCTCCCCATATGAACTTCCATCCTAACACACTTTCAACCACAAACCAAAAACCATATTCAACATACTCTTCTAACCCACCAAAATAAGTCACCCCATAACCTAGCATTATTAATTAATTAATCCAAACACATAAAATGTATACAAATAACATGCAAATATTAAATAAATAATTAATAAAATAAATTTAAACAGTAAATAATAATAATAAAAAAATATGTAAAGAAAATGAAGAATATATATAAATAAACAATTAAACAAACAATAATACATTGCTATGTATATATATATATATATGCATGTATGTTTATATATGTTTTATATATATATATATACTAATATAGTTATACAGATTTCCACCTAAAAAAATCCAGAGTTACTCCCCTTTATTTTATAGTAAATATATCAAGTTAATTCGATACACTAATTTGACGAACCTCACAATTAGTAACACTTCTTAAATAGATTATAATCGATAAGTTTGATAGATCTAGAATATTTAAAACGTGAGAGTAATTACTATACTTTATATTTAAATTCTTAAACTAAGAAAGAAAGATAAACAAAATAAACATATGAAGATATAACACACTGAAAAAAAAGTAAATTATCAAATATAAGCTTAATAAAGAAAATAAATTATAAATAAAAATATATATATATATATTATTAAAACTAACAGTTTATCGAACACCATATACTTAACCAACATTACACAAATATTTTTGAACACCAAATCATATATTTAACATAACCTTAAAATAAAATGTAATTTAATTTACATTCCCTGCGAGACTGCTATAGTTTTTGCTGCGGTCTACATCTGGCAGCCATTTTGTTTTGTAGTATTCTCTACTCAGTCGGAGAAGAAAACAAAATGTTCTATTTTAATTATTTTTGACAAAGGGATGTATTTTCCCGAAATATCAAATACTGATTTTTAATCACCCGGACATCACACGAACAGCTAAAAACACTTTTCCTGTTATGTAAGATTTGAGAAAATAAAGAAAAAATAAATAGTAAATCATATTTCGTATTCTATTTATTGTTATTGTTTTTGTTCTTTACAACTTGCATCTTACCCGGAACTTGCATTGCCCACAGCCTTTCAAAAACTTACTACTACTATACCCAGCAATGCTTGAAGAAAACTACCATTCTCTAATATATATATATATATATATATATATATATATATATATATATATATATATATATATATATATATATATATGTGTGTGTGTGTCTGTGTGTGTATGTATGTCTGTGTGTATATCTTATTTATTATAAGAGCTTATCACTTAAAACATCTGCAGGTGTCTTATCATTGAAATTGAATATTTCCAATATATAATTAGTTAGCTCTCAATGCGTATCATGTCATAACAAAATAAAAAAAATATGTGTATATTTATATTATCATACTATCATAATTATAGTTGCCATATTCAAAACGCTTTGCTCGAATAGAACAAGCAACTTTTTAAATAATACTTCTAAAATAGTAATAATAATAACAATAATAATTATAATGATAATAATACACATCTAGACCATATTATGTTAGTGACTATCTGAATACATATAATAGCTGCCCATACAGACATACAGCCTAGTGCTGTAGATTATTGCTTAACGTTCAATTCGTCGAATATCGACTAATTCACCTATTACATAAGGCGATTATAACTAATACAAATACATTAACATTTCCATATTTTCTAGACTTAAGGAATGATAACTTTTTTATCTTAAGAACATTTAGGTCGAACTCAGGAATCTGGCCTGAATTTTTCTTTTGTCTAGGAAGGAACGAATTATATTAAGTAATTGCCCAGTAATACCGTTGATCGTATTTTCAGGAGGAGCCCTTTATGCCATACCTTGTCAAAGGCCTTGGATATATCAAGCGCTACTGCCCTAGCTTCACCTGCCTTGTCGAGTGTATGATACATGCGTCGAGAGATGACTGTTAGGATGTCTGCAGTAGATCGTGCTTGTCTAAATCCATAATGGCGGTCAGAAAGAAGTTTAGCATGAACTAAGTGTCGTACTATCGCTAGATTGATTAAGGATTCAAAGATTTTAGCAAAGATTGGCCGCAGACTGATTGGGCGATAGTTCTGGGGATCGGTTCTATTTCCAGAATTCGTGTAGACTGGTACAACAGAGGCAATTTTCCAGCTATCGGGGAAGCAAGATTCAGCTAGACACTTATTGTAGAGTTTGGAGAGGACAGCGGCCAGTTCAGTAGAACATTTATTTATTACTATTGTAGGTATAAGATCAGGCCCACAAGCTTTGGAGGTGTCAAGGTTTTTTATGATGTCTCTAACCTGGGATGGGGTGATGACCAGGTTATCAAGTATGGCTTCGGTCAGCAAAGGGAATTCGGGTAGGGGGTGGTTATCCGAGTCCAAAGTAGAGTTAGAAGCGAAGCGCTGGGCAAGTAGTTCATCCTTATCAGTGGCCGTGCAAGCGACATCATTGTGGTTTGATAGTGGGGGAATCGTTGATTGACCATTATTCACTACACTATTGTAGATTTTCCAGAAATCATGAGTACCTAATTTCTGTGACTGGATGCGTTTTTCTGTTAACTCATTAAACCTTCTCTTCGCTTCACCTATCACGGCCTTGCAATTATTTCTTGACTCTATGAATTTATTTCTATTAGTAGCTGACTTATGTCGGCTGAATTTACGGAATACTTGTTGTCTCTCAGAAATGGCAGCTGCACATTCAGAGATGAACCATTGAGGAGAATGAGGCTTGCTAAAGTATTTTCGCATGGGGACATAGGCTTCAATGCCTGCTTTGACCCATTCAGTTAATTCGTTTGCACACTGATTGACAGGGAGCGAGAAGGTTTCTCTCCATGGGGCGTCACTTATGTGATCTCTGATTGACTCAAAATCAGCCCGCTCATAGTATCTTGTTGTTTTGAGCAACGGTTCATCAGCTTTTGGACGACTTCTTAGGGTGATATGTATCATTAGCACAATGTGATCAGCATTCCCGAGTAGGCTATGAGCTTTCGTCACGCAAGCCTCGGGTATTGAGGTCAAGAAAAAGTCTAGAAGTGAGGCTTGTTGGTCTATTCGACCGGGGATGCGGGTCAGAAAATCGACAGTCGTAGACAGGGAGTGAGCTAGGGGGAAATTATACGTAGAGTTGCCGGCTGCGTCAGTAAGGCTGGAGAATCCCAACCAGTCACGGTGGTGGGCATTAACATCCCCAAATACATGTATGTGGGCATTGGAGTCAATTAAGAGTGCTCTATCTATGCTTACAGAGACATAGTTTAACAGAGTACAGTCCTGGGTCGACGGGGAGCGGTATAAGAAATATAAGTAACTGATGCTGTGATGTAAAGTCAATCTAAAGCACATGTAGTCGTGGTCATCTGATTCAAATGTATGTTCTCTAGTCAGGGGGAGGGTGTTCCGAACATAAACTCTTAGCCCGTGCATATGTTTGTCAGAGTCTTTACGGTAGAGTGGGAGGTAGTCAGTCATGTCAAAGTGGTGAGAGGAGATTGAGGATTGGAGGTTAGTTTCACTTTGAGATAGGATATCCGGGGAGTAAGTCATGGGAAAGGATTCTACGTCGTTGATATTGGTTTTAAGTCCCCGGATATTTGTGAATGCGAGCCTCAAGGGCGGAGGCGAAAGTGTTTTTTGTTGGGTGTCTGGTTTAGGTTTGCTTTTATTTTTTGTAATGACATGTTTATTTTGATTATCGAGTGGGTTGGTCAAGGTGGGTACTTGTTTGGTGCCAATAAGCTCATACAACCAGTCCATTAGTCTGAACTTGGTCCATGGGGGTTGTGGCCTCGGAAAAGCCCAACGGAGATAATTGCAGGGTCCCTTTCCATGCGCGACATGGCACATACAACTACCCACGGTATTATGCAACTGATGATGGAGCAGCCGTTCTTGGCGCTACCCAAGAGTTAGGGCTCCTGTCCTGTCAGTCGGAAAAAGCAGCCAGACCAGCTGTCTCACCTGTACCCTCAACCTGTTGGAACAAGAGAAACCCAGAGTGGCCATGTAAGACTTAATGACGAAAATATTTTCCCCAAGTTGCCCAAATAGAGAGAAAGAGAACGGCGGTCATTAACCTAGTAAGGAAACAAGGATAGGCACTGAGTGTTTAGAGGCGTCCCAGCACTGTTACCTCTGCGCCTGACTAATAGACAAGGAAGCAGTGCGAGGGCCGCCGATAAGCAGAACCTATCTACTCCTTAAACAATTGTAGGTTTTCAAACCGGATATTTTGTTCGAGATTCCAACTCTAGGAAGGTTGTCGATCAGGACTTAGGAGGCCTCCCTCCCCAACGGTTTACTGCCACGACGTAAGTAGCTGGTAGCAAGGTTTTTTTGTCAGAGGTTTACCTCTCTTAGATGGATAGCCTTACAAGGTCTAACGGGGCCAACACGCCGAGAAGGGTGAACATATTCTGCGCCCGTTTACTAGTCGGATATTTCCTGTCCTCCGCAGGTATTAAGAAAAAAAATTCCAATACTACGTATGTATATATATGTACATATGTAGATAGAATAAGTTCATTGTATACTAAAAAGGGAAGAGAGAGTTAAAGATATGTTCCCTCTCGCAAGTAGGTATAAATAAGAGGAATACCAATCGAGTACTAAGGAACGGTCGAGGGAGCTAAGATAGTGAGGACATTTTAGACTTAGCTGTTTTTTTTTACTTTCTAGAACCCGGCCTGCAAGCTACATTTGAGTTTGCGATCTTCAAACGCATTGACCCCTCCAGAGAAAGAACTCGAAGAATTATTAGCATGGACATAAAAAGAAAGAAAGAAAGACACATAAAGCGTCGTGGACAACAGAGAGAACAATATAGATGAAATAAATTAATAAATAAAATAAAATAAACGAAAAAAAAATCTGCGAAGAAAAAATTCTTTTACTAGACTTGGCAACGCAAAAATATTAGCAAGAACATAGAAAACAGGAAATAATGACACATAAAGAGTCGTGAACAACAGGAAAGCAACTAAGAGAACCAGCGAAAAAAAATTCTTTACCTAGACGTAGCAACGTAATTATATGAAGTATTTAAGACAAGACAGTGAGGAAATTTTAGACTTAGCTAGTTTTTTTCTTTCTAAAACCCGATCTGCAAGCTACATATGAGTTTGGGATCTTCATCGCTCGACGGACGCTGATATAAATGGATCAACACGTAGCGTTTTAAAACAGAGCCAAGAGGGCTGCAGTGGGGGGTTTCCCTTTTTTAAACTACATTTATAGTGGATATCCCCCCCTTTTAATCTTCAAACGCATTGACCCCTCCACAGAAAGAACTCGAAGAATTATTAGCATGGACATAAAAAAGAAAGATATTGATAGCATGAACTTAAACGCAATATTTTTTTCAAAAGTGTTCAATAGAAATTTAAGCTTTTATAAATTAAATAAACATTATAAACAGTCTACGTGGATCAACCAACTTTTCGACGATTACACGTCTCGTTCAGGAGAAAAATGATATATATCATATCCTAACCCTCCCTCAACCTCCCAAAGAGCTTGATAACTGAGAATTATCTGCACTTGATGCTATGTTTTAACTTTAAACTTGGTGTCTGAAGAGACTTTTTTGAATCATCAATTAGTATAAAGTAAAATATTCTAAATCGTTATACATACATATGTATATATATATACATATATTTATATATATATATATACATATATTTGTATTTGTATATATATATATACATATATTTATATTTATATATATACATATATATATATATTTATATATATATATATATATATATATATATATAATATACTCCTGATCAAAAAGTTAAGACGACATCAAAATCTTTTAAAAGAAACCTTTTTTTAAGCTACATTTCTATATATTTTATTCAGACATTAACATTTTTGTTAAATGAGGGATTTTATACTTGACCAAAATTATAGGACTAGGGGTATACATTGTTAGATCTAAGGTAAGTCCAATGTTTTTAGTTCAGTTAGAGACCAGCAATCACTGTGTATATGTGTCACCATGCCTTAAAGTTAAGCGTGCTAACATTCTAGATTTCCATAACCAAGTTTGTCACAGCGGGCGATCGTAGCTAGAGTACATCGCAGTAAAACTGTGATTCACAACCTTCTAAAAAACAGTGAGATTATAAATGAGAAAACCAAAATCCACTGGTAGGCTCCAAAAATGTATCCTGCATTGTTGTGAACTTTCGTGTAGTAAAATCAAGGCAGTCACAGATGATCGTTGCAGTACAGTAACCATCAGACGACACTTACGACAACAAGACATGGTAAATACAAAGCAAACAAAAAATATCCGGCTGCTTCCACATCACAAGATGACCCGCTTAATGTTTGGTCGGGAATACGAAACATCGAAGGTTGAGAAGTGGAAGTAAGTCTAGTTTTCTGATTAATGATGGTTCTGATGGCTTCCATCAATATTTGCATGACAAAACTCATGCTTCCTGAAATTTTCTCTACACGCCATAGTGGTGAATGGTTCCTAACAGTGTGGGTGCCTATTCTTACAGAGAGATGATGGAGCTCCATGTGGTGCAGGGTCGTCAGACAGCGGCTGTGTATGTTAGCATGCTAGAAGCAGCATCGTTGTATGACGGAAAGCTATCCTTTGTGTGGGGATGGATGGTTATTTCAACAGGATAATGCTGCAATTCACGCTGCACGACAATCCTTGACCTTAATTAGGACATCCTGTATTCTTTCCGAACATGACTTGAACCCAATTGAAGATGTTTAGAGATGGATGAAAAGAGATTTGTATCAAAATGGCAAACAATATTCAACAAAAAATCAACTTCGTGAAGCCATATTCAGAGATGGAGAAACATCCCCCGCACCTTAATGGTAACGCTTATTTCTAGCATGCCTCAAATGATTTTGAAGCCATCAAAACTAGTGCAGGTAAAATCATTATTAAATTTGGTTGTTTAATGTTTTCATACACGTTTCGTACAATTTCGTAGCATTCTTGTATCTGGTCTTATAAGTTTGATCAAGTGTAACATGCCTCATTTTATAAAAATGTAAATTTCTAAACAAAATGTTTCAAATGTAGCTTTTTGTTTCTATAACCTTTTAGATTGTAGTATTGGTAACCTTAAGTGGGAAGAGTTTAAAATCTATCCATAAAAATGTATCTTTTAAAAGAGATTGAAGTGGTATTGAGTTTTTGATCAGGAGTATATATATATATATATATATATATATATATATATATATATATATATATATATGTATATATATATATATATATATATATATATAGTCTTGGAAGTTTCTCAACCATTAAAACTATATTGAAAAGTCGTTCAGTGGAAAATCACTCATATAAGTCAATTTAATGTTCTCAGCTATAATATTAGTTTGCTTCTAACATTATTTAAGAGATCATTAGTTGTTTACCATGAAAAACTGTTTCGGGAATTTAAAAACAAGACCGTATTTAATTTCATGGCTTCCCATCCGAGTTGATCAGCCCCCACTTCCCTTAAAAGGCAAACACACACATATATATATATATATACATATATATATATATATATATATATATATATATATATATATATATATATATATATATAGATATATATATAGTAAAACTTTCAAGGTTAAAGCTCGGTGTATGGGTAATCTTTAACTAGAGAGAGTATATGCATTAAATATACACTCCTGACGAACGTGAGTTTTACTTCATGATTATTTTTATTCACTTCTGTCTAATTTTTTACATTTAATCAAAGTATACGTACTCTTTCAAAAGCTATTTAAGTATACACCTTGGCTTTTCATAACTATTACAAAAACATAGTTAATTTTTAGAAGTGTGTTTTACAGGTAATTGTGTTGGTTTTGTCTTATTGTCTTTTGGTTTCTTTATTCTGCTTTTACTACTATTTTCGGATTCTGAATAGTCGTTCATATAAACATTCCAGTGATATATATATATATATATATATATATATATTCAAAAACATAAATCATTTGCGTTGTCTAGGTTTTCAAAATATAAAAAAAAATACTCTCCTTATTATTGCCATTTCCTAAACGTTTTCAATGTGTGACTTTTTAAACTATCTTATTCACGTAACCACGTGCTACACACAGCGGCATATTAACATTGGTCGTCGATAACATGAAGACGAATTTCAACTTGACTGCGATAGATATGTCTCAGTCAAAGAGGATCATACGAAACAAGACGAGAAACAAATCATGCTTATACTTCCGACAAGGATATTTTTCACCGAAAGTACTCACGTTTAAAAAAAAGCTTTTAAAGTAAATAAATAATTTATTTTTAAAAACATGTATATTTTGCGTTGTCCAGGTTTTCAAAATATTTTTTTTAAAAATATTCTCCTAATTATTGTCATTTCAGCAACGTTTTTAATGAGTGACTTTTCAAACTACCTTATTCACATAACAACGTGCTGCTCACAGTGGGATATCAACATTGGTCGTCGATAACATCAAGACGAATTTCAACTTGACAGCGATAGATAGGGAGGATTATACGAAAAAAGAAAAGAAGAAATATGCTTATACTTCTGACAAGTGTGTTTACCACCGAAAGTAATCAAGTTTAGAATGGCAGAATGAGAGGTGTCTTTGGTTTGGGGTTTGTATTACTCTTTAGAAACCTAATGTGTGACAAATTAGCAGACCTATACCTGATTCATTCAGATTGAATATTTGGGTGTTAGCATCCAGTGTATCACTTTCATGCCTACTCCCATTTGTTGTCTATCCTGGCTGCTCCCTTGTATATCTCATTTCCCCCTCCCCCACTACCTTCTCCATACTAACTTATTAGGTGTGAAAAAAAAAAAAAGAAAATAAATAAAAATATAAACAGAAGAATAAGAAACAGAGACGAATGTGTCTACCACTTGGCATATTTCAACATCACTTAATGTCTTCTCATATGGTCCAATCAGATCATACTTCCCTTATCCCATGTGTGTGCATTAAAAATCAAATTATTTCTAATTCTTCATTTCTGAAGACGTTCGCCAACAGAACGAAACCGGTCAAACCTCTTGTTTTTTTTCTCCTGCACTTTAACTAGTTTTCCGTTTGTAATTTTTCACACACACACACACACACACACACATATATATATATATATATATATATATATATATATATATATATATATATATATAAATATATATATAATTTTGTTCATAAATTAATCGGAAATCTTAGTTCTAAGTTTATAGTTGAAAAGAAAAGTGTGAATTATTTCGTGACCCTTAAAAATTCCAAATGCAATTCGAAGCATTGAAACAAAACGTTTTCATAATGTGGTTTACATAAACACCGAGGTCCACCCGAGCATTAAGAGATCCAACGAAAAAAATATCTTGTTTACTTTGTTATGTACGTTTGGTTATTGCAGCTGACAAGCTTTCAGTTATGATTTTATTCGATGATTATCGAAGTAATTTATTCAGGGTAAGTTTGTATGATCTAAACCAAATTAAAACACTATACACGCGTATATGGAGTATACATATGAAAAAAAATTGCTCTCGAGGTGTCTACAGGAAAATTACGTTTGTAGACTGCTAATTTAACCTGTCCAATTATTTTTTTTTGGATTTTAGAAATTAAACTATCGTTGCAATTAGAAAATTCATTAAAAAAATCATAAATGTATAATTTAATTACACAAGACATCGTAATAATTACATTACAGTTTCAAAAACTTGTGTAAAAAATAGTTTGCTAAAACAACGACAGAATTAAAACAATAAAACACAACCGAAACTAAATTAAATTAATCCCGGGTAACACCAGGTCTGTAGGGCTTGTTTCATACACAAACTAAAAAAAGTAAGTGTTTCTATACGATATATAAGAATTGAAAATTACAAATGTGTACTTCTTCTTTATATCATAGAAAGTTTTAAAAGATTCGACGATCAAGTTAAGTCGATGAGTTTTATTGAGAAAGTGAAAATGCTGTAAGGAACATTAAGATAATTAGATAATATATACATATAGAGATGCTGAAACGCGGATAGGTGAACTGACTGGCACAGATAAATTAAAAGATAATTTCTAAGTTAGAAGCGTTTGCCGAAGGTATATTGTTTTAATTAATTATTTATCGATCAGTATTTCTAAGTTTGTAACTTTTCTCTCAGATTATTCCAATCTACAGGTCAACACAGCTCTTAGTTAGATATTTTACCGAGGAATTGACACCGCTATTACTTACTCTGTATACAAATAGACTGCTGGATATTGTCAACGATGTGCAGTTGATTCAAATAATGTGACCGATATGTTAAGTTATACTATATTTCCTGTCTAGATTTTAATACTCTGAAATGTAAGAATATCTAATCAAATGAAATAGTAAACATACACATTAAGTATAATAACTAACTTGAAAAACAACCAAGTGCTTGATCGTAGGTTCAATTAAATCTTATATGAACGCTTTACTTACTGAAGGGTTGATCTGGTTCTACTAGCAAGGTTGTACATCAGACCCGATATGATCAGCTCGATGAAACCTAAATACACCTAATACAGCATTTTAATGTATAGGTTTTTTTAATAAAACAATATATATATATATATATATATATATATATATATATATATATATATATTATTACTTTTAGAAGTTTGAATAAACATCAAGAGATTTTGTTTTTGTTAAAATAAATAAAATGTATTTATTTACATCTTAGCTTTAAGTATCAGAACCCATTTTCAAATAGATTCATTTTTCCGTTTTTATCTCCTAATTTTACTAGTGTAGTTAATGCTCGACTGATGTTAAATAAAATTGAGTTGTGTCAGCGCGGTTGAACACTAATTTTGAATAAAGTCAGATATAAAGACATTTTAAAACATTGATTTCGTATGATAATTTAAAAAAATATATATATATTTAAAATGTAAACCAATGTGTTTGCTGGTTGTAAAAAACAATTTATTGATCATAAGCATATTTTTCTGAAATATAATTGAACGCCATCGTCAGTATTAATGTCTAAAGCAGAAGATGGTTTACAACACTGAAAAATAGAAATCCATTTCTTAGTGCTGTAAACCACTGTCTAATACTTATTAATACTTTCATGGAAATAGTGGGAAAAGGGGGCTTTTCAGTGGCGTCATCTAATTTACATGTTTGTAATTCTGCACAGCACATACATGTATTTAAATGTGATAGATAACTAATAAGTATTTTACATCTATATAAAACAAATAATGGATAATAATATGTTATATAATACTACTACTACTACTACTACTACTACCACTAATAATAATAATAATAATAATAATAATAATAATAATAATAATAATAATAATAATAATAATAATAACAGAAAAGCTGATCATCGCAGAAAAATGTCAAAAGAACTGGAAGCAGGAAAACAAGAGAGAAAAGACGTGAAATGTATACATTACAAGAGAATAGACTCAGGAAATCACCTTGACATCGCTACGAGAAATATACTGAAACAGAGAAACGGAATTTATACTAAAAGCTGAATATAAGAATGGTAAGCAGCAGTGCGATATGATCAAATAATTATCGCAATGGTTATCGTAAAAAGATAAGAGTACTACGAATGCGAAAGAAACGTCGTCATTCAGATGCTAGGTATAACCAACCGGTTATGGTAAGTGAACAATCACTGGTGATGACGTGCGTAAATACTCTTAGTGAGTAAATACTACTTCTCCTACTATTACATTATGGCAGATAGCGAGTTAATAAGCTAATATTAATTTTGACAAAGGTCGGATTAAGTGCAGGTTGAAGTGACACGAAGTTTAGAAAAGTAATCGTTTCCAAAGACTGACTTATAAATAGGTGCCCGTAAAAAAACAAAATATAAATTAAAATAGGTTACAGAAACAGTGATATGAGTCGAGAGGACGAGTGACGTAACTATTTGTCGTTGATAAAGAAACAAAGCTTTCAGACAGACGTTCGTGGAACTCAAGACGTGGCGCATCGTTGGTTTAATGTGCTACCTAAATAAAAGTAAAAATCGAAAAAAACGGTGAAATCTGCCCCCAAAAGGCTGTTCGCTGTGTACACATAGCTATTCTCTAATAAGATAATTATCCAATTAGTTAAGATACATCTAGTCGTTCTCTCTATCTCTCCATCTCTCTCTCTCTCTCTCTCTCTCTCATATAAGTAAATGTTTCTCCCCAGATTAAAACCTGAAATTCAAAACGAACATGTTTATTCTTCTTACTGTCGAAGATAAGTTTATGTCAGGTAGCCACACTGAAGCAGAACTAACTAGACAAATAACGACAACGGACATTGTGTAAAAAGAATGACAGTAAAAGTAAAGGGGTCGGACGATGGAGATAGAAAAAAAAGAGTTAGTACGCATGCAGTCAATCAGCGACGAAAGAGAAGAAAAACCTAGCCGAGAAAGATAAGACGTGTCACACCCACAACTATATTAACGTACATTTGTCGCCTGTTTATTAAAAAAAGAAGTAGATCACTAATAAATAAATGTATACCTCCACACGCACGTAAACGAATTTAATGTTCACGCGCAAAAGGTTTAAGGAAATGAGTACGCGAAAGTCGCGTAAAATGAATCAATAAATACACACATACGCGCAAACATAATTTAAAGTACGTAAACAACACGTGAGAGCAAACAAAAATAAATATAAATAGACTTTTATGAACTTTTTAAATTAACTTTTTATTTTGTGAACGTAACGCTTCTACTATTTCTACTACTACTACTACTACTACTACTACTACTACTACTAATACTACATATTATTATGATAATGATGAAGAAGTAAAGCAACTCATATTTTTTATTGTATTTCAACGGATTGCCGTACGTCATATATCCACGTTCGGGGAGTTTAACACTGACTGCAACGTAGCTATATGACATGGTACGACACCGTTCGTCAAACCCTCTATTGTTAGTATCTTATATGTGCCCATTCTGCTAAAGTATGGATAAACCGAGTCTTTTTTATTACGTGGAAAGTCTTGGTGGCTGTTCTGTTAGAGCGCTCATTTGCTGAGTCTAGAGTTATTCTGTAACTAGGTTCAACACTTTTGACTTCCTAGAATTATACTCTCTTACACGGATGATATTGTAAGCTTGAAACGCTAACGTATGTAGGCAAAATGAATGTAATGTTTACTTAAATAGATATCGCATATATATATATATATATATATATATATATGTTTCGGCATGGGTGAGAAAACGAGACTTGAACAAGGAAACGAAATACCTACTAACGGCTGCACAAAACAATGTGATAAAAACCCTTACATTTAAGCTAAAATATATTAAACCATAGTAAACAGTAAATGCAGATTGTGCGGACAAAGAGACGAACCATTTAATCAGATAATAAGTGAATACAAAAACTGAGCTAAAAATAATACAAAAAATAGGCATGACTATGTAGAAAAATAAGTACACTGGGACGTATGTAAACAAATGTCTTTTAAACACTCGGACAAATTGTACAAACATAAACCAGAGACAGTACTCGAAAATGAAAAACAGAAAATCCTCTTGGATAGAAGGTTCTCAAAGATAAAGTCATACACACAAAGAGACTAGATGTCATAATAATGAACAAAAATGTAAACTCTTGCCAATTCGTAGATTATGCCGTTTTAGCTGACCATAGAGTGGAGCCCAAAGAGACAGAAAACGAAGCAAATACACATAATTTGCCATAGAATTGAAATGGTTATGCAGTATGAAGAAAGTAAATATAATACCAATAATCGTAGGGGCACTAGGAACAGTTACGAATAACCTTGGCAGAAGACTTGCAGGAATTTGCATCAAACAGAAAACTGAGTCCATACAACAGACTGCAATGATAAAAGCAGCTGTCATCTTAAGTAAAATCCTTGAATTCGGAAATGTTTCCACATAAGCTACGAAGACTAACCAATCACATGCAAGGTGCAAGTGGAAGAAAACACACTCACATAAAGGGCACCACAAGAAATAAGGCACAGAAACTGCAACAAAAAATAATGAACTATACCCCTAAAAATTGATGGCACTATCCCCAGATAATACCACACAAAACAGTCGTGAATGACAATACGCCTCCTGAATATCCCAGTGCTCTCAGCACTACTCCAGCAGAGGTGTGGGGTGTTCTATCTCTCCTCGGTCTTTCTATCCTTATTGCCATCCACGACTGGTTTGCTCAAACCTACATTCTGGCATCAATTTTGGTATATTCTCTACACAAACGGTTTTTTCATTTAGTGGTTATTATTTTTGACAAAGGTAAGAGTTTCCCAAAATATTAAATAAATGATTTTAATAATTATCCGGACAACACACAAACAGCCAACACCACACTTTCTATTATGTAAGATTTTAAGAAAAAATAAATAGTAAGTCCCACTTAGATTTATTATTTTTTTTCCTTCCAGCTTAAAACCTACCCGGCACTCTGCATTGCCCTCAGTCTTCTAAAACATAATACTACTATTACCAGCAATGCTTCAAGAAAACTATCATTCTGTGTCATGTATATATATATATATATATATATATATATATATATATATATATATATATTTATCTCTCCTTGGAACTGCACAAACACTGCACTCCCCTCTTTTCTATATATATATATATATATATATATATATATATATATATATATATATGTATATATATATATATATATATATATATATATAACAGAGGGTAGTGTGCAGTATTAGTGCAGTTCCAACGAGAGAAAAGTACATATATATATATATATATATATATATATATATATATATATATATATATATATATATATATATTTTCATATCTAGGCAGCATCTTTTATTAGAGCATTTGTCGGATACAAGTGTCATTTCCCAACATTTTACTAACGCCCATTCCTGCCCTCAATCGTAATTTAGAAAACTCTTAGTACAAAATACTAAAATCTTACAATATAATACTAACAAACAAAAAACTCCATATATTAGAAGTCCTATATATAAACAAAACACCCCTGATTAACAGAATTAACTTCAATACCAGCAATGATATACTAAAATGTATTTAATGCAATCTATAGTATAATATATTCCCGCCAAAACCATCTATACTACGAACACATAGTATTTAGCTGATTCACTTCCTTCCCCTGGAGATGGACCCCGATGGTGGTATCTTGGACACAAATCAAAACTATAGCAGATTCATCGACGCCCCATAAAAAAACTGATTCGGACAATGGAAAGGTTCTACGAAAAGATATCCAGACATACATTGTCTGTAATATTTAATAATATTTCTATCAAGCAAAGATGCTGCGTAGATATACACTGTGTAGATATACACTTCGTAGATATACACTGCGTAGATATATACTGTTGCGTAGATATACATGATCATCCAGCTCACTAAGATACCACCAGTTGGCAATAAAAATACGGTCTCGTGAAGAAACAGATTACAATACGTAAATATCATCTCAACAATCTCCATATCGAAGCGAAAAAGACACGTACACAACTACAAAAACTAACTTACTTTGGAAATATTCCAAGAATGTTCATCACCACTTAAACAATTATCTACTACTTCCAAATCGGGAAGATACATTCATTTACCTTTCTAACTTTGAAATGCTTCAACAACTAAACTATTTTTCAAAGCTAGGACCTAACTTCCATTTATTCCGAAGATAGCAAAACCTACACAAAAAATAGAAATTGAATGAGTATATAAAATTATACTTAAACTTGAGGAAGATAATGAACTTTTATATAATATAACCCAGACTCCGTGATTTACTTAAAGCTGAAGGTACTAAAATAGATATAACATATATCCTAGTACATATTAATTTACAAAACATTAAAAACTCTCGTTAACTGACTGCGAAATACTCCCGGTATCATTATAAAAAAAGCAGATAAAAGCAATACGTATGCCATACTTAATTAATCTGACGACTACTCAAAAATAGAAAGCATTCTCGCAAATCGTAACAAATTTAAAAAAATAAAGCATAACCCGCCCCGGTCCTCAACACCAACACTAATAATTTAATTACTGCAAATAACGTCGTTTTTGAGAATGAAAAACTACCCAAAATTATTGGGGACTTGAAACGCGGATATATTAATGGAACAGTAAAAACGCATAAGCTGAACTTTCCCCTTCTTCACTTAATCTGTCGAACACCTACACCCACTAAAAAGTTATCAAACCACAATAAACAATTCAATATCATCATATATGTGCAACCAATATAGTATTACATCCATAAACCAATTAATACAAACTCTAAGAAGTAAAACACACGAACATAGCGTTATTGCAACCATCTCTTTACTAATGTACATTTTGAAGAAACTATTAACATAATCATTAACGATATCATAATAACCCCCCAAACCGCCCCATAAAATAAACCTTAGTTACTTACGTACAATTGTGTTGGCTTTCACTACTGAAGTTCCGTTTTACAATCATTGCGACAGCATAAATAGTCAAAAAGATGGTGTGCTATGTGGTCCGTGCTTAGTCGAACTTTCACCAATTACTACATGTGCAACTTAGAAACTAACGTCTTTAAACTTATCAATCCGCCAACAATATATTTACGATACGTAGATTACATATTGATACTTACAAATACTATAAACGAAATTAATATATTAACACCTACGTTCAAAAATAAATCCGTTTATTATTTAAATTACGAATTAAACATTAATTTAAAAAATAGACACTAATAACGATAAATTATATACATCTACCAATTAAAATCCACTAACAAAACTCATGCGCACATAACTTCCTTAGTGAATGCCGCATTAGATATACACTAGCCAGTATCAACAACTTACTAACTCGAGCAAAAATAATTACCTCCTCCCCTACTATCGTCCTACATGAACTTGACAATATAACCCAACTCTAGTAAATAATGGCTTCCCTAACTATATAATCGACCAACACATTCTTCTGTTTTAAAATAACTACCTGCGATAATAATAATAATAATAATAATAATAATAATAATAATAATAATAATAATAATAATAATAATAATGATAATATACATCCAACTCTTACTATTTTATCGCCACCCGTTTCATCACAATTATAAAATATATGAACAAGTTCTAAGAAATATTATTAATAAAAACGTACGCCTTACTGACCTAAATGAAAAGTAAAATTGATCATGTTCTACAATAAAGTAAAAACACTAACCTTATAATCACAAATAATTATTCCCTCTAAATTATAGTTTTTGATACGACACACCTTGTATGTGAGTTCAAATGTCCTTATGGAAAAGTTGTCTCCGACAACCAAGAAAAACACATATACACAGGCTAAACTACCACGACTTTGTCGAGGAGATTGAGGATGCATTTTTCGAAAACTAGCGCCACAGCCAAACATTTCACTAACGACCATTCCTGCCCTCGATCGGAATTCAGAAAACGCTTAGTAGAGAATAATAAAATGTTAGAATGTAGTAATAACAAACAAAAACTCAATATATTTGAAGCCCTATATATAAAAAACAAAAACCCCGTGATTAATAGAACTAACTTCAATACCAGCAATACAATACTAACATGTCTATAACGCAAACTATAGTTTCGTACTTATTATATAATTCCCGTCAAAACTATCTATAATACGAACACATTGTTTTTACCTGATTCACCTCCTTCCCGAAAAGATGGACCCGGATAGGTCTGAAAGTACTTGTGGCACAAATAAAAATTATGGCAGATTCATCGCCCCCCCCCCTCGAAACCAAGATTCTTATTCGGACAACGGAAAGGATCTACGAAAGGATATCCATACATAAGTTGTTATATTTAATATGTATATATATATATATATATATATATATATATATATATATATATATATATATATTTATTTATTTTGGTACAGAAAAGTTAGTACAACAATGACTTAGCCATCCACCTCTCTGCAGCTTCTGTTGACATCTGTTTCGGAAATATGAAATCACGAGTCACTCTCGTTTGGACGCGTTATTTGCTGAGAGTGTTGTGTAAGTTTGTTTAGATTTAGTGTAAAGAAGGTTTAATAAGGTTTGAAAAAAGAGGGAGGGTGAAAACTAACAGTTGAGATTTAAACCGGAGGAGATTTAAAGAGATATAAAAAATATAAAAAATATTTTTAAAAATAATATATATATATATATATATATATATATATATATATATATATATATATATATATATATAAGAGTAACATCAACACAGTAGATCTCTCATATATTTCGGCCTTTGGACTATTTGCGTTTACACTTTTTGTGTTTACAGTAAATAATTCTAGACCAAAAACGGACGCTATGAAAAAGCAGCAATGAAACCAAAATATTTATAGTTTTACTCTTGTAGACCTGAACTAGTCGGGAGAAAAGAAGGTGAATTATATGTGGAATAGTTAGCAATATTAATCGTTTTACACCTAACCACAACGGGAATTGTCTTCTTCGTGTAGTCTAAATTTTAATTTTATTTAAAACCCTATAACATTTTTTTAATAATTAATACATTTACATCAATACACATATGCTCTTTGATAACACTAACACTATGCACAATTTCAGCCTCAGCAATTAAATAAGTTTTGTAATTATCAAAGTGGCTATGTTATTACTTCGCGAAAAGTTTATACAATATGTAGAAGTATGGGACACATATAGCTTTGTTCTATACTTTTGTTATTGGACGCAGTTATGCAGTTACACAACTATTGTATGTCTATTTTTCTTATGTACCTTACTATGAAATGCAAAATTAAATACCCAATCTCTAATAATACATAACATTAAAAACATCCTAGTTTTAACATACAATTACATAGAATTAGATCATATTTTATAATGTTATTACATACTCGGGAGATAACATAAACATTGCATCAATTTGAATTCCATGAAATAGCATGGGCAACAACATGGACATTCAAAATCAAGTATAAGGACATTGTCTAAATAAAACAAATGTTAATACCAGTGTCTGATGATCATTTCCTTAAAATGTATTAATATTATATCTGCATTTTTGAAATTATTGCCTGTGTTCGCTAATCATCCGGAATCCTGAAGGGCAATCCTCTGCCAAATAATCCAAAGGTTAAAA